>JAABNX020000001.1:44736125-44754191 GCA_015163995.2 Mormyrus lacerda | reverse complement strand
ATAAATTGCCCTTAATCTGTGTGTGGGTGCCTTATATGGATAGTAAATTCTGCCTTGTGCCCTGTACTTCCTGGGGCAGGTTCTAGGCTTGCCCTGACCTCAAATAAGCGGTTCTAGAAACAAACGGGGCGCTGATAAAACATTTACGGCACTTCATTGCTATCTGAAGGCTTTCGCAAAACCTCCAAACAAAAGTATCAGTCTGTAAAAAATACAATCAGGGCTAACATAGCTCCGCCTTGATCTGTCCGTGGCTCGAGTCTCCATAAAGGACACTGTGACATGTGATATGCACCTGAAGAAGATGACCCAAATAAAACCCTGACATCTAACATCATTGGGCTTGTTAGGAGGAAAAAAAATAACTAAACTACCAAAACTAAAAAAAAAAAACGTGATTAAGTCACATGATCCGTAGGTTATGATTTAGGAAATGGCCCCTGTCACTTGTGCTACTACGTCTTTCGAATTCCTGACAAGAATCAATAAAGGGCAGTAAATACTCTATGTTCCCCAGGCACATGCATGGACATTGTGATTGTGACGCTCACTTCTCCGAATCACAAAGTGACGCTTGTCTTGTTCCCACGCCCCACATCTCGCCTCTGCCGGCACTTCCTCCCACAAAGTTCCCTTTACCTGCGACGCGCTCGTCCGATTCCCTGTTCCCGTCGTCAGAGTAGCGGGCAAAATCCAGGGAGTCCAGAGTGCTTATGCTTCCGGTCCGATCTGAAATGGAAATGAGCAATGAGTTTCCCCACAGCCACTGGGTGACTGGTCATCGCCCATTAGACAATGAGGTCAGGACGATCATTCCGACTCTCACATAGGGGTCGCATCTTTCTTTAAGCATTGTAGGTGACTTGGCTGTGGGGCCAGCCTTTCAGGGGCCCCATGTGTGTGTGAGCATGGATAATAATAGCTTTGGTGTGAAGAAGGTCAGGGGCCCCATTCAGTAAAAAGATTCAGGGGCCCAACTCTGTTTTTATGTGGCCCTGTTTGTTTGTCTTGTGTTGTGTTCAGGTTTTCCTTTGCAGGAAATAAAGGTCTGGACATATACCCATGAGGGACCAGGATTGTTGAGGGAACATTGCAATAAAGATGGTCCATGATAGAGTGATAATCATCCTCCAGCATCTCCCAAGCAGGTGGCAGGTGGAGGTCCCTTCAAGACAGCCATCCTTCAACATCCACCTGCAAAATCACCCACTGCTTCCCATTTCCTTCTCTGTCGGCTGCTTCCCAGCAAAGGGAGACAGTCCTGCCCCCTGATTGGGGTATTCATCAGTTCCCAACTGGGTCCCAAAGGCTTTATGGTAATGCAGTTACCTGCGTGGTGCCGATTACCCCCTGAGCAGCGCATGGCGGCTTCCAAACAAGTTGACGCATTACAAATTAGACAAAGTCTGGATGCCAAAAGGTCTGAATGCCTAAAGCTTGATAAGTTGTGTACAGTACACAATCACTTCAAAATGAGGCTATGGATCTTGGGAGTGCGAATTTGATCATGCTTACTGGTGGAATGCATGGTTAGCAGCATGAAAAATGGATGAATGCGCATTGGAACACAAAGACCTTAAAGAATTAATCACTCTCAGAGGTGCTAATGGTGATGAAACGTTTTACGCAATAACCACTAACAATACCATGCTAGTGGATGCATAGTATTCCTCAAGAGCAACGCGTTCCACACACGGTGATACCGATGTTCCATTACGATGGTCTGACTGACAATATCAAGGTCAAGGTCAAGGTCAAGGTAAACTTTATTATCCCCCAGGGGAAATTCACATGGTCAACATTACACGTCTCACAAAGCAAACAAACAGTAAACATAACAAAAATACAGAGAAGGCAAGCGAATAAATAAAATTAAATAGACACGCCAAGGGTAAAATTAAGGTACAGCAGCTATACTTGATCTGTTGTATAGTCTAATTGCTGTTGGCACAAATGAATGTTCTGATTACTCTCTGCAGAATTCTGCCATTTGACCTATTACTCCTGACAAACTTTGAGAAGAGAAGATGTGTGTAGGATCATCTAAAATTCGTTCCATCTTTTCTATAAGTTCATTGTACAGCTGGGCTGTGGATGACTGGTCAACTCCAATGACCCTACTGGGTAATTTGATAAAACGCTGCAATTTCTTACGATCCTGTGCATGCATATTTAAAAGGGTACAAATTTACCCAAGGGACAGAACGCTATGCAGAAGAGCTTTATAAAATAATTGAAGAATGCAAATATCTAATGTAAAAACGTTTAATTTCCTGAGAAAAAACATCCTCTGTTGCAATTTCCTGCACATGTTCTGTGCACAATAATTAAAACACAGTTTATCGTCTATTTCAATTCCTGAATGATAAGACCCGCTCAATCTGTTCCCCATTAATCTCAGACCGAGAAACTCTTATGCCTTTCTAATATTCCGACTTTATGTTGCGCTGGCAATGTAATTTCAGTGGTCAGACTTTATATTTTGATCTGTTCCCAGGCTAGTGACATGTCATATGATGGCAGGAACCATCCAGCCACACATTCGAGTCTCTGTAGTGATGATGAGCGTAAACATCTCATGCAGTGTTTAACAACGTATCATATTTTCTTCTGTGTTTCACCAGATTTATTTACTTATTCAGTGACAGTATCTATTTATTTACTTAGTTGTCATATCAAATTGACATTTAACTCAAAGTGTTTTCAACTTATGCTGGATTCATCATCACGTAAACCCACCGGAAGTCGGTGAGCATCTGTATTTTCAAAGTTGCTCTAAGCAGAAGTCATTCTCTGTGGCTCCAACTCTGAACGTGATTGGCCAAGAAATACATCGAGTGCTGTTAAATGTGACAGAAGGCCAAGGCACGTAAAAATAATATATGGCGCTATGTCCAACAGCAGAGTAGGGTCAGCATATTTCTGCAAAGCAAAGGGAGGCTGATTCGAGTGATAACTCTGATTATAACTCTGATGATTATAGCAAAGCTTGAAAAATGGAAATTGGACTGATGAGTCATAATATCTGGCCTGACTGATGTTTTTCAGAAAATGGAAAAATGTGTGAAAACATGCAATGATGCATTTGACCGAGACAAAAAAATTGGACAACAAATACAAATGTTACAGCAAATCACTTGCTTGGTCAAAAAAAAAAAGGTTGTGGGAGTTTTAATTATACAAAAATGTTCTGGGGCAGGAAGAACAAAGATTGGTTCAGAGAGATAACCAATCAGATTGTAGAGAAGGTGGGTCCAAGGAACTTGAGGGGGTGGGACCATGACATTTGATTGTTTGTTCAGTTGCTTGGATCAGAATGTTTTTATAACCCCATTTATAAATGAGCCTAAACTGAGTGCCCGTCATAATGAGTCTAAAGTTTTATCTCAAAGTAATCCAAGACAATTATTTATTGGATACCTAAATTCTTTCCCTGAAAATCAAATACAAAACACTCACTTGTCAGCAAATCCTGGGCCAAGTTATGCTTCAGCTTGGTGCGACAGGCACCTGCTGAAGAACAATCCGGCGTGAAGGGGATGAAACCAGGATTCACCAAGGCGTGATGGCTGCCTGCCCCGCCACGCCCCGCCCCCCTGCCGGCAGCTGTCCCAGAGAGGACCGAGGAGGATCCCATCTGTCATTCCAGCAGGAAGTCAGACAGAAGCGCGTCCTTGTGATCAATAGGAGATGAGGATCAGCTCTGCAGCTCAGGTGCTCCTTCAGAGAAGGTTCATGCTTGGCAAGAGGCACGGAGTCATTTTCCTACATCCGACTGTTTTCCTAACGCCCGCGATGCTCATCGCCAAATCTCACAAGCTGATTTGATATCTATAACAAGCTGGTTCTGAAACTGGACCTCAGCCACACCCAGCCAGACTTTTGTCCTCGTCCACCACCTGCATGCCTGACGTGGGGAATCAAAAGTTTTCATAATTGGTCCAAAAGTAAAATCTAATGTGTAGGTGGTGGAACGGGATATAAATGTCGCCCGGATGAGCACCTCTGGGGCTTCGAAAGAGCTGAGGCTGAAACTCAAGCAGCACTGTCGACTCGGAAGGCGGCGCGAGGTCTGGGGAGACACAGAGACGCTCTCTCTGCACCCTCATCGGCACGACAGAACTGGCAGGCGGCCTGTCGTTTTTATGATTAACTGCACTAGCTGAGGAACTAGCTAGAGCATAGACCTACCGTTAGTGTCATCAGCAGCAGAGATAACCTTGCCAATTCAACTGATAAAAACTATATTTTATACTGTTTTTAAGTACCCAACAATACAGATTAATAATATTGTTTTCAACAATGGTAATAGTATTTCAATTCCATTAAAGTCCCCACAATAGTATAATGATCAATACCTTCCATTTTAATTAACAGTTTTTAAAATATTTAATAATTGGTAAAAACAACTATATTTCATCCTGCCAATATATGTTGACTAACACACACTGTGTGTCTGGAAAGAGAAATATGCCAGAAGATATTTTGGAATTAATCCATCTTCTGCTGAAGCAACATACTGAAATTCAGCATCCTGAATTTTAATCCACAGATGAGTCAATTAGGCCTAGTTTCAACTGGGTGAAGAAGATCCATATTGGACTGGACACACGTCGACAGCTCTCTGGGCTGAATTTTGATTGGATTTCCTTCGCAGCATGCAAATGAGTATGCAAATGTGGCAGCGCTGCGTCATAAGAGGTCAGCCCGTGAGGGGTGTGTCGCTTCAAGCTGCTGCTACGGCCTGAAGCCACGGGCTGACGGGGATATTACAGACGACAGCGGAAATATAGACGTTTAATCTGGTGTTATGGCCCTCGGGAGGTACGCTTACTTAAGGGATGACGCCAAGATTTGAACGGGAGAAAGACGACACCACATAGCCATTATTTCTGCCTCCTCAGGTTCTTCAGCAGCTCCCGAAGTAATATTAGACGGCTCTTACTCGCAACCAATTCACATAATAATTATTTATAATTAATTATTATCAGGCGTTTTATTCTTATTTTGCACTTGTCTTGTCCAGAATTCATCCTATCCCCCATGCTTGAAACACCGCAGAGAAATTAAAATTCAAATCGTGCCTATTAATTGCTACTATTAAAATACAGAAACCCAATTAGCTGTTCACTTGTAAAATCATTTTCAGTCCATGAAACAACATTCCAGCTACAAAATCATTAACTGTTTGCCTCAGATTGCATTTGCAGTTTACCAGGATGGCAGCCAGCCAGAACAGAAAAAAATAAATCAAAACCAGAAAAATTTTAATGTATGCTATGATAAATTCTTATGATAAAATTCTTTGCATTCCTTGAAGGTATCACCACAGGTAAACTTCTGAAAGGGAGAAATTAATGACTTGGCAGCAGGTTTCCATTTAACAAATTCTTATAATTATTTTGTTCTGCCCTGTACTTGTTTAACTATAAAGAACAATTTTCCTTAAACAGTTCTAAGACTTCTAAGTCTTATTCTTCTTTGTTAGGATTAGTCCTAAGAGACCCCAGAAAGTGGCTGGTGTCTGCATGCCAATTTCAAACCCTGCCACACCTCACACTGGAAAAGGCCTCAATCAGCGACGGTACCGTCATATGACGGCTGCCCTGGAGATTGGACTGACGAACGCTTGTCGTTTCCTTGGCGACCCCAGGTGGGCCGATCCACGGTGTGATTCAGGCCCGCGTCTCCGATTACAGCACAGAGGCCCTGTCAACATCGACCGGCAGGTGCTTGAGGGGGGCCAGCGATGGAGAACCAGGATGGCCTGCAGACATTCGCAAACTGCTCTCTCACCCTCAGCTTTTGTGGTCAACAGTTTAGTAAGAATAAAATCCCATAAACCCCCAGCCCTCCCATGTGATTTGCTCAAGTCATGTTCCATAGGCTGCTTACTCGCCTCAAACTTTGGACACATTTTAACAAATAGTTAACCGTTTCCGTTTCTCTGAGCTTCCCCAACACGTTCATTTAGCATTTCACAAATTTAAAATAATCATTTAGCGACCTGGAGTTGTGTTGTTTAAAATGG
Source organism: Mormyrus lacerda (assembly GCA_015163995.2). Classification (NCBI taxonomy): domain Eukaryota; kingdom Metazoa; phylum Chordata; class Actinopteri; order Osteoglossiformes; family Mormyridae; genus Mormyrus; species Mormyrus lacerda. The sequence goes on along the minus strand of JAABNX020000001.1, from coordinate 44,748,160 downwards.
CCCAATACACATTAACAACCACAAAATACACAGCCTGCACAATCTTCCTTACTTCAACAAACCCTTGTACTGTCGCTTATTTCTTATTTTACCAGCTTCACGGCCTCCTGGCATATTTAAATCACTCTCTTAGCATCTCAGCATCAGGCTCTATATGAGGCTGACACTCTCCACTCTTCAAGCCTCCTACTATTCACCCTGCCGGAGGGAGACTGAGCCCAGTTATGACAGGCTGAACTAAACCAGCAGACTCTTCTTTAAGGTTAAATATCAAACCGTGATTATGAATAAACCTCCTTTAAGGATTGATCTTAACGACACAGGACCAAAATAAGCAAACTCAAACACATTACCTCACTTGTATGACAATATCACTCAAAAATGCAACAAACAGAAGTGAAACACATACTAAGTCTGGATCTAACCACTTGTTACTGCCAGTGAATTGAGATTTCAATATGCTGTTAATATACAATGGGCCACTGTTATACATTAACTAGAAAATAAACACATTTTTGATAAGGGAAGCACAAACAATTCAATGTATTTCCAGTGAAAATACAAATGTATATTATCTGAAATTGTGGTATGCAGGGCAAAGATGATTTACTATCACATCAAAGGTTTGATAGTTCTCAACGATATTTTGGTTTTAGTTTGGTTTTTGGAAAGAAAACCATCAAGGAAACCGTACTGAGTAATTCAACATAAAGAAACAGGTAAACTGCAAATCTCTGACAGCAAACTGAGGATGACTCAAAGCAGTCACCAGGCCGCCTCATATGCTCAAGTGACCCATAAAGCTTTATATTTTTATATTTTGTCAGAGGCAGAGAATAAAAGTGGCCAGCAAAACAGACGACAAAACCAAAGGAACAAACATGGATGTTTATGTTGTGTTATATTATGTAGTGAAGGTCCTGTCTAAGTTGGCAGTACATTCTTACTATAAGTTAATGGAACATTATTTCCATGTTATACATTTTAACAAAGGTTCTGTCAATGTCAGCACAATAAAGGGACGTTCAGGTAATGTTAATGCAGTTTATGTTGGCAAAAACTGTTTTATAATAAAATATAATTTTATAAAAGAGCTATAAGTGTATACTGCCAATGAACCAAGCAGCCTGTAAGCCTTGCCCTTCGATCTGTAAAGCGACAGCGTTTCCTGCTGCCTTTCCACACCCTTCGTTCACCGTTATATTATTAGGGTTAGTTGTAGTTGGATAATGTGCGGGGAACATAAGGAAAACTACACACTTTGAAAGTTTCCATTATTTGACCGTAAAGTTAAGTATCTAGAATGAAAAATTGTTAGTGAGGACATCCTTGCTAATTTAGTTAATGCGTTATTTTCTGATTATCTGCTAATTTTTCCTGAAATCTGTAGGTGAAACAGTCACGCATCCTGAAGGAACACTAACAAGCAGATATTCAATGGAAAAGGGCCACAGTTATCGCCACAGAAGAAAGAGAGAGAAGTGGGAAAACTAAGGAAAAGGGCGGCACTTCCGGCGACAGACAGCACGGCTGCCTTTTTGCCCTCTGCAGCGTTACAGTAAATAAAAACGTATAAGATGGTTATGTGCCAACAGACAGTCCCAGTGAGGCACGAACTCTCGAGCTGCTCCCATTGTAATATGCGCTCTGTTTCATGGCGGCTGACCAACGGCTCAGAGCTCCATACGATATCGTGCCTAAACAGGCACTTAATCAGCCAAAACATGCTGCTTCCGCAACGTGTCAGGAGGAAAGAAACACTTTAGCAGAGACAGAGGGAAGCCTTCCTCGCCCAAAGAGGTCGTCCCTCTCCCCTTGGCTCAGACATATAGCATGCGTAGAAAGCTACAAGCATGCTGAGAGGCATCGAGTTCATCTGGAAATCGTCAGAACGCAAACCCAGATTTTCATTCATACAAAACTGAACTGCAGAAAACCAGGGCTGCTAACAGGCAGCTTTCTTCGCCTAGAGCAGCACTTGATACTTTTTACTGTCTAAAGGTCTGTGTTGTGTTACTGTAAACCTGCAATCTGATCCATCCATCCATCCATCCATCTACCCATCATTAATGCATCTAATTTCACACTAATATCCACAACTGCATAAGCTGTTGGAAGATTCACGAGCGGACAGACCTTTGTTTTCATAGTTCACGTATTACAATATACTGAATAATTGCACACATGTGTGCTAATGGACTTCATAAAGCCAGAACCAAATGGGCGTTTGCTGCTTTTGTCTTCTTGGCAGTACGCCAGGTCCAGTGTGACGTCAAGCCAAGGTGTGCTCTCTCGTGCCCAGTGTCAAACAAGCTGAATGTCATTTAAAATGCGAGCACCTAGGCCGGCCAGGTCCTCCACTTAGAAGGTCAGCTCGACCTCTGCAGAGTCTACAGGAGCGGGACGCAATTCATCTTCGGATCCTGTATTTAACAAGAGCACGGAGTGGAGAGGGAACCACAGAGAATGAACTACAAGTCAGGCTGCATATCAACACTAAAGGTTCTGCACACCTGGAACAAGAACATGAAATGAAGAAGAACATGCCAAAGAGGTTCTTGGAAGGAGAGGCATTCATTCTGCTGGTGCTAACTGCTTCCGAATTTCTTCCTTTGTGCTGTGCTGTCAGTTCGCGACGGTAATATGAAGTGGCGTTTCACAATCTGGTCCTTGGGGACACTCAGACAGTCCACGCTCCTGATCCCTTCCAGCTCCCGGTAGGGAGCAAAAATGCAGACCGTATGGCAGGGATTTGGGAGGGAGCAAAAATGTGGACCGTCCATGAGCCCCCGAGGACTGCGGAACACTAATATAGAGGTAATGTAAGGAAAAGTACCATACTGACTTGGGGAATTGGTGAGAGTTCAGGATGGCAATGTCAAGCTAAGTCTTCGCGTCCATAGACGTCTCAAACACGGGAGAGCCGGGGGCATCGCCCATCTCGGAAAAGCGGCCCCTGAAGTCCGTCACCCCTACCGCTGACCGCGGGTAGCCTTGAGATGAAAAGGACGTGGCTGACATCACAAGCGTGTCACGTTACAGCCACTGGCAAGTTTCATGCTGATCGGCCGGGCAGCGTTCAGATAAAAATAAGAAAACAAACAGGTACGGTGGCTGCCCCAACATGGCGTCCATGGAGGTCTCGCACCGCGCCGCCTGGATTCAAACGACCACAGGACTGGGGCCAGATCCTGCCATGATGGGGACCTGAGGTGTCCATGAACAACTAGACAAATTTAAACCCATTCATGCTCCTTGACCGGTCTGGTGCTAAGATGTTCCCCGTTGGCCCAAACCACTCAAACGGATAATTACCTGGTTAGACCACAACCTGAACCAAACTTATTAGGATAATTAACTGCAACTGTAAGCCTGTGGGTCCCCGCATGTTTAACCATTATATTATAAGAAACCTTTTGAAAGAAATCTTGAGACATGAGCCAAATGCACTGTATTAACTGACACAATGTCACACGCCATATTGCATCATCTGTCACAGAATCCAGGGATTCTTAGACGCCCGTTTCAATGAACCTCCATCAGATGGTTCAGCTTCTGGGACACTGGGCTGTGTAGCTAGGTGTACTGACAACTCTTCGTTAATGCATGAAAACTCCTAATTAAAACATATAACAATATTCCATCCCAGTCTCTGCTACTTAATGGGGTTTTAGGACAGGTTGGCTGGGGTAATACTGACAGGAAGTATGGTGAAGTGACGAAAATGTGACCCTGGGCTTTGACGTCCCACTTAAACTTCACGTTCAAGGGCATGCAAGTTAAGATAAACGGCACTTTTAAATTGCCCATAGTTTGTGGCTACCTGCATTCATATGTCTTACGACAGACTGGCACTCTGTTCCATATCTTGTCTTTATACAGAGACACAGGTCAGCATGGTTGTCCGCGGGCAGTTGGTATGATCAATTTCCCCTTCCGGGTCTTAGGATACCATCTTATCGCTTGCGATCACGAGTGGCTTACAAAAACATATGGAAAAACGTCATTGTGTTTTAAAAGAACCAGAGTGAGAGCCAAACTCCTTTGCATGACTGGTTAGCCTGCTAGGAACCATTGCTGGATGATTGTACCTGATTTGATATCCGAGATGTAAAACAGAAAGATGCTTTTTTCCAAGTTCCAAATTTACAAGACTTCTCATTGTTAGCACATCATTCATAACACCAGTTTCCCAGTTACATTCCTAATAATTTGACTATACAATTTGTTTGCATATTCAAAGTATGCCATAGGAACAGAATACTAATAGAATAACATTATCCGATGACTTGTTTTGAAACAATGCTTTTCCAGTTGGAGTTATTGTAGTTTGGAGATGACCCCTTGAAATCTATAGCAGAGCACTGAACAAGGGTACGAAACCATGGCTATCAGTTAACTTATCTTTATACTTACTGGGTGAAGGATACTAGGGAGCATAGAGCTTTATTTTTATTTTTTTTAAATAAGCAATATGTCTCATACGGTTAAAGCATAAGATTGTATATCATATATGTGTAGAGGGCTCACCACAATAATACCTGAGTATGAATCTTATTTCAGTAGCATAAATTTCTTACAAATTGTTTTTGTGTAGCATCCATGGGCTTAATAACACACATCTGCACTGATTCTTTCATTTTCTAAGTGTGTATTAAAATGTGCCTTTCACACACTGGCTAATGGCCTCAGGATCAGCCATTTGGCAGTTTGAATCATGAGTTACACACTTAAGCAGGGCATTCTGGGAGATGTCAGCTGTGCGGTCTAATGTGGTGCTTGTTGGGGGGGGGGGCGTACAGGGATGAGTGTTTGCTTAGAAACTAAATAAATGCAAACAAGGGAAAAAAATGAGTAGGGAGCAGTAACCATTATAGTCAATGGCATAAAGTGAACCGCGCACAGCCTTATTCATATTGTAAAGACTTACAAACACTATAATTGTTCTCATGATCATAATAATATCAATAATATCTTTACCCTCAGTTATACTCCATTTATGACTGGGTATTACTGAGAAAAATTAAGCTTAACACCGACCCAGCACCTTGCTCCGGTAGCACCTTCGGTGACGTGAAATAATAACCGCCGCCGGGAGGTGGCACAGTGATTAAGACTCAAAATCCTTAAAAACCGTTAGCAAACATCCAGCAACCGACAGGTGTAACCTGTTCAAGATGCATTGTGTAACGCCTGTCTAGCGAGATGAAACCCAAGCACTACATGGCAATATTAAGAAATTATAACCTACGGTGGAAATGCATGTTATTACTACACAACAATTACGTAACACTACGGAGTGCTTGTACCACCTCTGCAGTAGCGGCATGATTTCCTACCCAAAAGTACATTTTTACGAAGGATCAGTTACAAAATCCCCGTTCCCGTGTTGGTTCATGCAAACACCAAGACAGTCCTTGGGTAAATGGTGACAGATCTGCCGTCTGAAATCCAGATACTGGTGCTCCAACCCACCCACTACCTTCCAGATGAAAAGACCCAGCATAAATATACCTATTTTTTGTCAGCGCCCGGTACTTACTAAGCTGTCCGGCAGGACCGAGTACTGGCTCTTTGCAAGCCGGCGGAGTGCCACTCTGCCTCTCGAAGTTGCCCGGGTTGGAGAAGTAATCCCGCAGCCGGGGGAGCTCCCTGCCCGCTTCCAGCAGCTCCGTGTGCAGCTCCAGGGCCGTCAGGATGTACTGATCCCGCAGCAGCTGAGCCGCTATCGCATCCACAGACAGCCGAGGCTCCCCGCTCCCTCCCGCAGATACAGCCGCAGCAGCAGCACCCGGGACAGAAACACTTTCCACCCCGGGGCTCGTCCTACTGCTGGATAGGAGCGACGCCCCTGGCTCTGAATCCGTGTGCGGGGAAAGGGCTCCGATGACCAGGTTCGGTGCGACGTCGCCCGGACTGCGTCGTTTATCGGGCCCATCCGTCCTCCGCTCAGCCTCCTCGTCGGAGTCACTGAGAAAAGGGTTGACGCTGCCCGCCGCCATCTTCCTACGCTGAGAAACACGGCAAGCCAGCCGCCTAGCCCGATAATGGTATTTCCTAAGGGCTTCCTGAACGGCTGACTACCTCCGCTAGTTCGGCGAGAAGGAGAGATCTGATTGGGCCAGAGCGCAACTCCGCCTCCATGAAACGCCTACTGCCCCCGTCACGAAGCATAGGATTGGATAAGGACAAGCCACAACGCATGAAATGGGCGGGGCGAACTGACAGCTCCTCTCTGAATGCCAACACGGGGAAAAAGACCGGGGATACTACCTCTATCAATTTTTAATACCGTTCGATGTAACAAACATTTTATTACCCTTATTGCACGTTAAAATATTAAAATATGTATATATTTTTAAATAGAATGTTTACTTGCTACTCGTGAACTTGAATATATTTGTATATATTTCGGGAATTTTAATTGAAATACCGGTAGCTCTTGTTGTATACGATGTAAATAATAAAGTTTTCTCCATACATGCAGTTGAAGACTAAATGGCAAGAAAACGCATCGGATGTTGTACACAGTAGAACTACAATTCCCATAGTTCATTACAACTGCAGTTCAAAGGTCAAGGAATAGGGAAGTTGACAGTCAACCTGCTATAAGTTATCAATGGTAGGATGAATCGTTTCTCCAAAAAAAAAACTGTATTGTTCAAATTGTATTTTAATTGCTTTCTGATCGGATCATTGGTATTCTGGCAGTCAAATGTGAATTAAGTATGCGGGCAGCGAAATTTCATTCATTTTCCATTGAGTATTATTACCAGTGACAATTAAGCTTATCGTCTTGTCTGGAGTTAGCAGACAGCTTAAGTTTGAAAGGAGGCACCGCACATCTCTGAACAGGTAAGACTTTTATCCTTATCATAGCGTCTGAATCGTTTATTCAGGGATCACCACAAGCCACTGGACAGCCGCTTTATTTTATACATGATACAACTTTCAGGAAATTGTCCTTATTGCTAGTGCATAAGACAGATTGCATTTATTGCCTTTATTATTGATGTTTTTAGTGTGATTTCTTCTTTTTCGGTCATCGTGTTAACGATCTTATTTGTTCTTTTAATAAGATAAGAGACTTGCGCAGGTCGACAGTTGTGCTTTATAATGAGTTGTACCTATCTTCACATATGTGCACATTTCTTTCCAGGAACTGTCGCTGCCATGAACGTCAGAGCGTTTTTCATTCTGGGCCTCGTTGTCCACGTTGTATTCTTCATCTCTATATTTGATATATACTTTACATCTCCTCTGGTCCATGGGATGACCCCGCAACACGTTCCCCTTCCTCCTCCTGCCAAGCGCCTTGTGTTGTTTGTGGCGGACGGTCTGAAAGCAGACACCTTGTTTAAGACCGATGACACCAAAACAGACAAGGCACCTTTTATACGGTATTAGGACTCTGCTTTTTGCTGTGTAATGGAAGATCATTTCCAGCCTGATTCATAATACTTTTTTTTTTTTTAAAAGTTTTCCCTCTCTATGTACAGAAATCCCAGTATTTTTTATGTAACTCTTTTGTAATTCTTGTGGCTTTAAGTGTGTTATATGAATTTTGACTTCAGCTAAATTACTAACTGGGATATATTTTGTTTTAAGTCAGTAATTGTATTGAACCGGTACATATACCGGTCAGTAATGCAAACCAGTTCTACTGCCTACAAACTTGTTTGAAGCCCTACTGATAGCTGCTGTGCTAGTTTTTGTTTTCAAGAAATAAACTAGCTCTTCAGTGAAGCTTAAACCGTAGGGTAGATGACGTCATGAATTTTGTGGTAAGAAACTAGCGGCATTTACGTTGCTTCTCATAATTCTTCACACTCTGCTCCCCACTAAAACCAAAGGAGCATAATGGAGGAGAGCGGCAGTTGGGGTGTGTCCCACACCCGGGTCCCCACAGAGTCACGCCCGGGTCACGTGGCACTGATCGCAGGGTTTTACGAAGATGTTAGCGCAGTCGCTAAAGGTTAGTAAAATGACTGACAGAAGAATTTTGTTTGCTTGAGTCGAATGAAATCTGTCCGGGCTGGATTAAATGCCTATATCAGTTTTACATTAAGACATCTGAAAGTATAAGTAACAGGATGGAGGCAGATTCTTCAAACATGTACTGAACATGCCGCACAGGTTTTAAGATTCCAACAAAAAAATTCCTACTTCCTCCTTCCTGTTTGGCGCACCTTTTTTATACAATCAGCATTCTCTAAACTGCAACGGTAAACATAATCGTCTCAATCAGAAAATTCTGAACAGCATTAATATTCAAATAAGCATATAACTGCATACATTCGACAATTTCAGATAATAAAAAAAAGTTATGGAAAGTTCAGGTCCAGAAAGTACAAATCCAGACCAAGGTTTTGTTTCAACCAACCAGTTGAGCACTCAATTATTTCACGTCACTGAAAGTGCTACCGGAGCAAGGTGCTGGGTCTGAGTCAATGATTCAGTGAATCATGGAAAACAACTGGTAACCTTTTGACCTCAGATAAATTGCATAGTTACTTTATATTTACTTGGCATTTTTATTTGAAATGACATGCAATTGAGAAGATGGAACCAGACAGTCCCTGAGCAATGTTGGGGCCGTGGTTAGGGACTCAACACTGAAATCAGTCTACTAACCATAAGGCCTGAACCAGCAGCCTTCTGATAACAGGCTGTGAACTAACCCAGTGACCCACAGACCGGGCTATCTTTCTTTCCCCACACACTCTTGTCATTTCTGTTTTCCTCCAGGCTGGAAGGAGAACCCCGTAGAGTTTGACTCTGTGTTTAATGAAAGCCGGCGCACATGGTGCTGGGGGAGCCCAGACATCTTGCCCATGTTTGCTAAAGGTAAAGGCTTTTTAACAGATGTGTTTTTTTTTTTTTTTGCTGTTCTTATTTATAATCTGTTGACGGCAGCGAGTGCATGTACGTTCCAGGTGCTAGTGGGGACCATGTTTACACGCATACATATTCTGCTGAGATGGAGGACTTTGCGTCCACAGATGCCTCGAAACTGGACACGTGGGTATTTGATGAAGTGAAGGTGCGTATGCTTGATCGTCGACGTCTCTACAGTTTGCTATTGTGATTTTCATTCAAAAATCATTTGGAGTCATCATAAGAAGAGTTTTCGTCTTCACCCAAAGCATGTGAATCTTCTGAATCAGCATATGACACGAACACTTAGCCCCCTGTGCCCAGTGAGTGAGGGTCTCCTGTAAACTACATCGATTCTTTTTGCTGTAGGCATTTTTCAGCTCTGCAAAAGCGAACGACACTTTGCTGTCTCAGTTACGGGAGGAACGCAATGTCTTCTTTTTGCATTTGCTTGGAATAGACACCAACGGTCATGCCCATCGGCCGATGTCCAGGTTAGTGCTGCGATGGTGTGCTTTTGTGTACGCTATGCGTGCTTCACTTGTGGCAATAACAGCTTGTTGCAGCGAGCCCCATTTAGATAGGAGGCTGTTGCATAATCACTTGCCTGTTGTGTTGTTTTTAAATAGAGAATATGCCGAAAATATCAGAATTGTCGACGCCGGCGTTGCAGATATAGTCTCTGTGGTGGAAGACGTCTTTGAAAATGATAAAGGCACAGCTTATATTTTCACCTCTGACCATGGAATGACAAACTGGGGTGAGGTCATCTTTATGTACTTCTTGTAATTTAATTTTGACTATTACACACTCCTGAGCATTCAAGGACAGAGTCCCCACCAGAGAACCGATGTTATTTCGCCAATGCCCAGTGTCACTCTTGCCAATGTAATCTTGAACTGCATTGATGTTTACTTTATTGCTTGTTTTCATTTTATGTTGCTATTCTTTTATTGACTTTGGTGTGCATGTATGACATGGTTATCCACTGTTTATTTCAGTTCCAATCCTATTTCGATATGCAACCTCCGATCCCAATCCCGATACAAGATCTGTTTTTACTTTAATATTTGAATGTGATAAAGATATATATTTATTATTTATATATTACCAATATGTTTGAACTAGTAAATACAGATAAATGCATACCAAAAATCTTTAGGCTAATAGAAACATACATAACGTTCTGTTCAACCTCGTCTGTACACCTTGTTTTAAGCGTTTTGAGGCATTTGCAGTTCAATATCTTTCTAGCCAGGATACGCAAGTTGCAAATGCATAAAATGCACCACAATTTTTCTCTCCCTGCCAGCAATTTCACATATACTGTGTTGCAGTCACAACCCCTCAAACTATAGCAAGTGCGCAAAACAGCACAAGACAGCGACTATCAAATCATCCATTGTTTTTTTTCATATAACCTGCCTTTTCTTGCACAATTGCATGCGCTTTGTTTAGTGGCATCTTCCACTAAACGTTACTCCCACCTCTCAAAACTTTGTTTTTACAAAGATTGCAAATTGCTGTGCTACTAGTTGTTGTTAAAAGCGTAAAATACATCCGGATCGTCACCCTCTTATCTGATGTTCTTCCTACTGCGAAGGATATATGTGTGACGTCACAGCAGGGAGTAGTCACGGCGCTTGGACCCACTGAATAGCAAAAAGTACCAGAAAACAGAGGCAGCTTGAATGCTGCAAAAACACATCTAAAACAGGAAAGAGCTGTCGTGCGATTGATCGTACAATTAGATTTAACACAAAATATGAGCTGTTTTTCAGAAACTACCAAAACCTAAATAAGTATCAGACATAGATCGGTCACTTATGGCCGATACCGATCCATCAAATAGATCTACATCGGCGCCGAATATCGCTTCGGTTCATCTCTACTCCCAGTCCAAGGGAAAAGTTATAATGAATAGTGGATCTCATGAAGTAAATACAATAAATGTTTTATAATTATCTTACCATAGTAAATGTATATAAAATAAATATGTTTTCTTAGTTACCCTTAATATGCTATCTTTGTTTGCAATATTAGGTTCTCATGGAGCTGGAGACCCGTCTGAGACACTCACCCCCTTGGTGGCCTGGGGGGCGGGGATTCGTGCAGCTGAGAGGACAACCACTCAGCACTTTGATGACCACTACCTGCAGGGTAACTTGTTGTTATGAAATCACAGACCAGCAGGTGTCAGTATGGTTAAGGAACTTGCCTTTTTAGGCTTTACATTTATTTGGCAGGCACCAGGGGTGGTGTTGGCATATTTTAGAGGGGGGGGGGGTGTAGCTTTTTTTTTATTTTTTTAAATTATTAATAATTATTTTGTTTTTTGTTTTATTTTATTGGTTTAAAAAATAATAAAAGCTTTCACTTTTATTAATTATCTTAAGTCATGAATAGCTTTTTATATGACATAATAATGTGCCATTGCTGTATTTGGTAGTTTGTTTCATAACGTATAATATTTAACTCAATATGCTGCAATAAATATGTAAAACGAATAGTTTAAATAGTATAAACCATTTACGTTGGATAAGAATGAATAGGCTTATTAAAGGTAATAAGGTTGATAATCTTTCTCTGGGGTAATCTGGATGCAAGCTTGGGTGGTAGTCATTTTACGTTAGTACACCAATCCTGTTGCTTTTGTTGCCATGAATTCATGGCAATGGAGTATGATTAACAGCAGGTTAAACCAGCAAAACCCAACAGGTTTTGCAGGCCAATGCAAAACAGCCCACAGGTAAACAAGTCAGCAGATTTTGCAGATTACTCTCCATTAGTGTTTCGCTGGATTGACAGGCCATTCTGGTGGCCAAAAGAATAGGAGAGGTTAGCATCTAATGTGACATGAATACTTTGCATTTGATAGATCATCAGTCTTGTTTAATGATTTTTAAAAAGTAATTTCTCAGTTATTTTTCTTTATTAGAAATGTGTTTAGAACTATGTTAATAATAACATGCAATTTGAATTTCTTTCAGATTGGGGACTTGAATACTTAAAGAGGATAGATGTCAACCAGGTCAATCTAAGATTTTTCTTTCAAAATCTTATTTGTATAAGTGTGACATGCACACACACACACACACACACACACACAGATATTCATTTATATGGGCAAAACTCTAATCTAAACAATTACAACCTTA
>JAABNX020000001.1:44688158-44710660 GCA_015163995.2 Mormyrus lacerda | reverse complement strand
CTGGTCATCCTGCCTTTCCCTCTCTCCCCTTCACCCTCATATGTTTTCCCTGTTTCTCAGGCTGTTTCATAGCACAGAGGGGTGAGTGTGCGGCTTAGAATCTGTGACGCCTATGGACATGGATTTACCGCTGGCTGAGGCCAGTCTCATCTGTTTTGTATTTATTATTTTTGTTCCCTGGTGTTTTGCTTTGCTTTTGCTTGAGTTTTCCTGTTCTAGGTTTGTCTTCCTTGTGCTTTGGTTGTACTTTGTTTTCTTGTGTAGTATCTCATTTTCTCAGTTTAGGTCTTGCAGGTTTCTTAGTTCCGTGCTTATTAGTATTAGTTATTTAACCTATGCCTTGTCTGCTTTCCAGTGGGTGTGTTAATTGCTCATTTGCTGCTTGTTGTCCTGCACCTTCGGTGATTGGTTGATTGTTTCATGTTCCGCACCTGACTGTTCTCCTTAGTTCCAGTCATCAGTGTATTTTAGTGCTTGACATGAGTTTGACAACTCATGGTTCAGTTCTTTGGTTACTTCCTTACACTGCTCCTTGTCTCTGAGCCACAATTGGATTGCTACCTCTTATCCCTATCTGTGCCATGCCCCGTGTCTATAACAGTGTAGCTTTAAGGTACTGAGAAGGGTCTGCTAGATCATGATTCACTCAACACTGACAGGCCTGGTGATAATCTTCACCAGCTTCTTTGTTTTAAAGGCATTGATTGCGGTACCAGCAGAGTTTCACTTCCTGTGACACCACGTGATGCAAAGGAGAGCTTCCTGTCTGCAATTTACCTCAGCATCTCATACATCCTACTCTTGGTCATACCGCTCCCGTTGTCCTGAAATGTAAGGCAGTCAAAACCCTCTATCCAAGTCTAGTCAATCCAGCACTGCTTGGCCATGACACCTGGGTCGTATCCATTGTCTGGGTGCCTAGTCTCTTCACATATCGTTATGAAAAAAAAAAATGATTCTCATCTAGTAAAGTGTACCAAGTGGTGCCAAAACAAACTTTGTCATCTCCTCTATTCAGAGATAGGCAAAGATATATCAAAATGTATTATTATATTAAAATAAGAGACCAAATACCCTAATTTTACATGCATTGAAATAAGATACAATATACAGCAGCCACAGCTATAATCAAAACAACCCTCTGTATTTTGTATAAACATACTTTTCCAAGGAAGCATGAAATCGAACCTTCTTTCTATTGGCCTAGTTGATCTTTCACTTCCCCAGCATACTGACTGACGTTGATGAAGTGAACAATGTCTGAGAGCAACAGCTCTTCTCTGCCTAATGAGGCCGGTGGTAAATCTGACACATGCAGTCCACAAATTAAATGTTTTGACCTGACTGTTACATCCCTGAACACCACATAAAGGTTAGTTCAATGTTTAACTGAATGATTAATAACCGTATAATAATTTAGTTACTTGGTGTTTGGTAATGAAGAGTCTAAGGGTCATAAGCAGACAACTGATAGCACCTTCATACACAGCAACTAGTCTCTAAGTAATTAATCATGTGGTTGTTAATCATAAACAAAATAAATTATATTCACGCAATGATGCAAATACATGATCCTACTAACCAGCTGCTTTGATGGACACATATTTGAAAGTTGAAAACAAACACTTTTTCAAATAACTTATTCAGCAACTTTTAAACCACCCAGAAATGTAATGAAAGTAACAAGTGAACTTGTCATGGAGTACAAACCCAACTCTAACCACTGAACCTAATGAGAATTGAAACTCCAACAAGGCTGAATAGAGAATACCACAGATCATGTATTCCATCTTGGTTACATAAACCAAAAACAGGCAAACTTATGTGTGAGTGTGGGTGAGAGACATAGACGTCTAACAGAACACATTTTAATTTAAAATATTTTTGAACTACAAGAATACAAAACACTGAAGTGTTTTGATACAAAATATGAAGCCATTTTCATCAACCCTATCAAATACAAATTACAAAACCCTATTTTGTATTTGAAATACAAATATTTTAAATAATATTTTAAATACATGCATCATAAATACCTTCCATCCCTGCCTGTAATACCACTTCATGCTACAGTACGGACTGTTTGAGGTTTACCTCAGCATTTTGTGCAATCCTTCTTTGGTCATACCCTTCCCATTGTCCTGAAATGTAAGGCAGCAACATCCCTTTACTCGAGAACAGTCAATCCAGACCTTCTTGGCCATGACATCTGGGTCGTATGCATTGTCTGGGTGCAAAATACACATTTACATAGCATTAGCACCTCCAGTAAAAGACAATTTAATACCACACACATTTCCTGTAACTGTCTTATTAAAGTACACTAGTACAAGTGTGCCACTTCGCTTTTACGAATGACCCAGCACCGGATTTCGCTCATCGACAGAAATCCAATGACGATTTTCGCTTTTACGAAAAAAGAGAAAAGTGAAAATAGCGGTTCCCCTATATTTATCAGCGAGGCTATTATAAATATACAGTTATGTGCGACATATAGCCTACGACGGTGGTTCCATTAGAGTTCAACAGTGTTCAAAAAAAACCTTTAACCTATAGTGATGTAGCGATACGCATTACTCACACGCTTGTGATGTTGATGTAAACAAACATATTGTACTGCCAGTCGTGTAAAGGTAGGCTATATCACACGAAATCGCCTCACGATTAGTTTCTTAGAATGTATCCCTGCTTTTAAGCAACGCATGACTGTATTGATTGTGGTAAGTGAAACTACACTGCAGGCACGCATGCATTTTTTTCGACTTTATGTAGGCTATTTACAGTATATACAGTAGGGTGGGGTGTAAAAAGTCTAAATTTCCAATAGCAATTTCAAATAGTGCGGAAAAGTTGTCACTGGACCTCGTTATTAAACGTGCAAAATATCTTTGAAATAGGTTAATATTTTCAGTTTTTACCTGTCACATCAATGGGCAATATACATTATATCATTATCTATACTCATCGGTGTTGTGTTTGTGCACTTTCACAACATGATAATCACTATTGGATTTTTTTTCACCCCACCCTAATATACAGGGTTGTTAACTTTGGTCAAATGCCTGCGTGAGATTTTCAAGTTTTGTTGCGATTATGAGCTTCATACCGATCAGCTCCGCGATGGCGCTGAACGGCCAGATGTGGCTGGTGGAGTTCGAGTGGAGATACTTGGGGTTCAGCTGCAAAGGGATGAGACAGTGCAATTAAATATCATACCCTACATCACAAGGAACCTAACCATTTCGCGTTCATTGTCGCAAATATGCTGTGCACATCTGTCAGTTACGTAAAATCACAGTTAATAACAGCTACGTACCTCTTGTTAAATGTAAACGTTGAACTTAAAACATTTGAACCTGTTTGGATGTCACTCACCGCACTCAAGGGTATCCCTTCCGTATTCCGCATACTCATCTTTCGGCTTTGTGAAGTGCCCGGTCCCCAGACACTAGTCTTCACCAGTATTTATTTAATATTTATAACAGTAGACACCACCCTTCGGGATCATCACCCGACGTCAAACCGAAACTTACAGCACAGTTATGATCGTAAACGAAACCGGAAACTATCGAAATTAATTAAACTAACGAAAACTATTGATTTTAAAGTATTTTGCAAACTAAAACAAAATAGGCCTCATTAACACGGAGTAAATGAAAACTGAAATAAAACTAGCAATGTGTGAAAACTAACTACTCTTCCACAGAAGTATAACAGGTGTTGAAAACTCCGGAGCTCTGAATTAGATTATCTCGAATTTAACTTAGTGATGGGATTTAGAAACTGTGAAACAATTCTTTCGAAATACTTCAGACTCAACATTGGCATGTTACTGCAGTCATTAATGTGCTGAAGTTCCCCCTTCCTAAATTTAATACAGCATGAAACTGTTAATGTGATAGTGTGTTCACTTTGCGTGTTTGTAGCCACTACAAATGCACCCATTCATTATGTTATATATAGGTAAAATACACCATATTGCCAAAAGTATTGGGATATTTACCTTTACACACACATGAACTTTAATGACATCCCATTGTTAATACATAGGCCTTAATATGGAGTTGGCCCACCCCTTGCAGCTACTTTTGCACACTGTATGCCTCTGTATGCGTTGTCCGCGCTCCATTATTCTATGTTGCCGTTGTTCCCAATTGCTTTCACTTTGTTAATACCATTAATATCTGACTGTAGAATATTTAGTAGTGAGGAAATTTCACAAATGCACTAATTGCACAGGTGACATCCTATCACTGTACCACGCTTGAATTCACTGAGCTCCTGAGAGTGACCCATTCTTTCACAAATGTTTGTAGAAGCAGTCTGCACGCCTAGAAGTCAGTTAATGAAAAGAAGGAATTAAAGGCCGAGAAGGAAAAAGCAGAAATCCCTCAAACTGCAGAAAGAATTGACAAAATACACCAACATTTGTAATATTTGGATCAGATACTAATACAGAAGTAATCCATAGATGTAATTCTTGCCCCACCCCAAATGTCAAGGATACATTGATTGCACCCTCACCAAACAAGCCCATGATTCATTGTGTCGCAAGTTCGTTCTTGGGAGGCAAGTTAGTAAGACTGGTGTACTGTTTTGCTAAGACCACAAGTAAGATCTTTGTGTTCTTGGTATCGAGAAACATCCACTGCTTCTGACATGGTAGGTTCTTGTGTGAAATAACCACTAATATAACAATAGGGTAAGATTTGGATCAGATTCATACTTAGACATCACATCCATATAATTTCATTTGGCATGTGTGGACTAGGTTTAGCGGCAATGAATAACTTGTATTGCCAGAACTCGTGCCAATGATCTGCACGGTAAACATTATACAAGGTGACATGTCCCACTGCTTACTCCCATGAATTCACCCTCTGTATGAAATGTGTTATGTAAATAAAAGTTGCACTGCCTTGAATGAGATTCATGCAACACTAAATATTGAAAACTTTTGGCACAGTTTCAAAAGAATGTATAATGAACTTTTTGTGCAAAACAGATTTTAATGTTAATCTGACAGGCAAACAATTATTTGAAACAAACAACAACTGGCAAATCCTGCTCATTCTGCCTAACCTAACGTGACAACATCTACCTCTTGTGACTGGTTGCTTCACACTGTCCTCAGCGTAAAGGGGAGTGGATTTAGGGCAGGCAGTGAAATATGGGCACAACGATAAAAAGAACAGCTCTCAAGTATGTGTGACTTTTTTCCAGGGGTCACCAACCTGAAACTGAGAGCTACTTTACAGGTACTGAGCCATACGAAGGGCTACCAATTTGAAACGCCCTCCTAAACGTATCTAACCTTCTTATATAATAACCATGTTTTAACCATGTTTTTTATATATATATTGTCATTTTCAAATTTTATAAATGTGAATGTGATCAAAGAAGAATAACATCTGGATAGAATTAAATTTTAGACGCTGCTCACTTGTGAGTTGTGCTATTTTGAGAACAAGTCCACGGGCGACTCATGGTGTCCTTGGGGGCATCCTGGTGCACACAGGCACCATGTTGGTGACCCCTGCTTTGTTCATTCTGAAGAGCCATTCAAAAGAATTGGATCATTTTAGAACATCATTTCACTAGAGTTCTGTGCGAGATTAGGAATCTAAGGCTGTATGTGAAATGTCCTCTTGTTCACTCACTATATACTGTTCCGTACATAGAACACTCACTAGGGGATAAGGGCAGAGAGTGGTTGATACATTTTGGATGCTAAACGAATGTTAGGCTGTTACTTAATTAGGCGCCGGATATTTGTAATTATTATCTCTGTCAGATAAGCAAACGCCAGAACATGGACACCAACTTTGATAATTTGGGATGAGTACACATTGTAACTGATATATGTCCCTCACAATGTTGAAATAAGAACATATAACTTTACAATATACTTGACAGTACTGCATCCATCTATGTAAGTGTGATGGGGACTGCAGCTGTAAGTATGGTTTTTGAAAATGAGGATACTTCATTGATTGTGAAAGAATGCAGAAAAGCTGATCCTTCAGCTAGGATGTTGGACGTTTCTGGGTCCACAGTTCATAAAGCTGATCCTATGATTAGCTATGAACCATCTGATCTTACTGATGGTAGATTTCTTAAGTATAAAACTAGACTGCTCTGGTCACTGACAGGCTAGAAAGTGATCACGGATTGTGTTGAAGACCCTAGCAATGACTGGCACCGAGAGCAGCATTATCTTCATGTAGTTGCCGCAATCCAGGCGATCACCCTTCCCTTTCCAGATAGGCACTACCAATTTTCCAACAAATGGCATTTTCATCTTCTGTGCGCAAGATAATATCTGGCGCAGTTCCAAATATTCCTTTCCAGTGGCTAATTCAGACATGAAATCCTGATACATTCTCTCATTATGACTTCATTATAAATGTTATGAAACCACAAAAGTACTGGCAGTCAGCCTAAGTGCTTCAATCTGTCACAAGAAAATTCCCTTGTTTACAGTGCGTTGCTGTAGATCTGTAGTGACATATGAGTTAAAATAAAATTCAACAGCAGATGGTCAGTGCTGTAAATAACCATAGAAAACACTATGGTATGGTATACAGTATGGCTTGAAGGTACACAAGATTGCTGTCTGACTCCTACAGTGATCCTGAGGCACTAGAATGTGATGCATACTTAGCCAACTGGAGAAACTGGTGTCTCAAAGTTATCCATAGCATATGTGCCCTGTTACGCAGTGGCGTCCCTCCCAGTGTGTGACCTGCTTTGCTGCCTAGGCTTTTTACTGTAGAACCCTGTACTGGATAAGCAAATGCAATAGTTGGAGAGTCATTATGCTTTTGCAGGATTTTTTAATGTCCCGAGGATCAACAGGTAAACCAAGTTATTATTTCACTTGCACAGATAATCTTATTTACAGATCATTATTATAATATGTAATAATTATACTAATTTATGATTTTTCAAATTGCAATAATTTAGGCTTTCACTGACCAACGGATAACATTCATTAGGGACAGAAGCAGACAAAAAAGCAACAGCGTTTTCGTTATTCAGTCCTTAAAATTGATTCCTGCTCATTCCTTGAAAACCCTCCTGGACACTGACAGGATGCATTTTTTCTGAACCCATAAGGCCAGAAGTGGACCCAGCAAACTGTTCCGAAGACAGATTTCGATTCAGTGGGACTGTGTGTTATAGGCATGCACATCTGTATATCTAAAGCGGTGATACATCTTTGGGGAACTTCATGGTATTGGAGAAAAGACAGGTACGGAGGGTTACTTTTAAAGTTCTTTTGGTGTTTTCTCACTCCTGTAGAGTGTCAACAGAGCACGTTGGCACGGTGATGCTGTATGTTTAAAAAGACCTGTCCATGCGCCCAGCACACACTCAAACATGTTGTTGGAATCTGTGACTCACACGGTTCCTTTTTCATTCTTCCTTGTTTTTCCTGATCCCCATGAGTTTTCCAGTATGCCAGCACCATAGTAGTGGAATAGTGTGGATTGCTACAGGCTGAAGTTTGACACAGCCTGAGAAGAGCAGACCCAGGTGACATGAGAAGATCTTCTTCCAATCAGCCATAGGACAGTCTGACCTCATTCGCAGGACACAAATGTAGGCAAATATGGCACCGCAACACTGAAAGGAGAGCTGGGCAGAAAGATGAAACAGCCCAGCTCAAAGAGTCTCAAGGAACTCCACCTCTATGACCTCTTCCAGTCGGCTCAGTACTGCCTCACTGTTGGGGGCAGGGTACTGCACTTTTGGCCCATGCATGTGCAGCTCCCTAGGACCCCTGAAAGAGCAACTGAGGACCTGGAGAAAAGGTAACAGCTCAGAGATACAGGAGATGGAGCGTGACCTCAGCAGGGGGAACTCCAGACGTTCTTCAGCGCTGTCACCGGGCGCTATACCATTCAGCTCCTGGTGCACAACGCAGCATCACAGTTAGAATGGCACAGCCTTAAGGAACTGCAGCAAGACTACAGCCTTACGCAAACTTGCAATATCTCACCCCAAATTTGTAGTGTAGGGCCTCCAGGATCCGAACCACATGGGGCTGACTTTCCGGCTCACTTTCCATCAAGCCATTGTCTGGTCCACTGAAGTTCTCAACATCCACCTCAGGGATGAATGCCCAACGATACCTGCATGTGAAAAAAGAGACAGACAGTCTGATGGATGATGGGCAGAGACTCTATCCTGGCTTACAGTGTACCTGCACAGTGATAGCCACTGGAGGGATGAGCACTCACTATGTCATCTGCATCACAATGCAAAAAAAGCAGTGTCACGTCATATACAACCAAAAGCACATATAAATAAAACCAAGCTACCTTTATATGCATTATGGGGCAAGAAAACATTGGCTTTTAAGCGCAGAATGCAGGTCCATCAATCCCTGCCTGGTTGCCCATGAGAAAAGTGACACCGATGCTGTGGATGTGAAAATACTGATACCATGTAAAAAAAGTCCCTCAGATGCTCCCGACTTACATCTGGAAGAGGGGCATCCTGTCGGGTGGGAAAGACAGAGCCGTATCCAGGAACTTGCAGGCTGACAGGTACATGTCCAGCTCGTTCTGGAGGAACAGGGCTCCATTCCTTCCTGGGGCCCCCCGACCCCCCCCAGCACGACCGACAGCTCTGAAGATAGAGATGGAAGGAGGGAAACGGGTCAGAATCGAGCTGAAGAGAAATGAATCATTTCTAAGACAAAAACTCACTTTGAAACTTTATTGTCCAGCAGATTCTTCTGCAGCCGAACAAATGCGTGTATCTGACAGGAAGGAGACAAAATTAAATATAACAGTTCTGGTGTTTCATTCACCTGTCATGCATCTGAAACAATATAAAGTAATTCAATGCAGGAAGAGCCGCCCTCCTTCCGGATCCTGGCTCACCAGCTCTGTGATCATAATGGGCCACAATGATGTGAGATGCTGAGGGGAGATTCGCAAGAGCAGAACTCGGAACGTGAGGAATATCTGTGCCGCAGTAGAGGGAGTCTGGCCCACCCGCAGGGTCTCTGTCAGGCGCTCTGCAGAAAGAGGTGGTTTCCCATGGTAGATCAAGAAGAGAAACCCTGAAGCCCTCGCCTGGATTCAGCCAAGTACTCCGTGACAACCGGGCCCCATGCAGTACCTTGAATGAGAGGCAGGTAGGGATGGTACTGATCCAGTTCACCGCTGAACAAAGAGAAGGCCTGGCGTTTCAGGAGGAGAGCCTTCTGCTCCTGACCTGACAGAACCTTCAAGGAGCTGCTCTGCAGACCTGAGAGGTGAGGAGAGATGAACACATGGTTAGAAAATACTCACAGAAGTGTACAGGCTGGAAATGAAGGACCCCCCCACATTACTCACTCATCAGCTCTTTGAACATGGTCTTCTCATGCGTCAACAGATGGTCAACAATGGACTTCCAGCTAATAAAATCAGATGTAAATAGTCCAACAGTTATATCAGACAGGCTATTAAAGTTAAAGAATGACGCATGTTTGTTTAACGACACTTCGCTTCATTTCCCTACAAGAAATTTAATACATACAATTCTCCAAAGATGTTATATACATATTATAAATTACAGAATATTTAAAATATTTACTGGTGGTACATCAGCAAATATATATATAAGGTAACAGTAAATATCACCATGTAACTGAACAGAAATGGGAAGCCAAAACCGCTGCCCCCTAGGGACCTTACTGTGTCACGCAAGTGGCGTCCATGTGGAAGAACATGGGATCCATGAAAAGCTCAAAGGCCTCCTTCTTCCAGGCGCGCTTGGTGTAGGCATAGCCACTCAGGCTGCTCAGGAGCTGGGCAGCAGCACAAAAACTTGGCACGTTGTGCGACCTGCCAGGAAACACCAACAGGAGCAAGGGGTGTAGTCGCATAGCTTTACATATAATCTGAAGGAGACAGTTTCCATGGATACCTGTGGTTCCTCAAGTACGGGAAGACAAAGTACAGGAGGCGGGATATAAGAGGGACGGCTCTTTCCTTCTCCTCGCTGCGGTACACCATGTCCAGGAGGGGAGCCAATACCTGACGGGAGACATAAACCATTCAGTCGCATGCCTCACCAAAAATGAGCTTCCATTTGTGATCACGAGTTTACATGTGTGTGTATGTATGTGTGTGTGTGTGTGTGTGTGTGTGTGTGTGTGTGTGTGTGTGTGTGTGGTGTATACCTCGGCCAGCAGGCTGAGAGCCTGGACACTGTAGACAGATGGTGCTGATGAGGACACAACTGCACTAGGCTGGGTGGCAACATCTGGGAGGAAACACCATACATACAGGTGATGTATAGTCATACACAAACATCGTGCACACATTATACAGAGCAGTATGGAGGCAACAAGTAACAGGTAACATTTCAATAATATTTTAACATTTCAGTAATATATAGGACTTTCTGCACAGAAGCTAGGTGACACCGGTGCGTCCTTGACTAGGACCAAAATCATTAACAGGCCATTTTTAATATCATGTGATAGATTTTCGCTTGTATTTTAAAAATGCTCATTTTAAAAATCCTTGATACAGAAAGGCAAAATCTGCATTTGCTAGCTGATTGGTATTATTTCCTCTGTACAGTCAGCTATGACCTACCTCCAAGAGGTCGCTTCCTTTGAATAGAAAGGAATTTTTAAGACGTTAATAGTGACCAGGTATGGGCTGTAAATCTGTGTTATGGTAAAGGGTGCAATTTTAATAGCCAAAAGGTACACATTTGCATTTGCGCTTGTCAGAAATACTGGAACGATGGCTGACTGCATCTGAGTCTGACTTGTAGACTGTTTACATCTGTTGCTGAGCATGTAAGTTAAGTAACTTTACACTGCCAATTAACCTGCATGATGACCTCTGTGGTGAGAGAGCAAGTGACCTCATTTAAACTTGATGGATCCCCTTTCTCACTTGACTTGTAACCGAAACACTTAACCAGTCTTCTCTGCAACCAGAGAAGTAAAAATTTGGCATAAAAAGACAGTTGCAGCACTAATAAGTTAAGTGAATAAGTGATGTTTCCAACCTAGATGTAGTCTACATTTCTCTAGTACACACAGATTTTTGGTGCCATTAAAAATTGTGCACAATTAAATTATTTCAGGCTACTGTATCAAAGTAAAAAATAAGTGTGTCAAGGCTGTTGATATCACAGTGATTACATCTTCATTTCCCCTAAGCCAAGTCTTGCCTGATCCCACAAAGTTCCTCAAAGTTACCATAGAGATCTGCACCATCTGCTTCTTCTTCCTCCTCCTGGAGCACCTGTGGCTGGACCTTCACCTCTAGGTTGCGACTGAGCCAGCTGGTCTGTTCCAGGGAGGAGCCCACCACATTTGCCACTGCGTCCAGGATCCTCTGCGTCACCTCCTACACTCCATCACCAAGGAGAAGCAGAATCCTCAGGGCCACGTTGCTTACCAGTAGCCTGCTATTCCACACTTTCCCTCTTGATCACACCATACCTGCACATCTCTGTTGTCTTTCTTGTTTTCTATATTGGGGAGTCTGTTAACTAGATCATTGAGAATCCTGTGACAGAGAGAAATCAGAAGTAAAGAAAATGAGCTTTTAGCATAGGGTTCTCAAATTCCGGTCCTGGAGGGCCAGCCTGCAACAGAGTTTGCAGGCTTCCCTGCTCAAACACACCTTATCCACCTTATCCTAGGTGCGTTTGAGCAGGGAAGCCTGCAAACTCTGAATTGGGGAAGCTCGTTCTTTATATATTAACATTTTTATCAGACTAAGGAAGATCGAGAAAGGTGACGCCAAGAAAAACAATTGAAAAAAAAAATCAGTTTGCTTCAAGTGTTCTCTTGATCACTGCCCTAACTTACCATGATTATGGTTTAAGATTATGGTGCTATGTCTGCGCAAGGAATGGGACTCACCTCAGTAGGAGGAAGTGTCCAGGAGGAGCCAGATTCATCTGGACTGACTCCTTCAGGAGGCAGAGAAGAGGAGTGACGTTTTCCTGGAGCACCTGAGCAGAGACGCTGCAAGACGCCACAGTGGGGATCATGGGAATCAATATGCTAGGAGTCTAGCTTTACCCCAGTGTACATAAAGGAAGTTTAGGGGTCTTCACGTGGTTCACATACCTCTGGATGTAGGTGTAGGTAAACTGAAGAAGGGGAACATCAACAAGAGTGGACTTCTGTAAAGGGGAGAGATATAGAGTGTGGTTTGGTGTGGTCTGTCTGTGTGACTTCTGTTGCATTTGACTCTCACTGTACACATCAGTAAACATGCACATCAAAGCAGACAGCACCTGCTCTCCCTTTATTTGATGTGGCTTCTTCACAACCTCTTTGACCAGCTGCAAAATGGTGTCGACGCGGAGCACGCTCAGAGACTTCACGAGCTCCACAATGGTAAGGTGAGGCTCACTGACGGCCGGCAAGATCTAAAGGAAACAGAAGCCCTTTCTGAGAAGGTGCCAAATTGGGGAGACGACTCATGGAGTAACGCAGGTCATTGGTGACGTGGCTGTCAAACTGGACCAGATGGACTAGCCTTGTTTTGGCTGTGCCTCTTCTTACTTCTCCTGCTGTTCCACACAGCACCCACAGATGCCATGATCTGCATCCCAAACGAGCCCACCAGGGGCTCCAGAAACTCCAGCACCTTCTGCCTGAGGATCTGGACCATAAATGGAAAGCGGGTCACATGCACCTGATCACAAAAGCCTTCAGACTGTATCAAAAATCCAAGGAGGTGCACAGCATCCATCTGTTACCCTGATGTTCCGGAAGCAGGCAGAATGGTAGGCCTGCCCTGGGCCGTGGCTGCTGTCAGAGCCCTTCCTGGTTCCCTCCTCTCTCCTGATGATACCCCACAGCAGAGCCATACTACTGACTATGCGTGGAAGTTCTTCCACGACGGCGTTGCGAGCATTACGCAGGTCCGCCACGTCGGAGGTCGTGAGGGGCTATAAGAGGTTATGCAGAGAGGCAGAAATTTATTCACCTGGAATAAGGAGAAATGGAACTTGGTGATGATTATAATCAGAGTAGTGAGGGAACAGGAACACCTGGATGGGAAGCAGTGAAGGGACTGGGTGGTTCTGGGTGTTCCTTACCTTCCTGTTATCTAGGAGGCAATAATGAGTGATAGTGGTCAGGCCTTCCAGTAGGGTCAGGAGGTAATCTGGGGCCACAGCCTTCCTCTTCACGCTGGCCCTGTTGACATACAACAGATTCTCAGTGTTCCCACATCTGGCTAACATTCAGGTCCCCTCACCTGGCACCTAAAATAGATTCCTCAGGTTGAATGGTACCCTTGCTCGCTTTTGTGAGGCAGTGTCATATGGAGCACTAACCTGTGGGCAGACCTGTTGGCCTCGTGCTCATACTGGTGCACCAGTTCGTCCAAGTTCTTGCAGATCTGGATGACGAATGGGGTGGCAGTGACGGCGAGGGAGCGGCCCAGATAGGGCAGCGATGCGCACACTAAGGCCACCCAGGGCGGGTGCAAGGTGTAGCCGTGGCGCGGCAGCAGGGCACGGCAGACAGCCGAGACGAACATGCCCTGTGCAGTGATGGGCTGGTCCGGCACATACCGCGGGGCACGGATGGATTGCTGATACTGCTGGGCTGTCTGCCATTCGCGTGCCAGTGGGGAGGCAGCGTTGGTGGCCCCGTGCTGCTCGGGGGCTGCTTCAGGGCCCACAAGGTGCTCCAGAACCACCAGCACCCGCAGCAGTTTCAGCAACTCCACCTGCAAAGCATGCTCTCCAGCCATATCGGGGTCACGCTCAATCAGGCTTTCTTCAGACGGCCCTTCCGGGTCTCCGGCTGCGTCCTCGTCGCCGCCGTGCAGCTGACTGACGTGCATTGAGGCAGAGAGCGAGAGAAGTACATACTGCTGTACTCTGCTGGCTGACAGGAGCCGACGGATGAGCTCCAAGCCGGGCTGGTCCTGAGCCCGGGCTAAGTCCACCAGCTGGCCCAGCAAGCAGGTCAGCACCTCTGTGCTCTTCACCTGGACCTGGAGGTTCCCCTGTAGGTGAGGCACATCCACACGCAGGTATCTAGGATAGTATGAGCGTAGGAAGCGCAGGCAGAGGCTGGCCAGCAGCTCGATCAGCGGGCCCTGAGGTTGGGGCTCAGCAGACTGAGCCGGCCAGCGTCCATAGAAGCTGCGGCCCTCCAGCGTCTCCTGGTGACGTAACAACAGACTGCAGACCAGAGCAAGGTGAGCAGGGACTCCAGAATCAAGGGTAGTGGTAGATGTGGCTTCCACTAAGTGCCGGCCACAGGTTCGGACAAGGATCTCCAGTACGGAGAAGGCTCTGAGGATGCGGGCATGCTCGTAGGGCTGCAGGTAGAGCAGAGTGTGTCTGAAAAGTGCGCTGACAGCCTCTCGCTGCTCCTGCTGCTGCTTCAGTAGCCTTTGGTGGGCCAAGGCTGCTAGCTCCTCCTCCTCTTCCTCACTGGACAGGGACTCGGAAGCCTGGGTGTGGGTGGAGTCCATGCGCTGGAGGTACGGGGCTGTGCCAGAGGCCGAGGTGGAGGTCTCTGTCGACAGCTGTGCTCCGCTAGTGTCTGCTGAGTCCGTGTGCTCACTGCTCTCCCCCTCCGCCTCCCCCAACTCCCGTCTCCACCCCTCATTTTCCATCCTGTCTTCATTCTCACCGTCCCCCTCCACAGAAAAATCTGGGACCTTCATAGTCTCTGGGATATGCTCCAATTCCGCCCACAGAGTATCACGGTCCACCGCCATCAGCCAGGTCAGCAGCCTCTCCTCTGATAGGTTCTCCATTGCCACGACATCCGCAGAACTCCCAGAAGTATAAGGCAATGAGCTGCCCTTGTGGTTTACCATTCTCAGGGTTCCTGAAGAAAACAAGCATACAAACTTGTATCGGAAGCCTTGAGAAGTCCCACTGTTGTCATGCTAAGAGTCTAAATGGGGACAGCGAGTTCAGCCCTTGGCAGTTACTCACCTGTGGTCAGGTTCTCCCAGGTGCACTGAATGGAGCAGCATTGCGTCTCAGGGTGCAGCAGCAGAAGCAGAATGGGCTCCAGGATCCGGGTGACGTCGCCAAGGGTGAGGGCATGGACCAACCAGCTCTGCGCTGTCGTACTGACTGACCCATCCGAGCTGTTCAGGCGGCCCAAAACTACGAAGAGCGATCTGAGAAACACCAGTGTAGCGTCAATGAAGCAGCTCCAGCACCTGGTGCTGACTAGGACTCAAATAGAAACGGTCACGCGGAGGCAGAACCTGTCAAAGGAGCGGTTCAGTGACATGGCCATGGTGGTCTGGACATCCCGGGTCAGATGCCACAGAACAGAGAACCTGCGCAGAGCTTCCAGCTGGACGGCCTGCAACAGAACTGCCCATCTCAACCTCCTGAGTACATCTACGAAGGCTGACGTATGCTGCTTGTGGTACGGTACTCTTACCTTCTCCCTGTGCTGCAACGCCAAACAGACGATGTCCTCGCAGACGGAGGCGGACGGAGCCAGGCAGTGCAGCCGGTAGAAGAGCTCCACGCAGGAAACGTGCAGCTCTCCTTGCTCTGAGTCCAGCTGTGCCCACAGCACCTGCGCCACACGCTTCGGGGAGAAGAAAGTTTCCTCATTTCGACAGGCAAATGAACAAGAATCCACTACAACAGTGATTCCCAATCCAGTCCTCGGGGTCCCACAGCCAGCAGGGAGTCAAAAATGTAGACTGTCTGGCAGGGAGTTTGGCAGGAGCAAAAACATGGATTCACTGTGGGTCCCCAGGGCTGGATTGGGAAATACTGCACCAGCACAAAGGTCAAATTCAAATTCCAGATTTAAATTCCAGGAGGGAACTACACATGTAGCCTTCAGTGCAAACAGTCAGTCAGCCGCCATTCGGGTTCTTGATACCTGATAGAAATCTGTGTCCTCCTCCATGGCCTTGAGGAGGGCAGGACTGACAGGTGGCACTGTCACCATCTGCAGATGTCCACTAAAGGGGTTGCTCTCTGAGCCCTTGTATCGCTGGTACTTATCCTTCATGACCAGTGCCAAGGACTGAGAGTGGCTGACCAGCTCTAGCAGCGAGGATATGGCCATATGCTGAATTTGACTGTCCTTTGAAACGCAGCACAGAGTCATCAGGGACCTCAGCCATGACGGAAGGCTACATTTATCATTGCCTGATGGGAAGAAAGAAAACTTCATTGGTCCAGCTCACCAATATCCTGGAACCTGCCTGCGTACATCATCGGACTCACCGGTGTTCTGGAACATAGCTGCATACAGGATCTCGATCTCGTCCTCCAACAGGTACACGGGGAACGTACTGCACTCCAGCAGCAGGTGACAGGTGGTTCCGAAAGCCTGCCGACAGGACTCTGAAATCTCCGCTCTGTCCCGAGACAGACAGCCAGCCCCCCACTCCAGGCTGGCCCCACCCTCGCTCCCACTCCTCTGGCGCCTCCTGGAGGACAGGAAGGCTGAGTCAGCTAGCTGCTGCAGCTTCTGCATGTTGGGCGTGAAGAGCTCTGTGAGCTTCTCTCGAAGCTGCTCGCGACTGCTCCTCTGTCCTGCCAGGGCCTTCGGGCCTGCAGGGTCTGTGCCGGCAGCCTCGCTACCCTCCCGCTGCTTCTTCTCTTCTGACACTGATCGCAGCAGGTATCTGGTAGAACAGGTTGGGGGGAAGAGAAACATTAGACTGATGAAAACCAAAGAGACTTAGGTTACCCTCCCATGGGTTAGCCTGTAAGGTAAAATGGCATATGCCTAAAGCATCAATTAAAATTCCTTACTTTTACATATAGAAATACAACATAATAATATACATATGAGAACTCTAGGACTAGGTTTTTTCACCCAAAATTACTGGATTAGACTCTGCGGAGATGACATTAGTCACATTGATACCAGGTGTGTACCAGCTAAAAGGAGACAGAGGGTGTTTCTCAATAACAAGAACACAAAAATTGTACTTGTGGTCTTGGCAAGACTGGTCTTGCTCCTTGGGGTGCAGTAAATCATGCCATTGGTCTAGCTTGGCTAGAATACAACTGATGTATTTGTGGCGGGGCAAGAATGACATCCTGGGATGTTTACCATCCTCTGTACCTGTGTTCTTAGTATTGGAACTAGTCTTGGGCAGTGGAAGACACCGTAAAATGGGTACACGAGAACACAAAAACACGGTCAAGTAAGCATATTGAGAAACACTCAACATTAAAGATCAACGCAGAAGCACAACATTGTAGCACTAGGCCAGCTTATGTCTGATCTGTCCCTACCTGTTAATGAAAGAGTCCAGGATGTCCTGCATGCACCGGGCCATATCTTCCATGCTGCCCCCCTTCCTCCACACTTTGTCCTGGGCTGGACACGCCTCTGGTTCCACCTTCTGCTGGGACAAGTGTTGTTCGGAGGTGGAGGCACTGAGACCCAAGCCGCTGTCTTCAGAGCTCACGGTGGGCAGGGATGTGTCTCCAGACTCTGCCTCCAGCCACGCCCCCTCATTCAGTGCTCCCAGCTCTGGCTCCTCCCCTTCCTCTGTGTCCCCTTCATCGACACTGTGCTCCTCACCTGCCTGATGCTTCCTGTCCTCCATAGTCTGCAATAGGAAACCCAACAGTAACCTGATCTCAAGAACTAGGAGAGGATCATAACCAGATCACAGATCTATATTGTTAATATCAACATTGTGTTAGTCAACCCCCTCATCTCAACCAATTTATATGACCTGGTTATAAAACTGCATTTATTTAATAGTTTTCTTAAGGTCGAGAGAGTGAGTAAGCTCCTCCCAGCTCACTAGCTGATTAGCTAACCTTGCGAGCCTTCATCTGGGGCTTCGCCTCCATGTCCATGTAGGCCACAGGCATCCGGATTTTGCTGAGGACCATGAAGGCGGTACGCATGGCCTGCTTGAGCTCAGGCAGTGTGAGTGCAGCCAGATGGGCTTGCAGTGCCTGCAGGATTTTGTACAGCATCTGGGGCAAGTACTGTGTCTGAATCTCGGAGTATAGCTCCTTGGGGTAAAGCAGAGACAAAATGAGCGACTTAGATACTCTGTGTGAGGGTTACTCAAACTTCTGGATCAAAAGTCTGCATCAGTAATAACTTTACATATAGAGATCAATTTATAACAAAAATAGGGACCTTTTAACGCTTGCTGATCATTCACCTCTCTATCATGGGGGGGGGGGGGGCGAGGTCCCCTCAGAAGATTTTGGCAACTGGGGAGTTGGAGCAAATTTAGGAGGGTTCAAAGTCATTCTGTTACTACAAGGTTACGTGTCTGGCCTGACATGCCCCTTCGACAGAAGCTTTGGGTGTATGTAACTGGGACGAGACTCACAGGGCAACCCAGGACACACTGGGGAAATTACATCTCTCTGATGGCATGGGGACACCTTGATTTCCACCGGAGGAGCTGGAGGAGGTGACTGGGGAGAGGGAGCTGGGGGAGGTGGCTGGGGAGGAGGTGACTGGGGAGAGGGAGCTGGTGGAGGTGGCTGGGGAGAGGGAGCTGGTGGAGGTGACTGGGGAGGAGGTGACTAGGGAGAGGGAGGTCTGGGTATTTCTGCTCAGACTGTTGCCCCTGAGATCCAGACCTGGATGAGCAATTGGAGAATCGATTGATGGATGGATGGATGGATGGATGGATGAGTACACTGTCTTTGCACTTTTTCTTTGTATCTGTGCATTCCTAGCCTAGTCTTAAAGGTACTGACAGCACTTGTCAAAGTAACCTATCGATCACAGGCATCAGCAAAATTCATCACCGATATCTCTGTTAATAAATATGAAACTAATGTTCAATAAAATGTAATCATAGTTCTTTATTTTAATTCAAATGTAATGATGCAATTTCATGCTTAAAAAGATGGTGACTCTTTTGTGTCATGTAAAAACATTCCATAAAATCCTAGACACATCGTAATTTTATGAACAGACATTATGTAAAATATAGTAAAAACCATGACTGAATTAGGTATTCCAAACCAAATGTTCATAGTAACTAATACAGTTGAGGATAGAGAAAAACACAGAACAGCTTAGACCCTGTTTTCTTTTGGTATCAAAATTGCACTTGCATATTACAGCAATACAGACAGTCTTTGTTTTACATGCAAATGCTATATTGCAAATACAAATTTCACAGACTTCATATAGTATTCGTATATTATGGGGTAGATATTAAGGATCAGAGTCCTGAAAAGGCACACTTGCAGAAGATGGGTCATAAGGCACGATTATGCAGAAGACACAGCCAGCCTCTTGAAAAGCCTGTTTCATCGCCATCTGGTGGCAGAAGAGAGAAAACACAGAAACACGCCATAAGTGTAAACAGTGACAAAATGTTTTTCAAAATCTTCCATGTTCCAATCACCTATTCCGGTTAGGATCATGTGGGGCCCTGGAGTCTATCCCAGGAGGCAAAGTGCACAAAGATGGGGCACACGCTGGGCGGGATGCCATCACACACACAGATAGTCCAAAACACAGACCTTAACCCCTACCCGGTCCTATCATTAACCACAAGTAATCAAACAAAATAAGTCTTTTGGCATGTTTAGTTTTTTGATTGCCTTCGTAGATCTTTGTAGGGACCTGACAAATGGTCCCCACAATGTCAAAAAAAGGTTTTCATTACATTTCATTACAGTCATGCTCTATGGGCAATTTTAGAGAGACGACTTTGCACCGCTTCATGTTTTTAATCAATCGCGAGTTGCTGCAAGATCTTCATGCATATTAAATACGGATATGCATAACCTTCTCCGGTATACAATTTTACTGCCGTGAAAATGTTACTCTCAAACACTGATGTGGATTATATTGGAATCTATTCATATGCTTTGAATCGGTCACATACCAGTCTGTCAGAGTCCAAACAAAGTCCCACCACAGCGCCTCCACTGCCAGGCAACTTCACTGCAGAGCCAAACTGGACAGACACACGCACAAAGGAAAAGATTATATCACCACACATCTGTCTGTGTGTATCGCTGCATAACCATTCAAATATGCCCCGCCCCCGTCACCGGGAGGCTGCAGGTCAGGGTTACCTGTCTTGCAATCTGCACCATCTTTAGGTTCCCAGGACCCAGACTTGCGTCGGTGTACACAGACCTGTGGAGGGCAGTGTGCTCACAGCGGCTCTTCATGCACAGAAGCATCCAACCCCTCACTGTCATTTATTAGAAACAAAACTTTACTCCTGCAAGAACTTACTGAACAACCTCCACTCTACATAAACATGGAGATCGTCAAAGAAGCACTGCAGAATTAGAGGAGAGGCCTGGACTACAAAATAACTCCACCACACTGGGGCCATGTCTGCTTGCCTTCTGAGCTCGAAGTTCTGATCCATGAGCTGAGCCAGCCTGGACCAGTCTTTGCACTGGAAAGCGGACCTAAACGGATGAAGACCCCATTAACGTACGACCCCACAGACCCCTTTCTTCCTCTCTCCCACACCCTCATGCGTCCTTCCTCAGGCACTCAGGTGGACGTCTCCCTCTAGCAACATCTCCCGAGAGATCCTGAGCGCCTCACCTGGCTTGATCGGTCAACTCCGCAAAGGAATTCATGGCCTGGACCACGGC
Organism: Mormyrus lacerda; assembly: GCA_015163995.2. Classification (NCBI taxonomy): domain Eukaryota; kingdom Metazoa; phylum Chordata; class Actinopteri; order Osteoglossiformes; family Mormyridae; genus Mormyrus; species Mormyrus lacerda. The sequence goes on along the minus strand of JAABNX020000001.1, from coordinate 44,690,098 downwards.
GGCGTCTCCTGTGTGAACCCAGAGAGAACCAGTGTGAGGAAGCAGCCCGTTAGATACTCTCCCACGGCCATCACTCACCCCCCCCAACCAGTAACAATCCTTCCTAGCACCTTCGGAAAATAATGACATTCATTCTTACAACTGCCTCATTCCCAGCACCTGACAGTAGGGGGAGTGTTCACCGTTCAGCCAGCGCTGACGCACGTCGCTGTGGATCCGCCCGGAATCACTGGGGTCGCAGAGGTAGGCCAACCAGAACTGGGGAAGGTCTGTCATGTCCATTGGGATGTACTCCCCTGCAAACACACACACAAACACTTGTTATATCTTTGTGGGGACTCTCCATTCATTTCAATGGGGAAAACTCTAATCCCAACATGATGGCTCTAACCCTTATACAGCCCCAACCTCAACCATAAGAGACCAAACTAAATATTAGGCATTTAGGCATTTTTTCTTTTTTTGATTCATAGATCTTTGTGAGGACCTGAAAAATGGTCCCCACAACGTCAACATGACAGATTTTCATCACACTGTGGGGGACATTTGGTCCCCACAATGTAATATAAACTAATCTACACACACATACACATATCTTGAAGATACACATATGGCTGCTTTGAACACCATCAGATAAAATACCGTAGCCCTTTTCGTCCATGAGGTTCTTGCAGAAGTCCATGTAGACCAGGCCTTCGTACACCTGCATTTACAAACACAGCCCTGTTTCCGCACTCTCACTTATTATGCACAAACAGTAATAATGTATTAAAAGATAATCGGCAAAGCTTTGGCAGGTGTAAGCAAAAAACAGAACAAGCTTCCAGAAGGTGCCCGCTAACGTACAGCCATCCACCCGCTCACCTGCACCACTCGGTCCTGCAGTCCCGCCGTGATGAACAGCTCCTCCGTCTCGACGTTCAGGATGAAGCTGGCCTGCACAGGTCTCGGCATGTCATGCTAAAACAAGATAGGATTTCCTGATGAGAGCATCACCCACAGTCAGAAGCAATCCTCTTACTTTTAACAGCACAGACAAAACGAAGCAGTGAGGCACAGGCTTCCATCACTGAGTTAGAAGGTGGGGTCAAAGGTCAAAGAACGGAGTCCATACGTGGTCCGTGATGTTGTAGAATTTCATCAGGCACTTCAGAGTTGCGGATACTATGGCACTACGATTAAGAAAGACACTGATTAAGGCACTGAAATAACAGAGGAAGATTCCGGAATAGGCACAGACATGGAGTCAACATTGGGAGGGGACCAAGGCCATAATTATAATATATATATATGGAGAGACACATCTGAATATTTGACGGGGCACACGCCCCCCTCCCCAGTGTATATTATAACTACGACCTTGAATTTAAGTTCCATGAGGGAACTGATTTATTCTGCATAAATAATTACCGTATAAATAAACTAATGGAACAATCTCACAAATATGTCAGATATTGACTTTGCCAATATATGTCTACATATTTATCAATACATCAATAGACAGATAGCATTTTTACACAAACAACTTACCTGCTGCCAGCCAGACCCTAAGGAGGGTAAGCCTCACATCAGTCACAGTACAGGGTGTGAGATATTCTTAGCTGAATTCCAAAAAACACCAAGTCAAATGCTCAATTCAAGCTGCCCCAAAGCACTTTACATGAGTGTGTTGTGATACATTCCTGCATCATTTATGGAGAAAAATTTTTAAAAAAAGGGGAGTGTGAGTACTCTACCACACCACAGTCTGTACTGTTAGTAAGTACTCTACCACACCACAGTCTGTACTGTTAGTAAGTACTCTACCACACAGTCTGTACTGTTAGTAAGTACTCTACCACACCACAGCCTCTACTGTTAGTAAGTACTCTACCACACCACAGTCTGTACTGTTAGTAAGTACTCTACCACACCACAGTCTGTACTGTTAGTAAGTACTC
>JAABNX020000001.1:44658328-44668681 GCA_015163995.2 Mormyrus lacerda | reverse complement strand
GGTCTGCACCATATCCATGGAAACAGCAGCCTCATACCAGGGCACCGGCTCATCCAGCTGTGGCCTACACACACACAAATTGTCAGCTGATCCCCAGCTGATTTTCTGGGGTTATTTCAGAGTGAAATAAGCATCAGGCAGGATGCGGAGACCCAGAGAGCAGTCTATATGAGCCGCACGCCGCCGAGAGCTGAATAAAAAGCCCATCACCTGAGAGTCCCGGCTGACAGCTTCTCCACCACGTCTCTCAGGATGTCTGATTGGCTGTTAAGGTCACCACCTATTAGATAGCTTAGGCTTCTGAACCCCTAAAGAAAAGGCCTGAGTAGGACTTTGGACACAAGCAGGTCCAGCTCATGGTTCCCGGACACCTGCACACACAAGGCCGTCAGTCACCACACTCAGGATACGGAGGTACCGCCCCTGACGGGCCCTGGATGCCCCCCAGACCTCCTCATTCAGAAAGGACACTGTGGCTCCCCTCAGGAAAAGGCTGTGGCTGTCTGGAGGGTCCAGCTGGGGGAAAGGGGGCACAGCAATGACACATACGGACATAAGTTTCACACGTAAGCACTGAATTCGACAAGCCTCGATGTGAATTTTCCTACTAGAACTCCGCCCTACCTGCAGATCACGCTCTGTGGTGACCCAGTGACCTCCGATCCCAAGAAGCGAGATGACATCATGCTTGTGCGGGAGTAGGCTTTGGCCAACAGAGTCCTCTTCGTACAGCCTCACTGTCAGAGTGGCACAGTAGGCAGTTCAAGATGTGTCAGATGAAGGGGGGTGTGGGGGAGTCAAGCATGTGTACAAGCATTCGCACCTCCTGCGTCAATGACCATGTCGACTCCCAGGCCCCCTGTCTCCTCCAGACAAGCATCCACAAGGTTCACTTTCGGGTCCCAGGTGCTGATGATTCGAGCTGAGGATAGCAACACGTTATTCATACAAGACGAGTATGAATGATGTCTCCCACCACCCCCCCCCCCCGACACTCAGCAGTCCCATTACAGGGATCTTCAGTGCTGTTATAATCAGAGGTGGACGTTCAGGTTCAGAAAGTACAAATCCTGACCAAGGTTCTGTGTCAACCATCCAGTTGAGTCTGTGATTGTGGCTCTTTATATGCAACTGGTTGGTCGAAAGCCTTGATCAGGATTTGTGATTTCTGGATCTGAACTTTCCACCTCTGGCAATAGTTTATGGTCATGTATTATCACAGTCTACTCTGGGATTCTCTTTCCTTCAGGTTGATATGCCGCTTTCACTTTGTTGACAACAATCAGCCACGTGAAACCACTTTGGGTGTTTGCCTGTTCACACCTGCTCGTTCATGACAAAGATCCACACACACACACACACAACCCGAGAATAGCCCAAAAAGGCAGAAACAAGCTGAGCGAACAGAAAGCCTACAAGCCATGCCTGCCTGAGATGGCAGACGAGGGCATTTAAACTCCTGACCAGGTTCTGAAGGGAGAAACAAGCAAACAGATGGCAGGCAATCAGTGAAGCAGCACCACACCCAGGGACTGGCCACACTCACCTAGGAGAGACTCTTGGACTCCTGGGCATGTGGCAGACAGCAGAGCACAGAGAGCAGTCAGAGAGAAGAACAGAGAGAAAATACTGTGCAAAACATACACCCAGAGGCCTGACAGCAAGGGAAGGAACATCACTCAGGCATCCATATGGGGGCGTCTGAAATCACTTACTCACACGGTACATAGTGAATTTATATAGAACCTTACTAATCAACCTTTAATGTAGTGCATACGGTATGCGTGATAGCAGTATGCATGCGCTCAGACAAATTGCGGTCACCATCGAGCATATTACCTGACATGGATGTGTGCCAATTACCTGGCCTGACCCACACAAAAGTCAAAAACCTTTTTAAAAAAAAAAAAAAATAGCAATGACAAAAATACATATTTTAAAATAACTGGATATTGTTTTCCATTTAAATTCTTACACAGACGACACTTCCATCTTGACAAAACATTCCTTGTCTCTAGTTGCAGCTCCAGTGGCCTTGTGGGAAAGTGTAACATCCACTGTGTCCATTGGCGGCACACTTTGGAATTTCGCAGAATGTAGTGTCATCCAGGTACCAAGCATTTACTGAGCATTTGCACATACTGCTCACTTCACATACTATTTTTCACCTACTACATAGCAAACAAGTATGCGATTTCAGAGGCACCCTATGTCACTCACACACACAACCCTGATAAACATCTGGCATGTGGCAGAAAGAAGTCTTTGCTACTTTCTTTTACAGTAGGAGCGCCGATGCACATAATGGCCGTCTTGCCCAGGTCCCCTCACCCATACTAGGCCGGAGCTTCTCCAGGAGCCGCTGGTCTTCCAAGGACAGCGCAGTAGCTAACACTTTCACTCCATGGTAGTGAGCGACCTGGATGGCCATCATTCCAAACGGCTGCAAAAGAAATCCACACACAAGGAGAAGAGGAAAGGAGGCAAAGGTCACCATCTTTCCAAACAGAACAATGGGGAGAAGAAGCACTCATACGGTTATAGGGTGGGTACATACACTAGCGCCATCCATCACTAAAACGCTGTGCCCCGCGGCCACCCGGCCCAGTGTGTGCAGTGCTGTGTAGGCCCGTAGGCCATCCCGTATCCCACCAGCAGCCTCCACATAGCTCACCTTCTCTGGCTTCTGCACTGCAAAGAGTCAACGACCACACAAAGAGTTACACTTAGAAACCCAGGCGTGTCAGTCTAAAAGCTCGGTGTCCCGTGCCGGGCGTACCAAGGAGGTGCTCGTCCAGCAGAACCACGTCACACAGGCCAGACAATTCAGCATCCAGAGGCAGAATCCCTGTTTGGACACAAGTCCAGTTACTGCTCAACAGCATTTGGTCCGAATACTTGGTAGTTTGGTTATAGGAACATCAGATTAGGTACTAAGCAATACAAAAGGCATAGTTGGGTCTTCGCGCCTCTGCAATGACACAATAAGGTCACATAAACTCCCAATGTCTTATGGGAAGTTTCCATGCTGATGTTACCGTCCATGCAATTCCCCATCTTCACTACAATGAGTTTGCATCTGCAGACATAAGCACCCTGGCTTGATATGCTTACCCACAACTTCATCATCAGGCTGGAAAAATGTGACCTTCGGCCCAACTGTGGAAAAACACGGAGGAGAAAAATCAAAAACAAATTCGGACTGATTTCATCACTTTTGTATATTTTTGTGGTTCAGAGTTTGCATATGGTTCACAGCGGCCTACTCCCTCCTTTTTTAATCACAGTTAGAGACACCGACCCAGGGAAACACTGACAGCACAAGTACCAGGGTGTCATGAGACCCAGAAAGACCTACCACACACACATTTTGCACAAGACAGAACCTGAGATGGAGACAGAACCACTCTGTTCAAGGGTCACATGACCCCATTTTCAATGAAACATTTTGTAAGATACATCAAACTACTTTTCTGACATGTAGCATGCCGCATGATTTTTTTTTATCACAGAGGACATTGTCACTCACTGACCTTGGAGCACAATTCCAGCGATCTCCCTGCCCACTGGCAACAAGTCCTGCCGAAACTTCAGGTCATCCAAAAACTGCCCAGAACAAAAGTTTGCAAAAGAGAGCAAGACTTTGGATGCAGAGGGTGGGCAGAATGGCATACTCTGTGCTCCTCTTTGCCTGGAGCACAGACATGCTAAGACAGTGCTGCCTGATTCCCCCGTGACACCTTAACTGTATACTTATGTTCATAACGGGCATAACTTCCATTTGGTTTGACTGATTGCAACAGGGAACACAAAAGCTTCTTTTTCTTCTGTCTCATAAACAACTCACCCCCGTGTCCACTGGGCTCAGAGCGCAGGCTTTCACCTGAACCTTCACCTGATGATCTTCTGGAGAAACGGAAACGCTCTACAAGGGAAAGGAACACAGACGGGTTACTTTTTAACCGAATAAGCACACATGACCGAGGGTTTGCAGGTACCGTAATGAATATTCAAAAACGGGGCAACTTGTTCAAAGGAAACGCTGTCAGGTACCTTCTCCTGGATGAGAAACTTGAGCTCCCCGCTCCCCTCTCTCAGCTGGCCGTACAGACCTTTCATGCTGGGGGAGGAAGCACAGCTCCAAGAGCTGCGGAGAGGAAAACGCCGTACATAATGCACTCAAATGACAGGTCATCGGCCATCTCTATAAACCTGTCTGCGCTATAACGACTCCCTGTCGGCCTACGGTTAAGCCAGAAAGCTGTCGGGAAGAAGCAGGATAGGACACAATAGTGTCGATTATTAGAAAATTAGAAGCAAGCTTACCCGATGCAAAAATGCCCTGTTTGTAAAACGGATAAAAATGAAAGCACGTCTTCTCCCTGCGGCTGTCGCACATATAGAACTTGCTTAGTGGATCTTTGAGTTCCGTATTTTCATTCAATACAGTATTTTCCTTTATTTTTCGTGTCGCCTTTACAGGGTGGATCTGCTTGTTGACCAATTGCAGAACTGCTTTGAGACGCACTACTGGGAATTCATTGCTGCCATTTGCTAAACGTAACGTCAATCACCTCCATTTGTAGACCTGCGAGTACGAGAGCCGTATATTGAGATTCATTGGCTATTGAACCTGTCAATCTAGGTTTCGGGGCGTGTCTACGTGCGTGCAGGGTGCGTCTTCCTTTGGTTGCGTAGCAGTACGGCGGCTCCGAAGGAGAAGGTGCCAAAGAAAGGAAAATCTAAAATTCTCCTTCGGTTGCAGACATTATTCCGCCTGTTCCGCGTCTGATTTTTCTTTAACAAGAAAGGAGCTTGCCATGGATCGTTAGCGATGAGGTGAGCTGGCTAGCTTTATTCTCCGCGTTACGCGGTGGGTCCGCTGGAGCCGCAGATGCGGGGTGACAAGCGAGGTGACCCCGCTGGAGATCCCTGTCGACGTCCGACTTACCGACACATCTAGGTGCTTGAGCCTCTATTTTGCGACTTACCGGGCCGTCTTTGCTTGGCTGACACACGCCAGCGGGCTGTACGGTTGTCTGACGGGCTATAGCCGGTGTTTCCGTGCTGTTATGAGGCCGATTGTTGGGGGGGGGGGGTTGGCAGTTTAGGGGCGAAGCCGGCCCCCGTTCCCGCGTCGGGACTGGCTGCAATGTTTCTGAAATATCTATATTGCTGTTTGTTTGGTACATCCACAGTGCCATGGGGTGTGATTTGGAGCTGACAGTACTGTTTATCGTTCACCATGGGTGGGGAAGCTGTGCCGGTGTGATTGGGATGCATGTCCGATGGGTGTGGTAAATGTATGGTGGGTAGGGTAGGGTGGTGGGTGTGGAAAATGTATAGTGGGGAAGGGTAACTGTACGTTGGGGGTGGGGTAACTACCCTGGGATGGGGTAACTCTATAGTGCGGGTGGAGTCATTGTGTTCTTGTTATCTAGGCGTGTGGTCTTGTAAACAATTTCTGCAGTATATTCCGAAAATAGATCGTTTTCTATTTCTTTCTGGCATAATGACCATTTACTGTGCTCTTACTGTCTTTAGTATGAATCTGTGAAACAGCATAATCGGTTAATCAGCTGTCTTCACACCACATAACTTGTATGCCTATGGTTTGACGGCTGCATCGCAGAGAATTTGCATCCCAGTTGATTTATGGTGTTTCCCCAGATGTTTTGCTTGGAATTGATCCTTTCACATTTGTAGAATAGCCATAAAACGAAATTTTACAGCATATTCTGGTCGTAACTCAATGAACCTACTGTCTCTCTGAAGCAGTTTGGTGTTCAACGTTTAGGATCTTCTGTTGTGGCACAGGTGAAACAGACGCGATATTTAAACATTCACATTACTTGTTCAAAAGTTTTCAGTACCACACAGAGTCAAATGATTCAGTGCATGGCCTTTTCGCTGAGGTAGGACTTACTGTTTGATTTGGTAATATTTGAAGTTCTGTTCAGTTATATCCTTGTTTGTCTGTTTCTAACCTTTCTTTATTTGTCACCAACATCCACTGGCATCTATAACCTATAAGCAGTCTGTGAATACAAGGTTTGCTTTTTCCCGTTGTGGTGAAATAAAGCGCGTTTGCTTATTTAGGGTTGGTCACAAATTTTTATGACATTGTGTAAACTGTGGTAGATTATTCAGGGACAAAAATCATAGTCAGGCTGCAGCCTTGTTAGTGAAACTCCAGTAAGAACTGCCTGGCTACATACTTGCTTGTGTTTTATATGCATTGCACTGCTTTCTGTGAAATATCAGCAGTCAATGAGGTATTCAGGTTGGCTGTGTCTTGTGGACGTAATTGCTGTTTCTGAATCCTCAGACGGTAGTCTGGGAGAGGGGCAAGTAGGCTGTGGAATCTATGGGCTGTTATTGTGGTGCACATAACAGGACTCTGTCTGTCTTTCTCTTCTGTTGCGCGAGTTTCCCCATTCTCCCCTTGTTCGAACCCCAGAGGGACAGCTTTGTGTTTATCAGACAGCCTGACGTCCCCTTACACAGAGTTCTGATTTCTGTGAGATGTTTGAGTTTCAAACCTAAATGGCTAATAGTTTGAATAAATCGTTATAATCACAGGTTTATTTAGACAACAAAGAAACAAAGTTGATGTCGACTGAACGCTTTTGAATTAGATCATTTGGTTTCACCGATGGACATCAGTGAAAAGCTAGTTTGAGTGACTGAGCTTTTTGTTTGGATGGTCTCTGTGGGCAGTTGTACTGTACTGCTGATGGATTTTTGGAGTGATGTCATCTTTTAAGATGGTATAATTTGTGACTTCTGGAAAGTCCTTCTTGTTTCGCTTGCATCTTCTTGTGACACCTTTTTGTAGCACTCTTGTACCTCTCTGGACATTCTGCAATCAAATGACATCTAGAATACCGTTTCTCCCCATGTCGTAGGGCTTTTGACCTGTCCATAGTCGCTATCTCCCCCTGCCGGTGTGATATGAGAGCATCCATCTTGGAAAACTGCAGAATCAGAGGTTCTGAAATCCTTTTCCCTTAACTTTTTTCCCCCAACACTTACAAGTACTAGAAAGAGGGAAGAGGATCCCAATGACCTCAACATTTTTGCCACATTCTGACATTTGTGGAGTCATCTAGCCAGAGCTGAAATATTTCACTGTAACAGAGAAACACTGTCTTGTCTGAGTGGCTCTGACTTGAACCCTCATCTTCAGAGAGTAGACAACACCTTGACCTCACAAGCGTGGTGGTCCCTGTGGTCAACCAACTTCCTTGCACTCGCCCTTCATGCTGTTGTTGCAGTTGTGTAGTAAGCAAAGCAGCTGGTCTGTGACAGGAGGGTAGAAACTGAGAATGCTCAAGTGCTAAATGACTCTTGTATCGTGTAATTAATGCATAGTGTACAAGAGCTTGCCTTTGTCTGCTTGAGTGAGAGTGAGCAGCAAAGGTGTAGTATTCCCATGATGTAGGTCTAGGTTTAGGGTTTCACACACAGACGGTTCTCATGAATACTGGTGCTGAGTAGGTCAGCACCTCCATTCATCTAATGATTTTTACACACTGATAGCATGTCTGCACTCCAGTGTTTATTCCCTGTGGCCTGTTTTTACTGTGTGGACACATTTCCAGAAAGGGTCAACCATTGGGTTTTACTTCGCAATTTTTGCTGTTGTGACTTGAGTATTTTGTTTCTCATATGGGAAACTCAGTCTGATCTGCAAATTCTCAGGCTTTCCTCAGTAAGACATGCCGGAGCTGAAGTCCTGATCCCAGTTGACGAGCACAGCCTCTTCAGTGTGAAGGCAAATGTGCCTTTGCCATCATACTGATCCTTTCTGATAAATACTGGGACCAGACTGATTTCTGGTGGGATCTGAGGAAAGGTCTTATTTCCATGTTTATCTATGCTAAACAGGCATTGTGGTCTGTGTGGTGAAGAATCCAGTCTGCTGATGTGCTGTCTGCCTTCACGGTAGAAGGTTGAGTATGTGCAAGTAGCATACGGAGACTCGATTTGGGATTTCTACGCTTAAGCTTTTCTCATCCTTCGTGTTTTTGTCTTAGACACATCTTGGCAGGAGAGTCATCAAACTTGGGGGCTTGCTGTGGTCTACAGATTCTTGAAGGTTGCAGTCGACCAGTGCTGCATTTAGAATAAGTCTCCATCAAAATATGATACTACTGTAGAAAGATGGGGTTTGGGACCTCCAGGTGATCCTATGGTTCCCAGTCACTTCTGTAATCTCCCATGTATGTAAATTGGTGCTGATGTTTTTAAACCACAACTCAATGCTTCACCTTAGCGCCCTGTAGTATACAGGTTTAATTGGACTTCCTTGTTGTTTCTTTGCTGTTTTTCTGATCTCAGGTGTGGGGCTGGAACCTGGATAATGTGTGAAACGTGGGTTGTCAAGGGGACATACTAATAATTCGTTCTACCTTAGGAGAATTAGAGAGTGCCGAAGCTGTTCTTTTCCTGCCACATTAGACATGAAGTTCCTTTGTACTAGAGGGCAAATGGCCTTGGGGGACTCAGGGACTTCCTTTGTCTTTGCTTGTTCATTCATGCTTTTGTAGCTGGGAACCCAAAATTTTTGTTTGAGAGGTTGCTTCTCTGATTTTGGATGCCATGGTTTCGGCGGCCTCAGGTTTGAAGAGCTGGGACTTTATCCTGAACCTCTCACGGTGAGTTATGTATCTTTCCCAACCTGGTCCTTGAATATTTATGTGAACTGGTTTATGCATATTGATATGGCCTTGCAGTTTGGCTTGGCAGCGCAGTAATTCCTATTCTAAACATCATGGAGAGCAGATGGTGAAGTTTCAGCCTCCACTTGTCAGTCCAGCGTGGCAGCTGCTTCAGGCAGGTTACGGCCAGTATTTGGGGGTGGAAGGGCTGTCTTTCAAGTGGGTGATTGACTCTGTGTGCTGACACTGTGACGGGTTAGGCTATCTGTGCTGTATGTGATTGATTCCGTGTACTGTCACGGTGATGGTTCATCTCTCCTCTTGTGCGATTAGTCCTGAGTAGCCTTTGCTTAAAGAGGCAATTTGTGGCTCTAACATGCATACACCGTGGTGCTGCCATACTGTAGGGCCCGGGGGCTGGAAGTCATTTAAATGACTGGAGGCATGTGGGTGGTTGCTGCTTGGATAGTGGGTGGTCCTTGCACAGGTGTGAACATGTTCCCTCCCACATAGTCCTTATCCTGCGTTTGATTATCTCTCGGAAGTCAGAAATTCCGAGGTGAGTGACGTCATGCCCGTCCGAGGTGAGTGACGTCATGCATCTCCCGTTCGAGCTACACACATCTCGGAACAAACATTTATAAAATAGAAGTACTGTTGACTGTGTAAGCTGCCATGTTGAAATCGTCACAGAGGAAACTCGGACAATGAAATTCTGTCAACGTCAATGTCATAAAAGAGCCGTGTTTCCGACGGGAAGTGATGTTTTTTTGTGACGTTTTGTGACATTTTCATCCGAGTTCCAACTCAGAGACTGATAATCGAACGCAGGATTATATGTCTAGCTGTTGTCATGGGTCTTTCCCTTGAATTTCCGGTTTCAGCATGGGGGAAACTTGATTTTGTTCCGGTTAATCGCCCTTGCATGGCATATTGTATGTGTCATACTTTACTGTCAGCTATCCCTTTCACTAGGTGGTTGTCCGAAGTTGGCGCCCCCCATGGAAAGTGGGTGGCTGGAATTCTACCACGCATGTGTGGGCAGCACTTTGCTGTAGGGTGTGGGAAAAAAAAAACCTTGGCGATGTGTCTAGTCCATGGGGCCGAACAGCTCTTCCTGAGAAATAGACAGTGACCCACGGCAGGCTGGTGCTGGGTTGCAGGAGAATGATGGCTGAAACATCTGGGGTGTGTGTATGGGTGTGTGCATACTGGAAGTTATGCCGGACTGGATTTCCTAATTGCTTGATGATTTGTGAATGGAATTAGATCAAAAACAAATTCATACTCCTCCTACTATTTTTACTGTATGGGTTTTTTTTTTTTTTTTTTGCTCTGCTCTTGTAGTGGAATGAACGGCAGCTTTCAGCTTCAGGTGAACAGGTTCTGGCTCACGTTGGAGATCTTTGAGTCTCGCTCCTTAAACCCGGGGCTTGCTGCTGGTCATTGTTTGCAGGGAGGTCGTAGGAGCCAGAGAAGCATATGACTGAGGGGAGTTTCTCTTGGCGGATTTCACCATTTAGCCTTCTTCCTTCTCATTTCAGGAGTCTGCCTCTGGGCCCCAGGTGACCAAGACACATGGCTCAGTTTCCAACAGCGTTCGGAGGTGAGTACACTGTAAAATGTAATTCTAGATGTTTGTTGTTTTAACATATTATTCCATGTCAGTATGACAATAGATGACTGAAGT
>JAABNX020000001.1:44613571-44643800 GCA_015163995.2 Mormyrus lacerda | reverse complement strand
GTGGTATGTTATTGTGGTGTGTTGTTGTGGTGTGTGGTGTTGTGGTACAGTACTGTGTTGTTGTGGTGTTGGATTGTCGTGCGGAGTTGTGGTACAATGGTGTGGTGTTATGTCCAGTACAGTGGTACATTGTTACAGTACGGTGTTGTGGTACAGTGTTACGTGTGGTGGTATGTTGTTGTGGTACGATGGTGTGTTGTGGTATGTCATCGTGGTGCTGTGGTACAGTGGTTTATTGTGGTGAGGTTTTGTAGAGTGGTGTGTTGTTGTGGTACATTGGTGTGTTGTGGTGGAGTGGTATTACGTGTGGTGTAATGGTACAGTGGTGTTGGGTTGTGGTACAGTGGTGTTGGGTTGTGGTACTATGGTGTGTTGTATAATGGTATATTGTGGGGTTGTGGTACAGTTGTACATTGTGGTGTGGTACAACGGTATGTTATTGTGGTACAAAGTTGTAGAGGTGTTTGTTGTGGTGTGGTGCTACGTGCAGTGTTGTGGTGCAGTGGTGTGGTGTTACATCCAGTATAATGGTGCAGTGTTGTGGTATAGTGTTACAGGTGGTGGTGTGGTACAGTGATCTGGTGTTTCGTATGGTGTTGTGGTACAGTAGTATGTTATTGTGGTGCAGCAGAGTTGTACAGTGGGTTGTTGTTGTGGTGTGGTGCTACATGCAGTGTTGTGGTACTTTTGGTCCGGTGTTATGTGTGGCGTTGTGGTACAGTGGTGTGTTGTTGTGTGGTGTTGTGGTACAGTAGTATGTTATTGTGGTGCAGCAGAGTTGTACAGTGGGTTGTTGTTGTGGTGCTACGTGCAGTGTTGTGGTACTTTGGTCCGGTGTTATGTGCGGAGTTGTGGTACAGTGGTGTGGTGTTACGTGTGGTGTTGTGGTTCCGTGCAGTGTTATGCTACGGTGGTGTGTTGTGGAACTGTGGTGTGGTGTTACATACAGTGTTGCAGTGCTTTAGTGTGGTGTTGTGGTGCAGCGGTGTGTTGTTGCGGTGTCATGATATGGCGGTTCTCCTTGCTGACGCTACGTCAGGATGTTCTGCTCTCCAGCATGGTGCTGACCCCCACCCTCTGCTCTCAGTGTGCCAGGTGATCGGCATGTACGACTACACGGCACAGAATGACGACGAGCTGCCCTTCTCTAAGGGCCAGGTCATCAATGTGCTCAGCAAGGACGACCCCGACTGGTGGAGAGGGGAGCTCAATGGCGCCGTGGGCCTCTTCCCCTCTAATTACGTCAAGCTGACCACCGAAACGGACCCCAGCCAGCAGTGTGAGTAGCACCACCAGACCCTGGACATGAGGGTGGGCAGAGGAAGGGCTGTGTGTGTGTGTGTGTGTGTGTGTGTGTGTGCGCGCGTGCGTGTGTGTGTGTGGGCGCGTGCGTGTGTGTGTGTGGGCGGGTTACAAGGATAGCTGTCCAAGCAGATGAGACGTTATAGGCGTGGTGCTGAGGTAGAGAATCCCAGATTGCTCTCAGGTCGGACCCACGTTCTTCAGGAGGCCTCTTTGAGGACCTTTCATGCTATAGTTTTTCCCAGTAGGTGTGAGCCCACTGTGTCCAGTCCAGCCTTCAGCACTGCTCCATTGTTCTTAGTCTGTCTGTCATGCTGCCCCCCTCCCAACATTTGCCTGGCATGCAAGACCTCTGTCGTGTTTGCCTCATGTGGTGTTGTGAACATGTCTGCCAGATTCATTTGATTTATTTTTATTTTTTTTCCTAGCCTGTGTATTTGCATTTTTTTGTTGTGCGTGTTTAACTCTTCAGTTTGCTTATGTGCTGTGTTCTCCTCCTCTTTCCAGGAATCATATGTTGCCCATTTCCCACTCAGCCTTGAAAGTCCTCAAAGAGACCCACTATCCCCTATACACTGCCCCGCGGGATGATGGGAGATGCAGCCCTTGATCATGTGACTCCTGCATGATCGACAGCTGGCCTTTGGGCCAGAAGAACCCACTGCAGAGCAGTTACTATTTGATTTTAAACCATACATGCATGGAAAATCTACAAGCAACCTCCAACTCTTTCCAGCAATTATAATAAATTCAGTAATTCATTGTTTTTTCCTTTTTTTTTTTTAGCAAGATTTTTTTAATAGACTGTCATGAAGAGCTTGGATAGTGGGTCCTTTTGCGGCTTTCTGTGATTGAAATACTGTATGGGTGTTGTTGTTTTTTTGTACGTTGTCATCGGAGACCTTGGTCATTCTAAACGTCTATCATTTTATGTCCTGAAAAATCAAGGTCAGGCCACCTGACCTGGCCAGTGACCTCTGCCCAAAGCCTAGCAGCTCCCTCACTCTCTCACAGTGCTGCCCCACAGAAAGACCCACTATCGCCAAGCTCAGTGTTGAAAGCATTAATGGTGCACACCATCTGAAGGGCCTCCTGGCAAAGCCGCTTCACCCCACCAGTGCGGGGAGTCGGAGTTCAGTGGCCTTGGTCAGATGGGGAGAGAGGTGAGATGGGTGTTGCGATTAATCTGCAGCCCCCCACCCCCCCTATATGAGGGCACCTTTGCTCCCCCTTTCGTGAGTCCAGTGTTATTTTTGTTGTAAGACCAAACGTTATATTAACAGCTTGTGTCTCCATGCTTTTCCTTTGCCTATTTTGTTCCAGAAATGTGTTGGACTAAATGGTGTGTTAAACAAAAAAAAAAAGAGCACACACACACACACACACACACACACACACACACACACTTTTTCAGGTGACAGTAAGGTTGTCTTCTACCATATGATTAATTGGAGATTTTAACTCTTTGTTTTTCCACGAAATATTTAATTGCATTAAGAACTGGGATTTTTTTAAATGAATTCAACTAGTTTACATGTTTTCTCACGTTTTGTCCAACTACATTTTAAAAATATGCTTAAAATGCTGCAGTTTTATTCTGTATACCATGTCACTACCAATCTAGTTTATTTTTTATAAATCAGTGATTGTAATGAATTATTTCTTTGGTTACTATCTCCAGTATATAGTTTTTATTTTTTATTTCGTATGAAAATTAGTTTTAACAGCAGACCGTTTTGAGGGGAAAAAAATTAAATTGCAGCCTGGCTCCGATTTTCCTTTGTCCTTTTGTTGGAAGTCCAAAGAATGTAGTAAATCACAAAGTGGAGACATTCTCCATTCAGTCCCAAAGTAACCGCAGAACTCTGGTGCGGAAACCTCCGGCAAATCTCCTGTTGTATCTGCCGTATAAACGGGTCTGTCTTTAAGTGTTTTACTACAAACAAACCATACATGCCAAAATACTATTTACTCTTTTATTCCCTAACAGTATTATCAATTACTGTAACTCTAAAATTGTAATGTGAAGTACTTGTACAGAAAGTTTTGTTTGCTGTTTTTCACGACTGGTTCCACGTTACAACATGCTGGGCTCAGCTGGTTTTCCACCATTATTGGAAAACCCAAGACTCCTGGGACTTTTATGTGCTCTGGTCAGAGACATCTGGGCCTTCAGATGATCCACACAATCCTAAAACTGGTTTCTTTTCTTGTAATAATGCATACGGGGAAATCAGAAAAAGGAAAATAAAATGAAATGTCCTTTTCCATTGGTCTCTGTTACTGAAGCAAATTGAAAATGGTTCTAAAGAATGAAATATAAATACGGGAATTGGATTTAAAATAAGCTTTGCAGAAGAGTACAAAACAGTGGCAAAGTGCAAGGAGCGTTGGTCTGATGAAATGTCGAGTGACGTTTAATATGTATTCAGTCTGAGGCTGTTTACCTGAGGGGCCTCTGTTCGCTCACAGTGCGGCTGCTCGCTCACAGAAGCAGAATGACTCCCACATGTTGGTGTCACAGTCTCTTAAAAGGCAGTTCATTTACAATGAGGCATCGTGAGGGAGACACAATAAGAAATAAAAAGCATTTTTTAGAATGCCTTTGATTTCCTGGTGTTTCATCTGTAATGTCGTGCACAGTTCTTCTGATCTGTTGTTTTTTTATTTTTAGACATTGCATCAGAGATGCTTTAGCTTTATAGGTAATAGTAGAAAAGTCACAGTAAGTCTGATTACTTGTTTCCTTCCAGTGAAAAGATAAACAAAATGACAAAGTTTTGCCAACATGGAAGATTAATTCTGACTTTACAGGGCAGTAGTGCCTTATGTTTGTCTTTGTGTGTGACTTTGAGGGTTTGGACTTGACTGCAGTTTTGCTGATTTAAATCTCCTGGCTGGCAGAGTGATGCACCATTGGGTCCTTGAGTAAGACCCTTAAGTTACACCAGGGACTGTCTGACCATGTTCTGTGTCACTTTGGAGAAAAAGTATCTGCTTTATACATGTCTCTGATATGAAGATGTTTATTAGGGATTCATTCCATGGACACCTCCTAGGGTCTGCGTCATTTCCTGATATCACTGAAACTGCCTGTGTGTTTTCAAAGTCAGGGCCCAAATGGTTGTCACTCCTGGCAGGGCGTGCATGGAAGCCAGGGGCTCGGAGCTGATCCTGACGCAGCCTGTTATCCCATCCTGTCATGAGTGTTGCATCATGGGTCCAGGAGGAACATTTTTTTCGTTTCAGTGTGTATTGCACATGGCTGTGATGACAATATAGCTTGACTTGATTGACTTGATCTGCAGGGTGTGCTGACCTGCATCTCCTGGACATGCTGACACCCACTGAGAGGAAACGGCAGGGCTACACCCACGAGCTCATCGTCACGGAGGAGAACTACGTCAGCGACCTTCAGCTGGTCACAGAGGTATAAACAGGAGAAGGACGCGGCCTGACCGCCGGAAGTCTTGTGCCCTTTGCTTTGTGGCCCCCTCACCGCAGAAACATTACATTGTGGTGTGCGCAGGTTTTCCAGAAGCCAATGCAAGAATCCGAGCTGCTGACAGAGAAGGAGGCCGCCATGATTTTTGTCAACTGGAAGGAGCTGATCATGTGTAACATTAAGCTGCTGAAGTACGTCACGTGCGGTGGTCTGACTCAATGGCATATAAGAGAGTGTGGGGGATGTAATAAATGAATACAAAATCAAATATTGTAGGGTACATGTTCTGTCACTCCCAGTTCTTATGTACCTAGCCAGACCCTAATCCAAACCTAGTGTTCAATGATAATTTTTGCTTATTCTGGCTCAAAATCGAAGAAAGTGAGACTTTTAGCTTAGAGAACCTGGAATGACAAGAATATAGATTAAAGATTATTGGATACTAGACGAAAATGAAATTTAAGTCTTTCAAAAGTATATCTATCAAATTTCACGATATATCCAGCAGCAAAACATGACAAGTTTTCTGAGAGAAGTCTCTCCTCCTCCATCCCCCAGAGCCCTGCGGGTGAGGAAGAAGATGTCGGGCGAGCGCATGCCAGTCAAGGTGATTGGGGACATTCTGACGGCCCAGCTGCCTCACATGCAGCCCTATATCCGCTTCTGCAGCTGTCAGCTCAACGGCGCCACCCTCCTGCAGCAGAAGACAGACGAGGTGCCCGACTTCAAGGAGTTTGTCAAGGTAGCAGCCATCTCAAGTGGATCATTTTCTACGAAGCTGGAGGGCGGGTTAAAGTCATGCCCACTTGTCGGTTTGCTTTTGAAAAACTCAGATATATTTGTTTTAAAAAGCTGTAATTCAGGCTTATATTAGTAGAGTTTTATCAGTTTGCATTTAATAATTTTCATATAATTTTTTTATGACTGTTCATCACTGCATTCTTTGTGACTTTGGAGTGCGTTCTGCAGTCCATATCTGGCCCGGTAGAATATTTAAAACTAAATGGAGGTGCTTCAGGTTCTTTCCAGCATATTCTTGTGGGGGGAGATGTTGAGGTGCCCTAGATGGGCGTGTTGGATAAAACACTCCTGTGCTAACGTGACCGAGGACATGCTGTTTCAGAGGCTGGCCATGGACCCACGATGCAAAGGCATGCCGCTATCCAGCTTTCTTCTGAAGCCCATGCAGAGAGTGACACGCTATCCCTTGCTCATCAGAAACGTATGTCAAGGCCCAGCCACCTCACAGCCTAAAATGGTGCTTATACAGCAGAGTAGGAAGGTTTCTTGGCAAAGACACAGCACTGTGTGCTAGGGCTTATCTGGGTTTTAGCTACACAAAAATGGTCCGCGAGCAGAACGAAAAATGATTATCTCTCTAAACCAATCATATTGTAGAGGAGGTAGGTCCAAGTGGGTCCAAAACATCTGATTGGCTTGTCCTGCCTCCTCCAGTTGGTTGGACCCACCTTCTCTACAATCTGATTGGTTCAGAGAGATAACCAATCACTTTTCATTCTGCCATCAGAACATTTTTGTGTAAGTAAAACTCACATGAGCCAATGCTCAAGCCATAAGCCAGTCTAAGGCACAAGCGGACTAAAGGTCTACTTAAAGGCCCAGTGGCCACCCCAACTGATCAGCCTGTCACGATGGGAACAAAGATAAACAGTGACATCTAGGTTAATCAGATTTTGCCTAGGACCCCAAAAAGGGTTGGGACGACCCCACACAGTGCATCAGAACAATGTGGCACCTTGCACTTTAAATCAATCAGGCTGATACTGGGATTATCCCCAGATTCTGGAAAACACGCCTGAGAGCCACCCAGACCACAGCCACCTTCGGCAGGCTCTGGAGAAAGCGGAGGAGCTGTGCTCGCAGGTCAATGAGGGCGTCCGCGAGAAGGAGAACTCGGACCGCCTGGAATGGATCCAGACCCACGTGCAGTGTGAAGGGCTATCCGAGGTACAGTCACTCGGGTGATAGGCACCCACATCTATGAACGTCTCTGAAAATGAGGCCCTAGCTCACCACCAGGCTTGCTGCTTCACTGCTTAAGTTGCAATTGTTGTGCAGAATCCTCCACCACAGGAGGGAGACATTTGCCCTTATAAAATATCTACGTTGTTTTTTTTTTTTTTGTTTTTTTTTTAAGTCTCAGTGATGGAAATGTTAAGCAGACAAATTTGTGCCAGACATGTTTGCCTTCGGGTGTATAAATTAAGAAAACATATATTTACTAGTGCAATGCTTCTCTCCCTTCCTCTACACTTTGTCCCGAAGCAACTTGTGTTCAATTCAGTGACCAACTGCCTGGGACCTAGGAAGTTTCTGCACAGCGGAAAGCTCTACAAGGCCAAGAGCAATAAAGAGTTGTACGGTTTTCTGTTCAACGACTTCCTGCTGCTCACCCAGATCATCAAGCCCCTGGGCTCCTCAGGGTCAGAAAAGGTCTTCAGCCCCAAGTCTCACCTGCAATACAGGATGTACAAGACGGTAAGTAGAGATCCTTGGGAGCTGAGGAGATGTGATGGCATACAGACCTTCTGGCCTCTCTGTGCAGTAGTGAACACTGAGTGACCTTCCATCCAATCCTTGGTATAGTGCATACTTTGTTGTCTATACTCTGCGGTGTAATGAACACTTCATGTTGCTGCATACTCTGTGATCAGCTATCTACCCTGTGGGATAGTGTACACTTGGGTTCCCTAAGAAAAAAATCATGTATTTTAATGCATTTAAATTTACTTAAAGCTAAAACATTTCCATCATTTCAATTTAGGTTTTATGCTTGAAATACTTGTGTGCGAAATTTTCCATTACATTACAGTCTTGCACCTAACAGTGTTTCAGTCAGTGATAGACCACATATACCAAGGGTATTCAACTAAAAGTTAAATAGGTCCAGTTAGAGAAAATTTCTTGAAGCAAAGGTCCGGAAGATCATAATGTCTAACTATTTAGTATGTTATATATTTAAGTAGCATATTAATTGTATCAATATTGCATGTAATCAGTACCTGCCTGCAAGTCAAATTATTTCAGCACAATTCAAACCGTTTTCACAATATTTATTGTCACGTGACATAGAACTTCGGCCAGCTGGCTGGAGTGAGATTTTCAGTTCGAGATGTCTGCACACATATCTAACAGTTTTTACCTTGTAAGTAGTCTGCTTTTGTATTTAACCATGTAAATATATTGGACATAGCTAATTTTAGGCTTAAAATGGAATAATATAGATTTGCAGTAAGATTTGCTGCGTGAATCTGAAAGCGTGAGTGTAATGCCATATGTTTGTGATTTGGCAACCCTCAAAACATACTTTTTTGCCCTTTAGTTGATTTATATAACAAATAACATCACTTTATACAGTCGTTAAAAAAGCGGAAACTTGAATGAACATCACCAATAAACTACTTTATATATCCAACATGTTATACAATACACACTGTGTTTGAAAACTTTTCAGCATTACGATTTCAGGAAAGACCAGTGACACTGTTAGGAACATTACGGCTTTTGGGTTGCGGGTGTCAACTTCGCTGCTGCTATTAACACCAGTGTCACATTAGCAAACAAAGGGCTGCATACGCCGAACTACGCTTTGCGGTTAAAGGCATTTGACGTTCATTGGCGTGGGAAGCGGCAGTTCAAGTGCTAAACCACTACCAAAAAGACCACAAAAGTTGCACCAGTTAAAATAGAAGCATCCCGTCAGATTGTAAATCATAACTTTCTGTTTTGGCTACAGGTCCGGGTCCGTATGGGACAACTTCTGGGTCCAGACCCGGACCGCGGTCCACCTGTTGGCGACTGCTGACATATACGATGGTGGTCCCATAAGATTATAATGGAACTGAAAAATTCCTAGGTTTGCATAAGTACACACTCTACGATGTTTGTGCAATGATAAAATCACCTAACGATGCTTTTCTCAGAATGTATCTCTGTCGTTAAGAGATGCATGACTGTAATTAAATAGTAGATGCTTTTGCCCAAAGTGTTGACCTTCTTCTCTGCGCTAAAGCTTTCCTCATTTGTACAACCAGCATCCAGCGCAACTGGAGCAGCTGGGATTAAGACCCTTGCTCATGGGCCCAGTGGTGATATGGTTACTTTGACAGAAATGGGATTCAAACTCATAACTTTCCAGGTGCAAGCACAGATCCCTCACCTGTTTATTTGCACACTTCCCCATACACTCAATATCGCCATCCTTGTCACGAATCACCTGGTGTGCATTGTGTACCCATGTCTCTCTGTAGCCCATTTTCTTGAACGAGGTACTGGTGAAGCTGCCGACCGACCCGTCCGGGGACGAGCCGGTGTTCCACATCTCCCACATCGACAGGGTTTACACGCTACGGGCAGAGAGCATCAGTGAGAGGTGGGACATATGTGCATAGGGACCCATCTTGAGAAAAAGACAAGGCTGTTATAGCAGTGGACGTGCAGACAGACACACCACATGCTGATTGGTGCTGTATGCGGGTGTCTGATATGCAGGACGGCCTGGGTGCAGAAGATCAAGGCCGCCTCCGAGCTCTACATTGAGACAGAGAAAAAGAAAAGAGAGAAGGCATATCTGGGTAGGCGTGCCACACGAAGGCATGCAGATCCGCATTTTAATGCATGTGCCAAACGGTAACCCGGCCTGAACGAATGAGGGCGGATAATGGAGATCATGGTGATGAAGAGTGACCCTTGCTGTACTGGTGTAATGTTAGCAGGAGCATGATGCACATTGAGAGCATTCATTTTCCAGGGGGTGCCTCTAGCTACTGTGTCTCTGTTCCCAGTACGGTCTCAGAGGGCCACTGGTATTGGCAGACTGATGGTGAACATCGTGGAGGGCATCGAGCTGAAACCCTGCCGTTCTCATGGTAAGCCTGTGCCGTGATGGTGCATGTTCTAACCCAACCCATGGTCTGTGAAAGGTATCTTCCACCGCTTGTTGGGTACTTGCCTGCTGTGTATCTAACTGTATGGAGGATGTTCCAGGGAAGAGTAACCCATAC
This sequence comes from Mormyrus lacerda, assembly GCA_015163995.2. Classification (NCBI taxonomy): domain Eukaryota; kingdom Metazoa; phylum Chordata; class Actinopteri; order Osteoglossiformes; family Mormyridae; genus Mormyrus; species Mormyrus lacerda. The sequence continues at coordinate 44,634,029 of JAABNX020000001.1, read as the reverse complement.
TGTGAGGTAACCATGGCCTCTCAGTGCCACATCACCAAGACGATGCAGGACACCCTGAACCCCAAGTGGAACTCCAACTGCCAGTTCTTCATCAAAGACCTGGAGCAGGATGTGCTGTGTGTCACCGTCTTTGAGAGGGATCAGTTCTCTCCGGATGGTCAGTCAGCAACACATAAGCAAGTAGATGGCACGCTTGGTGCCTTCAGGTGCTGGTGACCCATTAAATGACATGATCTGTTCACTTGCAGACTTCTTGGGCCGGACAGAAATACGCCTAGCAGATATCAAGAAGGACCAGGGTTCGAAGGGGCCCATCACCAAGAGGCTACTCTTGCATGAGGTCCCAACTGGAGAGATTGTGGTTCGGCTGGACCTGCAACTGTTTGATGAGTCCTAGAGCACCTGTGTCCGCACTCCTGATGCCAGTGTTCCCTCTCCCGATATACAATAGCCCCAGCTGCAGTGTGTGTGTACGTGAGCATGTTTGCATAGGTTATTTGAGTTCTTAAAAAAGTGTAAGAATGCATTTAGGTTTCTTTGGTTATTGTTTTGGCCCACAGTGGGAGCCCTCATTCTCTTACGAAGTGCTTTAATTAATTCATGTGTTCAGCCAGTGACAACACGTGCAGAAAAAGTAGTGTAACACGTAAACAGTGATAATTGACAACCGGTTTTATTATTCACACCTGCTGATCCCTGGAAAAGGGATTTTCCTTAATTACACAGAACACAATCAGTAAATCAAGTGCAGAATCCGAGCACAGAGATATGGAAAATATGAGGAGCCATCATTAAGGCACAGGGTCTTGCTGCTGTGGTGTCACACATGTATGGGTGCACATTTCTTATTGGCACAGAGTCGCATGGTAACAGGCGTCATACTTGCACAGGGTCACAGCTGTATGAGGTCACATGGGTACTTGAAGAATGATGTTTTTTTAATGCTTTGTGCCAAGTGGAGTTTTCTTTTTTTTATTACTTTATTTTTTAACAGCCAGATGCTGTATGTGTTTCTTGGCGTGCGAGTCTGTAATGTGACACATCAAAGAGTATGGAAGACCATTCCATTTTCACAATAGGAGCTGAGTCACATAGCACTGTCTGGTGTATTTGAATGAAAGAGACCATCAGAAGCTGTGTGTGTGATTATCAGTGGGACTGTGAAAAAGAGCAGTTCGTGGTCTTGTTGCTTTTGCTGAAACTATCAAGCAGTGTTTCCCAGTCCGATCCTCAGGGACCTGCAGACAGTCCACACTTTTGCTGACCGGGAGCTGGGAGGGAGCAAAAACATGGACCGTTTGTAGGACTGGGTCGGGAAACACTGCTATAAAGGGAATTGTACAGTGAGATGCTGTAGAACTAGCTGGCATGAATACACAGGTCAGCGATGCTTACAGTGGCTACTTGAAAAGGAAACTTTTTTTTAAGTGGCCCTCAAATTTTCTAGGTGATTTACTTTGAATCCAACATCCTTATGACCAGAACTGCATCACTATTTCTGTCTGCTCGATTTTAAGTATGACAGTAAGTTTGCAATGTCAGGAGGTACGTTTTCAGTATGTTTCATGGTTGTTCTAAGACAAATGACTGCAAAGTCGGCTTGACACATCACTGGAATACAGCTTTTATAGTGTTTACTGAAGATTGTTTTGCAACAAGATGTGTATCTAGTAAATGTATTTATTTATTTTGTAGAAATTTCTTAAATTTTATTACCATATAATGTATAATATTCAGTATACCATCCTACACAAGTAATATTTTCACTCCATGTTTCAGACCTTTCCTTTAGCCCATGCTTTTTAAGATTGGGGGTATTTTTTTGAGGTTTGACTGAAGACACAGGAGATCTTGATTCCCTAACTGCTATCTTGCAATTTAGGGTTGCTTGGATATACTACTATTTATTATTTGTAGCACAAATATCACAGGCTACCTTGTGTGAAAGACTGCACTGTAAATGATACATGACTGGTATAACAAAGACTATGAACCCTGAGACTTGGTGGTGAAGGGTTTGGTGTCTGATTTTCCCTGCATTGCATCGCTCTACAGGAAAATCTCCTGCCAGCTTCTAATGGGCTGTGTGTAAACTCTATCTTCAGGTGTGTGACGTGTCCGTGTGTATTTCTTGACTGGCACACTCTTATATATGCTGTATTGCAGATTATTACTAGCAGATCAAGCAACCAGATTGGTGTAGCAAAGGAGGACATGCATTGCAGTTGAGGTACCAATACTTGGGGTATCTGGGAAAGTGCCTGTTTTGACTGCTATGTGTAGATATCTAAGGCCCATGAGGTTATTCAGTGCATTCTTGAATCAAACTAAAGCTGTACATCTTGCATAATCTTGAAGTCCTACCTGGAGAGTTGAAGGTGAAAGCATTTATCTGTATTATGTCTAGTGACCCACAAAACAAGATATTGTGTTTAATAAATAGGACGTGTCCCTTCCCAGGAAATCTGCAGCAGAGAGACTTCAGTGTAATGCTGCAGCAACGCTTTCCAGGGCAGGCCAATTGTCCTGTGTTTCTCTGTGGGCGTTCGTGTGTATGTCTAATGAATGATCAGGGTGTCGTGGTACGTGAATCCACTGCCTTAGCAGCCGCCACCACCAAGTCATCTATGATGCTTTTTCAGTGGGGATCATCTTCTCCTTACTCCTGTCTGAGGGGTCTTCTACTCGTGTCTTACCGAGAAAATCCTAGTGCATTTGCCAAAGTTTGTGGTTGTGTTGCCAGTCACTCAAAACAACACTTAATGAGTAGTGAAGTTTATCAAAATTGTATAACAAAGAATAGTTTTTAAAGTGAGGGGCCGGTGAGGAGTCACATGGGAGAGATTTAATATTAATATGTTGAAGGATAAGAAAGGTCATTTGTATGATTTGTACAATAGATAGATTCCATTGTATTTACCTACTGTCTGTACCCTCCATGCGGTCTCAACAAAGCATGCTGGTTCTACAGAAGAAGTCATAGCACCATGTGTCATGGCTGCCTCCTGGTGTTCATTGCTGTGATATGCCAACCTGTTATTAAAACAAGTCTTTCTTTAATGACAGCTTGGTCTGAATGTGTGCTGTCACACACAAACCATTTTCTATAACTTTTAAGTTAATTTGCTCATGTTATCTGTGCTCTATGTATTTCAGAAGAAAAAAAGTATAAAATATAGTTTTTGGATCTCGGGCAGAGTGCAAGTCTGCATATGCTTTCCAGATACAGAGGATTGTGAAATTAAGATGGGGGTTATTAGGGCTAGAGAAGCACTGGGTTTGGATAATCCGGTTTCATAAAGGCTACAGTCCGACAATACATCCTTCTCTTAAATACAAGTCGCTACATTTAGTGGGCATTGTGCTGTTCTGCAGTAGTCAGCTTCTGAAAACTTTGACATAACAACAGAAAGTGTCCATAACACCAGTGAAACCTAAACTCCATTACCCATATTCCGGCACAGTTTACCAACACAGTTCAGCCTCCATGTGTGCACCCACGTCTCCTGAGCCATGGTAGCGTACTCAAGACAGGTTATGGTTAGTCTCAGTAGCATGGGAGGAAGTTTGCCGTTGTGGCGGAACACAATCATTTAAAACATAAAGACGATGAATGAAGCCAAATTAAATGATGGGAGGTACATGTCCCCATAGGTTTCTATGGCCCTAATTAGGCTGACCTGTGTAAGGACAAGGAGAGACACACCTCGCCCAGTTTCTTTTGGTTGCTAACTGTACACATAGATAAGTAAGTGCATATACATATGGAAATTACCCTGGTCGTGTGACCTTTATACGTCCTGAATTGTCACACTAAATATGTTTAACAAAGTACTCGGTTCCCAAACAGAACAGCCACAGAAGCAGACCATTCAAAAAATTATACACTGGATCTATGGACATCTATGGTGTCCAAATAAAACAGGGCTGTAAGATAGCTTGAGTATTGTCTATTAAAAACGGGACGTGCCAAACCTAAAACCAGAGTACAACGACAGACTTTCTCTCTCTCTCTCTCTATGCGTGCGTGTGTGTATAAACACGCATATATGTGTGTATATTTCACGTAGTATGTACATGCATATACGTATTTCTCAGAAGCACTAAACCGGCTTAAATAACCACAAGTGAACCCTGTACCGCTTACGACTAATCTTAGGATACGACAGCAATTATTAATAACACGATTATCCCGTTGTACTTGAAAGAAACATCATTTCCCCACTACAAGAACCCTCTAAATAATTGAAATGTTTCCTTACTGATGGGCGTACATTATAAGTGTAATTGAACATTGGGTATTGTAGTCCCAGCGCTAAGCATCACGGGAGACATAGTTCATTATCGACGATGCCAGTACAATGGAAATTTACTTCCGCCTTACAAAGATTAGAGAGTGGAAAATTACAACCCTTCCGTGTTGTTTACCTTGAGTTCTTAAAGAAGTGGCTTCGTTCGTTACGTTCGGCCGCTAAACACATTTCTTTAGCTTCCTAAACATTTTTTCTGTTTTTAATACTAAAAATTATTCATGGAGTCACAGAACGTCGTGCATCGTTTGATTTTAAATGCAGCATCACATTTTAACATTTTAATGAACTTCAGTTTTAGAATAGCATTTTATAGTGACATTCAAAGTGATCATTTATTGTTCGAACAACTGAACCTATATAGCATTTTTAAAAATGCATGCTGTATGCAGTTTTGATCAGGGTAGCTGTATTTCTATGTGCCGAGATGATAGCAATTTAAGGAATATCACTGGAACTCCTTGAAGGGTTAAATATGTCACGTCGAGTCGCATTCTGGCTCATGGTTTACACCCCGCCGCATGGTCGTAAATTTTGGGGGGACGGGAAGGTTGTAACCCCCTCCAGTAATTAAAACCAGCCAATACAACCCCCTGGACCCCCATGAATGGGTGGGGACCTCACACCCCACCCCTCCCAATGTTCAGCCCGAAGTTAAGCCCTTGCCCGGCGGTATTCCACACCTTGAGCAGCGACGCGCACGGCAGTGTGCACGGATATCTGCGCAACCTATGAGATTCATCGTGGAATTTTCCATTGCCCCTGAACAGCAGCATTTCTGAGCACAAGGGTTCCTTACACTCTGGATACGAAGCAAAAACAAAGCAAATAAAAATGAAATACTTCCTTAACTGTGCAGGAGCTAAATAATAAGTAATTTTATTGACTAATAAACTATGGATTACTATCTTGCCAGAGTGAAAATGACATGATTACGCAAGGTTGGATTTATTTGCAACTTTTAAATTACTAAAAAGTGTATTTCATTGACTTTAAATAACATTTTTAGGTGACTAGTACATGATTTATTGTTCTTGTTAAAATTCTTGGCTTGGTCAGGGTAGGTGTTTGGGAGCAATAAGTGGTTTTATATACACTGGGTAGGGTTTGGATTCAGATTCTGGATCAAGGAACTCAGGAATTGATTGACAGTTTGCTGAGCCAAACATTTCACTTGAATGTGACAGCATTCCTGGAACTCTGCTCATGTTCTCACAACGCCAAATGTTTTACTGAAATATATGTACTGTCAAAACAACAGACAATACATTTTGCAGTAAAAATCTCATATATGAACCATTAGGGGGTTAATTTTGAACATGAATGCAAAATAAAGAGATCAAAACAAATAACTAAAAAAGATGGGCCTTGTGATGATCTGATAGAAATTCTTCCTTATGTTACATGAAGACACTTTACAAAATATACTGTACTGCTGATTTACTGTGAAAACAGCTATATATATACCGTTGAGGGTGAAAGTAATCAAAAGTACTGCTGATATAGATTTCTGCCATACACTTTAATGGCATGTCTGAAACCATAAGGAATCCAACCCAACTGGCTGAACATCTGCACACTTACATTCCATGAACATGTACTCAACGTCTGACACACCAGCCTCAACCCATGAGTAACACCTTTTTATGTTGGTTCTTTTGTGTGATGCCAAGAGATGCTCTGAGCTCCACAGAATGTCACAGCTGATTCTGATGTCATAACCTATTTTTATTTTAAAGTCTATTCATTCTAGTCCTGCAGTGGCATCCTTGCCGAAGTAAATAAACCTGCATATTCACAATGTCATATATCCATGCTTCTCATTACGTTACACACTATCTATTATATTAATACATAGGTACATGTATTTGGATAAAGAATATGAAGATTATATCGGACTTGAATATACAGGATATTCAGAATAACAGGACAATTTTATAAACAACTGATTTAAACGTCAGAGAAGCAAAAATAAGTTTTTGGGGAGCAAAGGACACCTGGTCATCTTCCAGATTGTTCTATTTAAACGTTAAATCGTATTAGTTATTAGTTAAGCCACGGAGTTATAACACCGTCACTTAATTATATAATACACCCAATTCTGGAAACTTCCTTTATGAAAAGAAAGCTTCCACATTACATTTTACACATTTGAATGAATGAAAGTCCGATTTTTACCAAATGACTTGAAAAGCAGATGAACGAGACGACAGCGAACAGTTATAGCTGTGCCTTTATTTTGTTAATATTTACAAACAGATGTTCATAGCGGCTTAGAGCCGATGCAGTGGACGGCGGCGAGCTACGCGGGGCTCGTGGGCGAGGCAGGCATTCCGACGTCACGTGTCTCGTGCAGGCGTATCCTCTAAAAGGGAGAGGAGCGCGGAGAGTTGGGACTCGGGTTCCGGTGATGGCTAAAGACGTTGGTCGTTGTGGGCTCAGCGCATCGAATCCAGGCAACCTGCCTACCCGTAAGTAATAGCAAACACCGTCACTCAAGTGGGGGGGGGTCGTAATAGGCACATTGGGTATATTTGGGTTGGTACATGAATAGGATTCGTATAGGATTAGATTAGATTAGAATCCGTCCAGGATTAAAGGTTCGAGACTGAACTGTTGGACTAGCAGTAGCATTGGGAAGCCGTTACGGGGGGTGGTGAGTATTCGTCAGCGTCGGTATGACAGAATCCGGAAATGATGGGCATTTTCTTCCGTTAGTAGTGAGGTGGTAAACAAGTCGCAGGGGCTAAAACGTGTAGGGATGAATCTGCCGCCTTCTTAATTGCCTTCTCATCACACTAGAGCGCCGAGCGGCCGAGTCAGTGGCTTGGGGACGTCGGGATGCTGGTTAAAGGGGGATTGCGCCTGGATGTCGCAGTCTCCAGGAAGCGCTTCTGCTACAGGTCGGCCGTGTTCTAGAAGTTTCCATGTCTTCGGCGCTCTGCCTGGGTCTGCACACCACGGCTCTCCTGAGACCATCGTGCTCTTGTCTCAGTTCAGGTTCGGCTGGTCCTCTTGTCGGATTATCCCGGACCTTAAGATATGTGATGAAGGAAGGTGCTGGCGATTATTACAGATTTACGATTACTACAGACACGTCTGTGAGACAATTAGTGAGCTGCTCTTGAACTGTCTGCCTGACGTTATTTATCCATATTTCTTAAATACGCAATTGGGGCACGAGTAACGGGTACCGGTAGAGCTTCATGGTGGAGCGGCTGTTTGTGTAGCCACCCCGTGCTCGTTTGTTTACTGTATTTGAACATCCAATGCTGTCTGCGCCTGCTTTATATGTAATGTTTATATCCAAGGTCAGACCGCCCGTCTGTCCATCTGCCTGTCAGTCCACAAGAAACGCGTTACAAGGGAAGGATGCGGAGTCGTTGCTATGGGATACGTCCAGAGTGGCGCTGTTCTGGGGTCTGGATCCAGGACCAGGTCGCCTGAGATGCAGATCGGTCACTTTTTAACATCTAAAATACGCCCCAGTTAGACCTTGCTGACTCCGAAGTGGAGTTGTTTTACATGGGCTGTTCGTGCGCTTATAGGCCTCGAATGACGTTTGTGTGCAACTTATAAGCAGCGAAGCTGCTGTGGATGTGTTTTATGGAGAAGGACTACGTATTTCTCGTTCTTGGATGAGTTGGTATTAGCGCTTACCACTTTGCTGCTCTGTGCGATAATTCTGCACATCAATGTGAACATTCTGCATTTGAGTAAATAGTTTCTACATACTGCCTTGTGTTTGGATAAAGATAAACCTCCTTAACGAGGTTTGCATCCTTACAATTCTCAGAATAACAAAGAAAACTTGTGAATGACGAATGTTGCTAAGTCAGAAGAGGGAATTCTGTTGCACCAAAATGTTAAAAAGAAAGAAAGTAAACTGCCGCTTAATCATATAATAACCCTACTTCTGATAGTAACTTTATTGTGGAGGCTACCACTAAACATGGAGCTCATAATTTGAATCAATATGGATCAGATTCTTTCAAAATACCTGAAAGCATGAGTTTGGTGTAAATAGCTTATGTGGATGCTGGGCATTTTTTTTTTTTTTTTTTTTTTTTTTTTATTATTGTTTTTATTGGAGGAAGAACATGGCAACATTGCATTTACAAGGATTTGACACAACTCCACTTATTTTTTACTTTACCTTTCCCCCATGAACAACCCCCTCTTTTAAAAAAAAAAAAAAAAATTATACATAAACACAAAGTTTGATAGTATAGTGAAGAAATACTTAACAACAATGAATGCCCATTGAGTTTGGATACCTTAACCTTTTAAACATATACCTTTTAAATTACCTATTAAATTTTTAGTTTGGGGGAAGTATTCTGCCTTTTTCAAAGTAAGAGATCATTGGATTCCATATTGTATAAAAACATTTAGTGGATCTTCTAAAAGAATATTTAATTTTTTCCAATCTTAAAAACAGCATCAAGCATGTTGGGCATTCTGTCACAATTTCCTAGGCTAGGATTTGCTGAGATGAATTATGGCAGAGTGTAGGGGTGTGGTAGAGGTACTGCTTGCAGGGTTCAAAATCAAACATTCATGTGAAGATGAACTTAAGTATGTAGTTCATTGCCTTTATAGGCAGGTTTATGCAGCTAAATATTATTTTTAGCTCGCAGTATAACAAGCCACCCAGGCTTTGCTCTGTGTTCTTCTACCCAGAGGTTAGAAATCATATGGGAGTCATTATTGCATGAGCAAAAATTCTTATTACCCAGGTTTTTTTTATATTTGCTTTGGGTGGGGTTGGCCATCTCCTTACCTCTCGTCATTGAAATGGTAAATCACTGTATGGTTGAATGGTCAAATAAAACAGAGTTGACCTTACCACTTCATTTGTGACCTTAAAGTTCATGGTTATGTTATGAATGGTAATAGCTGAAACTCTCTGTGTAGGTTTTCATGAGCTTTTTGGGGATGGGCACCTTTTGTTTAAAGGTAGACTTTAGCATCAGCCACAAATGACCGCTCACTTTAGAGGAATTAAGCTTTATTTATAGTACAACATTTATTTAGCAATAAGTTACACAGCAATTGATTTTTTTTAAAAAAAAAATTTCCCTAAGATTGTCTTCATACTCCAGAAATTGTCCTACATTTTTAGTGAACGGTGTACCTAAAAATGTACTGTGATTGGATGATTCCTCTGTATGAATTATTTAGGACATTGAGTGGAAGTAATAAAATGACTGTTATAAAGGAATCTGGTTTTGTGTGTTAATTTGCTGGTGCGGGGGGGGGGGTGTATGATGTACTGTACAAGGTGTGGTTCCTCCACCTTCTCTCCATCCACACTAGATCTAATGTAGTCTTTCTTTGTCTTTGCTGTGTTGCAGGAATGTTACTCTAGGCTTTGCTAGACCGGTCTACAACAGCCTCCTGTGCTCCTTCTCACTATATGGCCCATGGATTTTCTAAACAAAAACTGATGTTTTTTGACCTGCATGTGGACACAAGAGTTTCCATTCTCACAGCAAACCAAAGGAAAGGCACCTTTTTTTCTTTACAGATACTTAGTTGAATTTATAAAACTCACTCTGCTGATTTTTAGTATTTTTAGTTTCCTACCTCTGCTGTAACTTCTGGTCTCCAGTAGCTGGTTGAACTTCCCTCCAAAACGTTGGTGTAAAATGGGGTCTGCTATGGAAGCGGCGGACATTGCTGTCGTGGCACTGTACTTTGTGCTAGTCTTGCTCGTCGGCCTGTTTGCCATGTGTAAGGCCAACCGGAGCACCGTGAGTGGGTATTTTCTCGCGGGGCGGTCCATGACTTGGGTGGTCATTGGGGCTTCTCTGTTCGTCAGTAACATCGGCAGCGAACACTTCATTGGCTTGGCGGGATCAGGTGCTGCAAGCGGCTATGCTGTGGGTGCCTGGGAATTTAACGCGCTCCTGTTGCTTCAGTTCCTTGGCTGGGTCTTCATCCCCGTCTACATCAACTCGGGGGTGTACACCATGCCTGAGTACCTCTCCAAGCGCTACGGTGGCATGCGGCTCAAAGTCTACTTTGCCTCCCTGTCACTTCTGCTTTACATCTTCACCAAACTATCAGTGGACCTGTATGCTGGGGCACTCTTCATCCAGGAGTCCTTGGGATGGAACCTGTATTTGTCTGTTATCCTGCTGATTGGCATGACAGCTCTACTAACAGTCACAGGAGGCCTGGTGGCTGTTATCTACACTGACACCCTTCAAGCTGTCCTTATGATTGCAGGGGCTCTCAGTCTCAGCATCATCAGTCTGGTGAAAGTCGGTGGTCTGGAGGGTGTGCGGAGCAAGTACATGCAGGCCGTCCCCAATGTCACAGCAATCATGGCAGCTGGTAACTTTTCCTACACTAACTCCTGCCACATCCATCCCAAGCCGCAGTCCCTGAAGCTCCTGCGTGGGCCGCTGGATGAGGACATTCCATGGCCAGGCTTCCTTCTGGGCCAGACACCAGCATCCATCTGGTACTGGTGTGCAGACCAAGTCATTGTGCAGCGGGTGTTAGCTGCTAAGAACATTGCCCATGCCAAGGGGTCAACACTTATGGCTGGCTTTTTGAAGGTTCTGCCCATGTTCATCATAGTAATCCCAGGCATGATTTCTCGAATCCTCTTCCCTGATGAACTGGTCTGCATCAGCCCTGAGCATTGCCTGCAAGTGTGTGGCAGCCAAGCTGGCTGCTCCAACATTGCATACCCTCGCCTGGTCATGAATGTCATGCCCGTGGGACTACGTGGTCTCATGATGGCTGTGATGATTGCAGCCCTTATGAGTGACCTGGACTCCATCTTTAACAGTGCCAGTACCATCTTTACACTGGACATCTACAAAATGCTGAGGAAGGGCTCATCCTCCAGAGAGCTGGTGGTGGTTGGGAGGCTCTTTGTGATCTTCATGGTGGCCATCAGCATTGCCTGGGTCCCTGTCATCATAGAAATGCAGGGGGGACAGATGTACCTGTACATCCAGGAGGTGGCTGGTTACCTCACTCCCCCTATTGCAGCCCTCTTTCTCCTTGGTATTTTCTGGCCACGCTGCAATGAGACCGGTGCTTTCTGGGGGGGGATGACCGGCTTTGTTCTCGGGTCCGCCCGCTTGATCCTCGCCTTCGTATACCGGGAACCACGCTGCGATCGGCCAGACGACAGGCCGACCTTCATCACCAGCATCCACTATATGTATGTTGCCACAGCCCTGTTCTGGCTCTCTGGCCTAGTGGCAGTGGTGGTCAGCCTTGCCACGGAGCCTCTAAAAAAGGACCAGATTATTCGTTCAACTGTCTGGGGGCTGCAGAACAGGGAGAAGCTGTCGGCTAGGCACAAGGAAGAGGCCTACAAGCTGACTGACAAGAGCCCCAGCCACTGCAATGGCACTGGTGGCCTCCACAAGGAGCTTCCCCTGGGCCTCCAGAAGGAGCTGTGTGTGGATGGGGCTGAAGTAAAGCTACTAGTTTCTCCTAGTAGTGACTGCACTATAAGCTCTGATACACCTAAACCTGTAGACTGCTACAACAACAACAATGGCCAGGTGGGCCTCGTGCGGCAGGACAGCTCCGATGAGGGTGGCTGTGGAGGAGAAGGGGGGAAATGTGTCAAGGTGATGGACTGGTTCTGTGGTTACAAGGAAGAAGCCGCAAAGGACCAGCGAAGGAGTGTGGAGGATGAGGAGCGACTCATTCAGGAGATGCTGTATGAGTCTCCCAGGATCAAGGTCATCCTCAACCTGACTCTATTAGTCGTCTGTTCTTTAGGGATCTTTATGTTTGTGTACTTCTCCTTGTAGCTCCCTTTGGAGGGAGGAATGCCATTTTGGGTCTGTAATATTTACAGTTAGCTACTGTGGTTCATTATAAAGCAATCTGCTTCAAGCAGTGGGGCTATAACAGAGGTCATTAAAGGTTTTGAGCAGGTATGACACTATATAATACCTACCATTACCAAAATTATTTGGGGACTGTATTTATTTTTAATAAGTTGAACTGTTCTAGAAAAGCCTTTTTGTGAATTTGTCTGTTTTTATGTGTTCTGGGGTCTACTGGAGTTCCCCCCTCCAACTCGTCTATAGTGCAGCTGTACTGTAGTAAAATTGCTGTGTTTGGGTCATTTTCTCATTTGCCTCTGGTGAAAATTCCTTATGTACATTTTGGTGTCTTGCTTATTTACTTCATGATCAGGTAATGTTTTATTTATACTAATGTTTCATTAACTGCTTTGTTTTCAGTTTTAACTGGTGCAAGTTTATGTTGAGGTCTGGGTTGTGTCTACACATTTAAGTTGCACTTCCTGACCCTGCTGCCAGTGTCTTTTGTTCAATCTAAAGACCACACACAGCCGTTACTGTTGGAAAGGACCAGGCAAACAATAATAAGTGCTCATTCCAGAACAAACTCTAGAGTTTTTTTAAATTTCCTACATGACGACCTTGTTAACACTAAAGGTAAGATGGGATTGTTGGCCAAAAATTAACTCCAGTCATAGGGCTGTTTTTTTCGTTCATTCATTCATTCATTCATTCATTCATTCATTCATTCATTTCACCTGTAAATATAGCTCTGGAAAAAATGAGACCACAGAAATTTTCAGTGTCACTCATTCAACTTCTGTGTGTCTGTGTAGAAATATACATATTTTTGCAAATGGCAGACTGGCTATTCCTTACTTCTCAGTGATAAAGGGCTTCTTCCTTGCTTTATCTATCTTCATTCCTGCTTCTAGGAGTCAGTTAGGAATTGTCCTCGCAGTGCACTTCATATCATTTAATGTTTTCCATTCTTTTGGAAGGTCACTTGAGGTCATCTTCTGATTTGTTTGAATGCATCCAATCATTAGCATTCAATCAGTTGATAGTCATCTCTGAAAGTCACTTCCACCCTCTACTTGGCTGGTTTTTGGTCATTGCCAGTGTCTTCTGCTTCATCTTGTTCTTGTCTACTGCTGTCTTAGAAACTATGAGCCTGCAAGCAGCCTGCCTCACTGTGTAGCCTTCTGCCAGCAGAACCAGAATTAAACCAGAATTAAAAAAATGCAGATTTAAAATTATATATATATATAAAGAGTAGTCTCAATTTTTTTCCGGAGCTGTATATAAGCCTTTGTGTCACTGGTCTTTCTTCCCTACTTCATTCACTCTTTGTTTGCGCAGTGTATCCTTACAGTCTGCACTGAAGATAGCTTCCCTGCTAAAGGATCCAATGGCTGCTGAGATGAATCATTGAAGGGTTTTCTCATGAATTAGCTCATGCTACAGGGTTTTTAGTAATAGCTGATCACTCGTCTTCATATTTGTTAACAATAACTTTACATTGTGTTTTTAATTGCTACATATTTCTCTCTCTACCAATAGTTCGGATGAATTCTGTGCAACATTGCCCGAACACTTTCTTCCTCTAGTGCCTCTTAGGAAAAAAAATGTTGCCTAGAAGTAAATTTAATTTCACACTGGTTTGAAAATAAACATATTTTTAAAAATATCTATTGTGGATCTAATTCTTTTGTCTTTGTCCTTATTCAGCCACGCATGTTGATACATAAACACAGCAAATGCACAGGAAACTCTTGTATTTACAGAAAGTAGTGGGTTTTTGGGGAAGCACCGCACCTTTGAATTTTAGGTAAACCACCTTTACCTGTTACCCAACCTGCTTACACAGACAAAAGCTTATTAAAAGCTGTGATCTCAGAAAAGGAAAGGTTTCCATCCAAAACATTCAAGTTTTGTCACGCAAACTATACTTAGTACAGACTGGTGTACACTTCCTAATCATAAGCTGCCCTTGGCCAGATTTAATCACTGTCTCTGGAGACAAATGCTGGTCAAACAAGGAATTAAAGCTGATTCTGGCATCTGTTTGATTAAGGTGTCTTGTTCCAAGTGGAAATGCATTAGAAATGATGAAAAATTAAATAATACCATTGAAGTCTCCGCCAGATTTCCATGTGTGTGGAGTTTGAATGCGCTTCCCATATCATCATGGGGTTTTCCCCCCACAGTCCAAAACCATGCTGAGGCTAATTGGAGTTACTAAATTGCCCATAGGTGTGTGAGTGTGCCCTGTGATGGGTTGGTGCCCCATCCTGGGTTGTTCCCGGCCTTGTGCCCATAGTCTCCAGGATAGGCTCCGGGCCCCCATAATCCTGAATAGGATAAGCCATTTTGGAAACTAGATGGATGAATGAAATAATATCACCACGTTACATTTAAAGGAATGTTTGGGCACCGCTAGACTTTGAATCCACTTTAGTCATGGTATGTTTTGCTTTATGTTTGGAACGTACCCATGTCCTGGTGACCATGTCTTTGATGTCATGTGACTGGTAGAGTAATATCACCCTTGGAGCCTTCAGCAAAGCCTCTACGCCTAACTCCTCCAGGGGTGCTGGATGCTGCCTGGTCCTGCTCTCTGATCCCATTTTCAGAACTAACACAAACTTGTTAGCTATGAAGATGGAGAGAAAGGTGAGTTAACTGCAGATTAATTATGGGGAACTGGGTAAATTATACCATTTCCTCTGGATGGATCAGCATTTGGCCAGATGACCAGATCATCTGATCTCCTTATGTAACTGATGTGAAACAGCCATTTAATCTGATGAGAGGCTCTGTGAGCATCTGAGTAATGAAGCAGGCATGTAAGCCGACTGATCCATCCCAGCAGAGCCTCTGTGGGCGTGTGCTCATTCTGCTTCCTGCTCAGCCTGGTAGTTTCCCACTGACAGAAGGGCATGCCCCCACAAGTGAGCCTACCGGCATTCTGGGAAATGCAAAGTGAACAGCAGGCTAATCTAAAACCTCCATTGTTTCAGAAGAGCATTCCACATTACTGCACCGACGTCCATCACTTCTTACATATGAGCTGCATACTACTGCTGTTACATTTACATGCACAGCACCATCTCTGTGACTCACACAGGAGCCCACATCCCTTTGAATTTCCCATCTGTTTGAATTCTTCATGAATTACTAAAAATGCATTTTTAAGGACTGGGTTTCATACATCATCCAAAAAATTATTGGGTCAAATTTTTTTTTGTCTAATAATATAACCAAATACCACTCTACAAAAATATAACAATACATTAATATTATAGAATGTTTTTTCCCCAGTTTTCCTGTCTTGAATGGCCCCGATATAAATTGCATAGCTTGCCACTGCAAGAAGTTTTGAAAATTTAATTAAGCAGGAAAAGACAGACAAAGCAAAGGTTATTCAGGGGACACAAAAGCTCTAATCAATTCAATACCTGATGATACCTGATGAACAGACACAATTACAAGGGGTCACTTTACAGGGAACAATATCCTTACAGTCTCACACCAAGTATTCACAGCACTTAACTAAAAAAAAAAGACGTCATCGGTGATTGAAAACATAATAAAACAGAATAATTCCTCACTTTAAATTACTGGACTTAAATCAAACCGAGGAACTTGCACTTCTGACAGGTCAACTTGAAAAGACGTTGACATGATGAGGTGACATCTTTATATTGCCACCTAACCCTTAAGGGTGGGGTGTACAGATACCATGGTAAATTTAAGGTGCGTTCGTTTCTTTATTCAGAGTATTTCGAACCCTCACCCTGAAAAACCTGCTTCCCAGTAGATCACTGTCAGCTGCTGTTACTAAGCAACGCCCAATAATTGTGGTCTGTTTTCTTTAGCATCATCAGAATTCAAAAAAGCAATGCTGTATGTTTTCTGCAGCCTCAAATGTATTTTTATGCTTCTCTCTTTGGCTCTTCTGGCTTGAGGTCACAAAATGTCTCATATATTCATGTATCATCTATATAACACTGTATGCTAAGCCTAGCATCACCCTTTGACATCCGGGTCCCCTAAAACAGCTGCTGCTTCTGAGATTTTGCAGGTCGAGGGGAAGCCAGGGCTACTTTTGGAGCAGGAGAGGTTCGTATAGAACTGCCTTCTCTACAAAAAGCAGAGGATATATATGCTCGATCATCTAACGAGCTTGATGGGCCGAATGGCCTCCTCTTGTTTGTAAATTTCCAATGTTCCTATATGACTTCTGCTAGTCTGCTGTGCTCCTCTGGTCAGTATATAGACACATAAAAGCATTTCTGCTAAAACCAGATGATGACAGTAAATTGAGTGTGATCAGAATAAAGAAAGATCCCATTGGCTATGATGTTTACACAGAATGGGCTGCTGATTATGTATTGATGATAAACTGGCAAGCAAAACCCACCGTATTTATAGTAAACAATTATCTATGCCCTACATCTCTGTACTCTGGTATTGTACTGCTGCCTCTCCTACGCTTCAGTGTGTTTCAGCCACATGTTGGTGTCATTTTTTATTTCTGTTGACGTGACGCCATCACAGCTGCTGCTCCCAAGCCTGACCTCACTGAGACATTCTTCACCTCTCCATACGAGGAACTGGCCCAAATCACGTTTCTCTTCAGATGTGTTTACACCGTTCCTTGAAACACCGCCGGACTGTGGAATGTATTTTTAGTCCCCGAGTGGCAAAACCCTGCCAGCTGCAAGATCCACGGTGTGAGTGTGGCTGAGCATAGGCTGTTCTTCAGTCCTGGGAGTGATTGCAGGCCAGTTCACTGCCTTAACCTGAGTGTGACTCCAGGCCCATTTTGGGGCTTTACCTGGAGGTGAGTACGGGCCTTTTTGAGCCCTCACATCATGTTGAGAACAGGCTTGTTTTTGAGCCATGACATAGAGATTGTTGGACTTTGGCTTGTCCGTGAGTAAAGGCCCTTCTCAAGCCATAAGCTGGGGATGACTGGAGGCCCCAGACTGAGGGATGACTGTGATCTCTTGTAGACTTGTAGACCTAGGAATGAGTACCAGTCTTTATTGAGCCTTGAGATTCCTATCAGCACTATAACTATATAACTGTATCTTATTGTCCTTCCACGATGTCCTTGATTTCTGGGCTTGGCTGTCATTCGAGGGGCCTTCACAGATTTGGCCCTCTCTGGGAGAGCTGAGGACAGCCCTGAACAGACCATCGAGCGCCATGCTTCTCTGTGCTAGAAGGGAGGAAAACCGAATCGCTTATCTGTTCAGATAAATGTTGTGTCTAAGAGAAACATTGTATATCTCAGCATAACAACTCTTTCTTTGTCATTGTTTCAAGGGTAGTCTGCCTGACATTCTTGGAATGAACAATTCCTAATCCTAACATACAGACACAGAAAAGTACCTTGTTTACATAGATTTATAATGAACACTGTACCTCTCACAAACTATCATTCTTTTAGATGTTTTTTTTTCAATTGTACATTTCACAAAATGACGTCATTGGTTGTGAGACTATCATAATATGCCTTCTCTTAAACAACACACAACTAGCAAGTAAAAAGCGGATTTAACTGTTGATAATTCACAACTAAATGTTCAATTATTTTATGTTTGCTGTACTGTGATTACACAGTCAAAATGTCTTCAGCTCATGATGTTTATATTTTTGGGTCACGGGGGTATTTTGAGACTCTTGCTAATATCAAGAGGCACCTGTAGGGTCAGCCAAGATCCCTGCTGAAACGAGTAGCGTAAAGCACCTGCGGTCCTCTGCCATCTATCGAGGAGGACATAGCTGCAGGCATATATAAGCCCAGCACAATGGTCACGCTGTCTTTCACCCTGAATGACCCTGCTACTGTGGGTAATAAACATCTACAACAAAAACCCCTGCAGCTCTGTGATGGAAATTCACTGGGAAAATTCTCATTACTACGCTGGTGCATGCCCAAGAAGGTTGCTATGGTGACCAGAAAAGGAAAGAAGAAAAAGAAAACAATGTATAGCGGAAAAGCACAGATTATTAAGAGAGTGTGGGGCTGGGCCTGGCTCCCTGGGACTGTCTGGGCTTCTCTGCGGCATTGAGGTGAGCACATTCTCACGCCTTCAGAAGCTGGTCTCTTATCTTGTGTCAGCAGAGTCCCTCCATATTGACTTACCATGCGCTGGCCGTCTTTAGCCAGGATTGGCACAGACATCGCCGGCTCGCAGGGCCTTTGTGGGCGATGCGCTGAATGCCCTGTAATCTTTGCAAATGTCTTGAACAGCATTAGAGGCAGTGTGCCAACCTTGGACCCACAGCCACAACAAACGGGAAGGCATTTGAGTTTGAATGCCTTCCAAATTATTCCGGAGGCAGCCTGTGTGGTAAAAATGTATCGCATAACACTAACTTATGTGCTTGACAGACCACGGATAAAGCAACTGATGAGCCCCCTGACCCAACAAGGCACCTAGCACTGCAAAACTGCATTATGGGATTATTCCACGGAAAAGAGATAAGGGAAAAGTGTTGAAACGGCAGTGTTTGGCTCTTCTGAAATAACAGCTTAGGCAATTTATTTGGAGCTTATGTCAAATTCGATTGATGCTAGTCTTCTTCGAGGTTTAGCCAAAACCTGCATCCTGGGATCAGTTTTAGATGCATCGTGGCCTTAGGGGAGCCCAGTACAGTCATGTGGCTTCCGGACTGCTGCATTTCACTAACACCTGCCTGCATCTCTTACTGTGTTCTGAACACATCATTCAACTTTACTACTTCACTAGTTTACAGCATGGACGAAAAACATAGGTAATAGTAGGCCAGTTACAGTACCATGCAAAAATCTTGACCCGTCAAAGAAAATGTTAGGATAATGCCATTTATCTGGGTAGTAAGTATAAATTTACTCAGGAAAAAAAAACACAATTTAATGTCAGAACATATGCAAATTAAAAGTAACACAATAAAAACGAACAAAAAAATTTCTTCTTTTCTCCAAAAGGTTACTATGTCTTCTTGAATGGCTAGACGAACACCGCTTCAGTTATGAAAATCTCTCCTCAGGGGCACCTCAGCCATTCTGAGTATTTGTTAAATTTCACCATCAGCTCACTTAATTCATTCATTTAGTTATTTAACAAATGTCCATAAGGTATTGATTAGCAATAGGAGGTGTGCTAATGATCAAGTCAAAAACTACATGTTTTGATGGACATAATTCTATAGGTCTGCACCAATATGAAGCTCATTTGAACATCATTTTCTTTGATAGCTCAAGACTTTTGCACAGCGCTGTACTTTAGGCACTAATAAACATGGCAAGTCATAGTTGTGGTGGTTGTAAAAGGTTTGTGAGGCAAGAATGGTTTTAGTTTGCTTTCCTGGTTTACAGCTGGGTGGACATAACTAACCTAACAGGCTCGTGAGGAAATTGATACCGTTTTGTCTGGCATAGGCGAATGTGACAGTGAGACAGACGCTGTTCAGCTTGGCTGGGCCCTGGCAAAGTAAAGCGCTGATAAGCCAATACGGGAGGCTGGAAAAATACCGTGTCTCCTGTTTCCCGTACCCTGAACACTGTTAGTATTTTTCCTGAAAGCGTTCGCTTTTTAATAACTTCTCTCCCCATGCAGTTACCCCTGGGCCCTTAACGTAAACGTGCAGCCGCAATGACAATACAGATAGACTTTGGACAAGAAATTTTAGCGACCGCATTAGAAATAGATTAAAGGCAATGAGTATGAGAATGTCAGGTGGCAGCTGAAGAGAAAACTCAGAGTCTTCAGAGGTGTGTCGACGTGTCCTCGGGCAAAGTCAACAGTTCTTTTCTCAAATATTAGACGTCATAGAATTGTTTTCATCAGTTACCTTGCATTCATTTGTCATTTTATATTGTTATATAGACAGTGTGTTTTTTTCTCCCTATCTTGCCTGAGAAATGCCTATGTAAGTAATGAGGATTACGTCCACTAGGTTTCATGTAAGTTGACACTAGCTATTCCCTTTCATTTGTTTCTTTAAAGAAATCCCACTGAGGTTCACTTCGGAGTGAGAGAACCTGGCCTTAGCAATGACCAGCGTATTCACTTATACTGTGTAAAAAGACTCAGCAAGACCTACAAGTCAGACAATGCCAACAGGCATGTTACTGAGTTACCTACTGTCTTATTGTGTCTCCATGTACACTTTCCCATTTTCAACCTTGATGTTTTGTTGGAACTGTTATCCAGTCCAGGGTTGTGCCCTGTGCTACCTGTGAGATGCTTCAGCTCTCCCTCTGCCCCGGACCTGAAAAAGCTTTTAGAACAGGGCTATTCAACTCACGGTCCTCGAGGTCCGAGCACTGCTGGTTTTCCAGCCTTCCTTTACCTGTGAGCC
>JAABNX020000001.1:44597620-44609646 GCA_015163995.2 Mormyrus lacerda | reverse complement strand
GTTCCCGATCCGGACTGTCTGAGGTCTGTCAGTCAGGAAGTCCAGGATCCAGTTACATAGGGAGGTGTTCAGGCCCAGCAGGCTTAGCTTCACACCAACAGGCTTAGCTTCTCTCCTCTATTTCAGTTATTTATAATGAACGATTTTATTTATGTTCAATCACCTTTTGTTCTGTGCTGCAGAGAGTACACATTTCCTATAACTGGTCTACTTCTCTTGCTCAGCCACCTTCTCACCTTCGGACAGGTCGGATTTCGTTACCTTTTCTTTGGGTTAAGCAGCTGATCAAATCAGAACACCAAGGTGATTACTTAACATCTACAGAAGCCACTTTTGAGGGCCAACTAAGCCAAGCAGCATTTGGCTTCATTCCTAGAACTGAAGCTGTTCATAGAAAGTATTCATTGTGAATTATTATCTTTGCTGATAGAAGGACTCACATGTCTTTCTGTTGTGATCATGTTGCAATCGGAGCCTGACCTGCATGCTGTGCGTAATTGCACAATATATTGCGTTACTGCGGTATCACGGTGCTTTGCTGTTGCTAGGGTCACTGGGTGCAAGTTGCTGTAGGCTCAATACTGATTCGTCAGTGGAAACGTTCCAGAGTCAAGCTGCTTCATCTCTGCAGTGTGTCCTAACTGGTTCGTAGGTCTCTCCTGTCAGTGGGGTCTTCTTCAAAGTCTGAAACACTGTGAGGACAAGGACAGGTCACAAGCTTTCACATCAACACACTTCTGTTTATTTAAGATAGCAGCTGCCAAATTAATCTGTTGAATGGTTCTCCTCTGTTTTTGAATGCTCTTTGACTTTTCCTGCCCGGACCTTCACTTGTGGTTCCTGTCAGCAGACTAGCTTTTGTTTGTTGTTTAAAATCTGGAATTATAAATGACACGTAGCTAAGGAAACCCTAGTTGTTTTCTTGTTGACAGAGATAATGGATCATGATTGAAGTGTTGTCACAATGCCCAGCTATTTCTGTAGGAATTTTCTGGTATGTTCTCAGACTTGCTCCTGGTTCATCCACACCCCAGAGATTTGTGCACTGGCAACACTAAGGACAACAGAGCCCTAGTGAACATTAGGTCACAAACCTGCAAGGTATTTTCATGTGATTGGCTGGCAAGTGAAATAGAATAAAACTGGGATACAATTGCACTGGCATCACACGGAGTTGTGGTTCTCTGTCCTGTGCATTTGTCCCTGCTGTGGCTCTAAATATTCTACCTCAACATTATCGTTTAGAACAGCGGTTTCATCAGCAGCACTAAGTCAAGATCCACTGCATGCCTGTATCTAGATTTTGTCAACTGAGGGATCACAGCTTTTTTTTGGGGGTGAGGTGGGTTGATGCATGCTATTTTACTACACGGTGGTGAGCCTGGACGGAAGCAAACAAATTACGTGGGGGGGATTCAAACCCATAATTTTATTATGTGGCTACATGCCCGGTCCACTGAATCTGGTTAATGGAATGGTGGGGGTGGGGGGAAGTCATACAATCTGGATTCAATTGTAGTTTGGTCTGGATGTAGAGTGGAGTCCGCCATTTGGCGTCCATTGGTCTAGAACGTTCCGTGTTCCATGAGGACTCCTTATCTCAGCTCTGAGTGACAGATGTCAGTCATCCTCAGTGGTAGCAGGCGGCAGGCGGTCCCGTTGGGGGCAGATGCACAGTGGCTGGCTTCATGCTCAGTGGGACGGTGATGCCACGGTTTTCGCAGTGCGGGACGTGGATGGCGAAGGCACAGAAACCACACATCTCTCTTTGTTCCCCCTGAATCGTGTCACTGTGTTTGAGGGGCAGGGCAGATAACAAGGCGCCTGTCATTCTGTCACACCCTGGGCTTACATGTGGCATCCCCCGTCCGCCCAAGTGTTAAATTCCATCAGGAGAACAAAAAACTCCACAGCAGAAACAGAACAGAGCACAGACGCCATTACCCCCTTCGCGAGCACTTTCGGCTTATCAACAGATAGTTTGACGTCTATTCTGCCATCTGGTGGAAAGGCTGCAAAAAAGCTTACAAACTCATGCCAAACAGAAATCAGCCTCGAGGAATTCCACATCTAGTAAGTCATTTACATTGCTGGATCTATCCATTAATCCATATGTTTTCTACCCTATCGAGAGCAATTTGGCTCTTAGAGAAGGTAAAACTTAAGTCTGCTCTATCTCACTGTTTTATGTTTCTGGGTTGTTAGATCACACTGTTTATTGTTTTGACAGGTGATATCAGATCAGTTTTAAGAACAAAATCAGATTCCACAGCTGTACACACACTGGTACAACGGCAAAATAATAAACACAGGTGCAAACCTTACCAGTTAGCTTTGTCTGTTATGTATCTGCTGAGCCTTCATCTTATCCACTTGCTGTTATTAGGCACTTGATTAATTTACATGTCATACAATATTGTTCAAGAATATTGTACATCAGTAGATTTGAGGATGTTTCAAAGACCAATCGAATTGAGTAAGGAGCCTTCGCGAGAAGTGGGAGGTAATCACACATGCATGGAGTCATTTGACAAACATGTTTTGTAACTGGAAATGTTAACGTCTCACTTACAAATGTACATTTGACTTGGGATTAATTCTGCTTTAAATATATGCTATAATTATAGCTACAAGCAATATGAGTCACTGAGCAATATATTTATTTACAGTGGAAAAGCAAAATGCTTCATTGTTTGGACAAAGGGACACAAGTGCAAAGGGACACAAAGGGACACAAGTGCAACCTGGCCCTAAATTTGGGTCTGACCTGCTAATGTCCAAGCTGTGTAATGCTGGTGCTAGAACTTACACTGCAGTAACTCACTGGCCCTCACATTCCTTTCAAAGCTTCTCATATGGATTTGAACATATTTTGTGATTGCCAGTGGCGCAGTAAGGGCATGGATACCCTGGCACAATCGGGGGGGCAGCATTTCACAGGAGCCCTCAAATACAAAAAGGCAGGTGGTGGGACCCAAAGTGACATCTTTTTTTTCAGAGGGCCCAGAATTTTCAGCTATGCTCGTGATAATCGCAGTGCCAGTGGGAGACTCTGCCAAGCATCACTGCAAATAATTTCACTGTGTACAGTACAGTGATGGTGTAGGATGCCTCTGGTCCCATTTTATGAAGTAATTCTTCACACATAAAATCACACATATTTAAGTTCCTTAACAAACACTGGATTCCACAGAATGCAATGACTGCTTACGTGACCAGCTGTAAAAAATAAAGTGTTCACTAAAGCCTTCATCTTTCAAATATTTTCACCTAAAGAAGAACATAAAAATATGAAATATTAGGTACTGGCAGACCATAGGGCAGACCATCCTCTTCTGAAAGTCAGCCATCCCTTATGCTATAAGCTAAAAGCTGCTATTAGGGTCACATGTTTCACAATGCACGTCCTACACTTGTGGTCGGGACCCGAACACCCTTAACACATAAGGGATATCCCTGGATCTTACTCTAAAGTAGGAAGTGGAGTCTTAGTCCAGGCATGTATGTCTGGGCACCCCCTGTCTGAGAAATGTATCGAGGTGGCCCCCCCACCCCAAACACAAAATTCATTTCTGATTGTGGGGCCGCTTATGGCCCCTGAAAAGGTAAATCCACCCATTCCTCAATCACGCTGATATTGTTGGGTTTTGTTTTCCATACTAACAGCCTCGGCAATGCTTAGGTTCTTAAAGTGATTAAAGAAGATGTGAAATCTGACTGCAGAATGGGATGAGGGTTGTTGCAGGAGTAAAGCGGTAAGGACTTGTCTGGGGTAAAGCTGTAAGGACTTGTCTAGGGTAAAGCGGTAAGGACTTGACGTCTCCCACCGTCTCTTCAACCTTCTCTAATTCAAGCATGGAAATGACTGTGCTGCAATAGATACTTTCTCATACAAACAGAACAGTGTTTGCTATTGCATTTCTCCAAGGGCGTAACTTTGGGTTGAGCATTGTGAGGGTTGTGGTCTCCACCCATTTAAGGGGATCCAGGGGGTTGTATTAGCTGGTTTTGATTACTGTGTGGGGGGGGGGGGGGACCACAGTTTAAATAGGCAACATGTTTATTTTAAAATTCAGCATAGTGACTGTGGGAGGGGCCGCCAAACCTCAGGGGGCCCATGCAAATGCGTGGTTTGGGTGGGGGCAAATGCCACTGTCCGGTTTCCTCCTATAATCAAAAATTACATGTTTCTCCTTTATAACCTACATATATTTGGAGGGAAAATTGCACGTTGTCACATACAGCTTCAGTATTGTGGACGGCTCAGCCACAGGTGTGATTCATTGTACATTTAAACGCAGTTAATTTATGTCTCTGAATTGCCTATAGTGTGTGGTTGCACATGCCACGATAGACTGGCGTTCCAAGGGCCGCCCTGTGAGCCTAACCATGGTAAGCACAATGAAACCATAAATTTACAATTTGGATACATGATGGGAACAGATGACTAAAGACATAAGAAGTCACCCGGCCCACGCTCACGCTGTGAGCCTCCACACAGCTTGCTGCCTCTAGCGCCATGGGGAATGCGACACTCACGGTAAACACACTGGGTGACTTTGAGGAAAGAATACAGGGTATGGGCTGATAGCACGTTGTTCCAAGGGGAAGGACACGGTCAGGGTCGTACTTTGCTGTTATTCTTATTCAAACACGGCACCGATAAAACAGCGAGCTTAACTGCTGCTGCTCGGAGTCCAGCATTTCGGTGGTGTTGCTCCTCAAACCTGCCTTTACAGCTCCTCCTGTGCCTCGCAACTGTAAGTCCTTCCCGTAATTTTTGCTTGTTTCCAGACAGTTCCTTCTTAAGCAAAGGCTGGTCAGTATGATGAATGTTTGAACATGCGACTTTAGGCCTGTACTGAGTAGCATGTACTTGCAACAGCTTCTCAATGACTTTGTCTTGCTGCTTATCTTCCATCGGGCAGCAGGGTATGAAGCTCTGAAAATGTTACTAAGTTTCTTTTACTTGTTAAAATATGTCTGTCAGTATATTACAACGCTCCATGTCAATTTGTCAACCTACAGATTAATTTTGGGGTGAAATAACCAGCAATGGCACTAATATCCAGCAGGGGGCACCACAGCCGCTAAAAGAGCTGAAGAGGCTCAATGTATTTTAATTATCACTCGTTTGTTCTCTTGAAGCCATCATGATCTACTTAACTGTCCAGATCTGCATTCACGCTGCTGTTTTTGAAGGAAATGGCGGCCACGCTCGCAAACATGACGCAGCAGCTGGGTGATTTGCTGGGCCGCTCACTGGGCCAGTACTTGGACCGCTGGAGACTGAACGTCACGCAGGCACAGAAGGCCCTAAACCAGCGGCTGGCAGAGGAGAACTTCCAGGATGTCATCTGGTACCTCATGGTGATGATAGGCATGCTGGCCTTCATCATCGTGGCCATGCTGGTCAGCACAGTCAAGTCCAAGCGTCATGAGCACTCCGGAGACCCTTACCACAAATACATCGAAGGAGACTGGACCACGGCCCTCAATAACCAGTACAACAAAGCCAGCTACCTTAAGTCCAACCCCACTGGCCAGAGCTACTCTCCATGACAGGTTCTGTATGCAGTTTCACATTGGCTTTGGGAAGTCTGAACTAATCTGATAAGTGATATCACACGAGTAAACACACACAGACGCGACACCACACCAATGATCCAAAAATCCATGCAAACGCAACTGATAAAACTGGAACTTCCACTATGAACACTTTTTATGAGGTTGAAATTTCACCACAAGCAGCTAAACTAAAACATTTTCCGATCTGCATGCATATGGGGAAAACTGAATTTTAATAACTTGTCATGTGTAAAGTGATTAAAACTCTACAGAGCTCAAACATCATGATACAGGCCAGTTTCATTATTAGATGTTCGGAGTGTGTTGTGCTGGGGGGGGGGGCTCTCAGCCTGAGCTACCGTGTCACATGATGACATAGATATGTACTTCATTTGGGAAAAACACCATATACGCAGTTACTGACATAAAAACACACAAATGGTTCAGCTAATAAGGATACACACCATATCGCTGTGTTTATGCCATGTTGGCTCCTTGTCAACTGAGAATTTAGTTTCATAATCATTTTACAGTAAAACAACTGCTGCAGCCCAGTAACAGATTAGATGGGATTAAAAGCTGAGCATGATGTCGCAGAGGTATGTTCAGACTGCTGGGATTTTCCCAAGCTGGTTTTTATGGCGTGTCACGCTCAGTCGTCCCCATAGGGAGCAGCAGTTTGTACGTGGACAGACTCATTACTGGCCCGTCCAAAAAAGGGCACTTGGCAGCCACATGACCAGCGTCGCACTTTCATTGGCTGTCCGAGTCCTCAGCCACGCCCTCATTCCTGGGCAGACTGAGCAGCTCCTGGATCCTCTGCAGGTCTGAGTTTTGGTCCTCTCCACTGCTGCTCATCTGGCCAATCAGGTCCTCAGTCACATGCAAGCGGGCATTCCTGTGGGGTTCCACACGGCAGGTAGCGGTCAGTGCCTTGGGTGTCCACCATTTCACTGCAGAGTAATATCACCGAGTAGTTCCAGGGACGTACCATTCTTCCAGTTTCAGCTGGTACAGCTCCCTGTGCTCTCTCCTTCGCCTCTCCCGAATGGTTTCTCCCGCCAACTTCTGCATGGCCATAATCAGAACCCCTGCAGGTACCCTGCAATACAGTTACACATATTGATCAGATCTTTTTGTCTAAAACAACACGCAAGCAATGCAGGCAGCACATAGCAAACAGATGTTAAGTGGCCAACTGTACAGCTGGGTGAGCTTCTAACGAAGGTTGCATAACAACTGCAAGTTAGCACTGGAGAAAGAGCTAAACAATACAAAACAAAACACTGTAAAGAAACCAATGGGGAAGTTATTCAGAGACACTATGAGGACTAGGCAAAAATACAACAGCATCCAGCAATAACCATAAAGCAATTGACAGTCTTTGTCTGTGGTCCTGTGTCTTACAGGAGATCAAGATGGGATATGCAATTACTGAATTATTCCTATGCACCTGTGCATCATTCAAATCACAGAAAGAATATTTAACCTAGAAGTTCAGGAAATGTGTCCTACAAGACAGCAAAGCGTGTCCACAGAGCTCACCCCAGCATCGATCCAATGAGTGATCCAGCAACCAGGCCTTGCAGTCCCAGGCTGAGCCTGAACAATCCTCCAGTGACAGCTGGGCAGACCAGAAACAGCAGCTTGGCACGGTACAAACACACCATACAGCCAAGGTGGAGATCAGGGCAGGAAAATGAACTCACCCCCCGCAGCAGCGTAGTGGCTGATTGCATGTTCATCCCTGTACACCGATAAGCCCGTGCTCACGGTGCTGCCCGAACAGAGAGGACAGGGACAGTGAGCGCAGGGACCAGGCAATATGAAAAGATCTACAGGGCATTTTCACTTTACTTCTTGCAAATAAAACTCACTTGAACAGGGTGACGAAGGCTGCTACTCTCCAACTCCACCTCCACCCGTACCTGACAAACCCGCGGATGGCAGCGTTGTGAGCCGAGCGCTTGGACATCGAAACACAACACGGTTATGACATCATATTAACATTTGACATCGGATTAACCTTGGGGATCTGCCGGTGACCTATCGGCCTCTCACCCCCCGCACTCACGATAGCGTCCACACGGCTGTGAAACACCTCTGCGTGGCTCTGCTGGATGAACCTTTGGCGGGCGAGTCGGGCGGCAGGGACGCCCCCATACACCATGCCCAGAAGCGCAGCGGCCAGGGCGCTTTTCAACACATTGGTCACCTCCTCGGAGTACGACTGCGTGTCTCTGCGGTGGTACGGTGAGAGAAAGGTGAGCTGGTTCGGCCGAGCGGACTGTGCAGTCCGCAAAGCGTGCAGACAGGGCCGGCCATGCCGCCACTCACTCCCGGTGGAAGAGGTCCTTCAGACGCTCCCAGCCCGTCTCCGGAAGCTCGGGCTTCTCCAGACGCTGTGGCAGAGCCACCCGCATTGTCTCCGCGGCTTCGGCCGCAGAGACCCGCGGCAGCAACCGGAGACCCCCGATCAGAGCGAGGGGCCACCACACCGGCCGCTGACATCCAGATTCGTCAAGCCGCACGGCACTCCGCTCGGGTGTCTGACTATGAAACTGAGGTGACATATTAACATTGTACTACATCACCTGCTAGAGAACTGCAGCAACGCTATAGCTCAATAGAACACCGGCGACACGCTGATCTCCAGCGAAAACCCGACTTTTTTTCCGTCACCGAAATGCAGCGACCTCTAGCGGTGGAGGACCAGCCGTGCAACATGACTATAAATCAAACCACATCCCATTAGTATGTTTTGTAAACAATAAACCGACATTATTTTTATAATACACCAACACCCGACGACGGCAAATACATTAAAAGCCACAAGTGAAGAACAGAAGCAATCAAATTACAGGCATTTTTAACTAAAATGATTTATTGTGAACACGTCAATGCATCAAACTTCAAAATGCTTATCCTGGTCTGGATCGTGGAAAGGGGCTGGAGCAGCACAGGGAACAAGGCAGGGATACGCCCCCCCCACCACAATTATAACTTTGTGGGGACTCTCCATTCATTTCTATGGGGAAAACTCTAATCCCAACATGACGACCTTAACCCCTACCCAGCCCTAACCTTAACCATAAGTAACCAAACAAAACAAGAGACCTTTGGCATTTTTACTTTTTTGATTGAATTCACAGATATTTGTGGGGACCTGAAAAATGGTCCCCACAATGTCAAAATAACAGGTTTTTATTACATTGTGGGGAACATTTGGTCCCCACAATGTAATATAAACCTAATCCACACACACAGAGCAAAATAAACTATGTGAAATATGCCAAACTGTTAAATCCATTCATTATTCTACTACCACTGGTCGGTGCTCCAGATTCTCAGTGTTGCAAATGTGATTATGGTTACCTTTCATACCAGTTTTTTGCTGTTCGCAAGTTTTAAGGTCTTGGATCACTATTTAAGTATAGTTGGATATAGTGAAACAGTCTATTGTCATCCACAAGGGGCAATACATTCTGTCTAAATACACCATACATTTAAATGGCAATTAATCAGAAATTAAAAGAAAAAAACCTTTAAAAACAGAACTGTCGTATTTCAGACCAAAGCACTAAATCCATTATAAGAAAACTATTTAATCTCATGTACAACCTTACACCTTTACAAAACATAAAACACAAGGGAACAAAAGACATATTTGGTTCTTCAGTTGCTATTCAATGACCATCTTAATCTTAAGTTCTTTTGCAATTGGAGAAGACACTCTGGATGCGGCCCTCAGCCAAAATGCAGATGCTTGGCCTGAATCTGAGTGGCTCCTGACCAACCATCGACCGTGGGTGTGTGATGTTCACAGCTCAGTCCGAACGGTCTTGCTGGAGATCTGGTTGTAGGCTACGTTCCTTTTGGGCTTGTATTTCAGCAGACGGCCAAACTCGGTGAGCAGTTTCTCCCAGTAACATGACACATCTTCCATATCCAGGTGATCCTGGATGAACTGCTGACCTCTGGTGGGAGGGAGTGACATTCTGTATTTAAACAGTATTTAAACTTAAGACACTGTAGACAGTCTAGACCGAACAAACCAGCTAGTGTTGAGAATCTGCTAACTAATCACAACATGAGCACCATAATTCCAAAATGAAATGTCCCTTAGATCTGGGGTACAGAGAGGCATTCGAAAGCCATCGTTACCTTTTAGCCACCTGATAAGCAACGTCATCGTTTTCTTTTACAAACTGGAGCAGCTCTCTGCGGAAGTGGAACATGTACAGAAATTAGCGGAAAACACAGAACAGCAAGTCCTTCCCAAAGGTGAACAAACTACTGTTAGGCTAAAAATGGGACCAGAATGACTGTAAAGAAAGGTTAGAGTGTGTTTACGGGAGCACTGAACCCACTCCGGTCGTGCTGCTCCAATACCACCCAGCTGGAGCGGAACAGGTCAATTACCGGACGTCAGATAGGTCCTGCTTCACAGGAATGTAGTGGACCCAGGGCTTAAGTTGGGGATAGAAGAACTCCAGCCACTCGTCACCCACGTACAGCACCAAGGAACCACAGAGGAACAGGTGTTTGAAGCGGAAGCTGGCAGCTACACCACGGAAGTTGAACAGGTACCTGCGGATAGGAGTGGCTGAGTAGAGGGTAGAAAGTTCTGGAGGAAGGCAGTTAAGATCCAAGGTGCTTTTGGAAGTTCACATCTAATATTATTTTGTACATATTTAATTATTTATGTAATTAATATAAACATCAGGAGTTCATACTTGTATCTGCAATGATCCACCAGGGGTATCTCCTTGGCTGGTGGTTTGCCCAGTGTGTCCTGATAAAGGATAATGGAGAAAGAGCAGATGTGCATGGTTACTGTTTTCCATTAATAGGGGTTGATGAGACCTACAGCTCCTCTGCAGGGAACAGGCTGGTGTTGTCATGGCAGGAAAGGCTTCACCTTCTCCGACTTCCAGGCCTGGTTTTTTGTGTACTCTGCATCCACCAGCTGAGGGTCCTCCCGCGACAGCAGGATTAGCGGGTCTCGCTCCGGACTGGTCCTACGGATCACACAGTCTCAATTCACCATTGGCATTAATTCACACAAGAATGAATCCAACGCTGCCAGTTATTGCTGTTTGATGCTGGTCACGCCGTGAAGCTGAAGGCTATCAGTGTGCTACTCAGTGTCTCTGAAACCTTTGGTCTCTGCATAATCTCTTGCATATGCTTCGGCACAGAACAACACAGACCTTGATCCCCTGAAGAAGCCTTTTGATTCCTTCTCTTTCCATTGCCACTGTGCTGATGACCTGGATGGGTGAGAATGATTCCTCAT
Organism: Mormyrus lacerda; assembly: GCA_015163995.2. Classification (NCBI taxonomy): domain Eukaryota; kingdom Metazoa; phylum Chordata; class Actinopteri; order Osteoglossiformes; family Mormyridae; genus Mormyrus; species Mormyrus lacerda. Next base: position 44,598,779 of record JAABNX020000001.1, on the reverse strand, counting down.
TGCCTTGGTAAAAGTGCAGGGCTGTTTGTCTGACCACACGCCTCTCATGCAGCAAGATGTGCACTATGAATGGAGAATTCTGATTGGCTCTGCTCGCCTCTCCAACTCATCCCTCATGAGGTCCCAGCGACCCAATCCAGTGGGGTATATGGGCCACACTGCTGGTCCACCTTCCCAAAACGTCCAGGCAGGGTACATAATGTCATGGTAGTCCCAAGTCTAGAGACAGACAGTGTAGAGTTTACCAAGGAAACACTATCGCACAATAAAGGCTCTTTGCATTTCTGGTTATGTTGCATGGCACAAGTAGCACTGCACCTGTAAACTCTGGTACATGAACACATGCATATGTGATTGTTTACCTTACTGAAGGACATGACAGGCAGGACTGGATGCACCCACTGGCGCACTTGGGGGTAATCACGCACGTTAATCACCATCTCCATGTCTGGCAAGCGGTCTATCACCTGCAGGATAAAGTGCTCCACACCGCTACACCTGCACAGGTATGGAGAGAGACGTGACCCGCTGTGTCATCCTGAGGCACAGAGGTCCAACGCTGAGAAACGCTGAGACACACACACACACCTTGCTGGGAACATGCAGCTCTGCTCACGGTATAGTTTCTTCCCGATGACCTGGTAATGTGTCCCCACAGCCCGATGCACGGTCTCCTGAAACACCTCTTCTGAAATTCCATCCCGGAACGGACGGAGATCGTTTTCCAGAACTCTGAGTGGCGAGACACAAGGCACGGGGGGTGTGTCTAGGGTAAAGTCTAATCACATACATCCAAAGGCCAAAATGTGGATTCATTTGGGGAATTAATCACAGATGCTTGATTTTGAACTGTGTTAGTTACTTTAGTGTCACACCTTGATCTTATAACATCACTGATTATGTTGTCTTAATTTTCCTCTGCACTCCCTATTAATCCAGGAGAAAGAATCATTTTCTTATAGGGACATTTCAGTGGAATATGATTCCTGCACATTTGATGCCTCATACATTCACTGAGATTTTAAACGGACCTCATTAATGAAAACTGACAGGTCAAGGGAACAAGAATGAACCAAAATAGTGGTGAAGGTAACTGTGCTGGACTTCACTACATATTACCTGAGATGACAGCTGCAGTTCTGTGGGTTACAGGGCTTGT
>JAABNX020000001.1:44585120-44597520 GCA_015163995.2 Mormyrus lacerda | reverse complement strand
GGTGAAGGTAACTGTGCTGGACTTCACTACATATTACCTGAGATGACAGCTGCAGTTCTGTGGGTTACAGGGCTTGTAAGACCGAATAGCTTCTGTGATCTTATCCAAGTAGTTTTTCCATCGTCCGCCTTTTGTAAAAAGAAAAACAAACAGTGGTATAGTTGTGTCTTGGTAGGAGAGTAAATTGTTATACATATTATTGCGAATACGCACTTATCTTCTGAATGATATGCATTTCCGGCAGTTTATAGGTGGGTATAGCGGTAAATTCAGGTAGGTACTGTATGTCACTGCCCACCACTGCATCTCTGAATGCTCTATACTGCCAAGTAGGTCGCTAATTATGTCTAGATCATAGGAAGACTATTATCTCCGCCTGCCCTGACAAATCCTTTAGCATGTCTACTGCAGGACAGCGCATCAGTTTAGGATGAAACATGCACATGCACCCCGCACAAGAAAAGTGAATCTCAAGTTTCGTCTACTGCCACTTCCAGCAGCAAACTTTTACGCAGTTTAACTGCGCCACATTTAATAAACCGATTAAACCTGTTCACACACCGTGTCCCATTAAATACTTCATTAGAAAAGTGAATCTTTATTGCGATGATCTTTACGTGTCCGTACAAAGAACACGGAGTTGCTGGTGTTGGGAGGACCCACACCAGTAAGTTTGAACGGCACGGTAATACAAGAAATATGCCACAGGAACGCGTTACCTGTCTCTGCTGCCCTAATCCCAACACAGCAAAAATGTAGTATAAAAAAAGGGAGCAGAATCCAGTGTGGTTCCATTTTTCTCATGCAGTGTTGGATCGCCTGAGCAAAAACCGGACTCGGTGATCAGCTAGTAGAGCCTGTGTGTCTCGCGGTAAGTACTTTACCGTATATCACAAAATATATTCGCAATATCCTTTGCACAAGGAACGATACTTACATTAGTTTTTATATTAACATATATAGCAGACACCTATGTCTATAGCGACGTAAAAGCGAGCCCAACGGCACATTTCAGACATTCATGCTGTCAAGGAGTCAGCTATGCAGCTATGCGGAATTTAAAGTACAATGAGTACCTAGGTACAAGTGTAAGCAGTTTTGGAGCAGGAGATACCCAACTACACACCTACACAATAACTAATAACAAACCAAGAATCTAATATTCAAGGTCCAGTAAATGCAACAACAGCATTCAAAGAACAATCAAGATAATAAAAGAATGCATGTAATAGATCAGACTTAAGGCATTTCTTGAAGAGAGAGGAAGAACCTTATGAGCAGACAAGAGAATCATTATAGAGTGACACGTATTTTGTGGTGAAAGGACCTTCAAGTGGCTTTGGTTTGCTGACTGAATGAGGTGAAATGGGTCGTAAGGAGCCTTTTGATGGAGATGAGTGCCTGTCCATTAATAAACTTTAAGCCAACACTAAGGATACTTTTTATTTTTTATCCCCCGATTCTTCTTTGATTTGTCCTTTAGCTTATCCTGAAATAATAAAATATTCATGAGGGACTCATGATCATTCAGTTGGAAGAGCTTTCTTTTATTATTTCCATTATAAATGAATCTGTTTCTTCCTGAATGTTACTACGAATGCATTCTCACTGACAGAACTGGACTACATCCTCACTTGTGTCTCCTTTTCATTGGTTCACCACTTATTTATAGCCCAGAAACCACTGGCCACCTAAACATGGTTTTGCGCTGGTAGGGGAGAGTTGCCACTCTATGTAAGGTATCCCACTCCAACACACGTACGTCCTTATCACTGCCTGCCATTTCTGTCTTGGTCAGGAATATGCTGTTAATGAGAGGCTCTGAAGCAGCTCAGATAGGTGGTACAGTGGGGTCAGTTTAAACAAAAGCCGTCACTCCTCTGAAGGAAACAACCTTTAAGAGGTGACCGCCACTATTCGATCCCCCTTTTTCTTCCACTTTCTGATATTTACTTACCAGAACATGAGAGCCTTCTTACTCTCCTTCTTGCTCTTTTTATACCTGGTGCCTCCATGTAGTTCCATGAAGGGCCTAGAGTTTCCCAGCTTTGATGGCAAGGACAGGCTGATCAACATCAATGAAAGAAACTACAAGAAAGCCCTGAAGAGGTACGACATGCTGTGTCTGCTGTGCCACCAGCCTCCTACTACCAGGAAGAACCTACATAAGCAGCATCTGAGTAAGCTGGTCCTGGAGGTAAGGGGGTGTATGGTAAGGGGGTATATACTATACTGACAGAGGACTAGGAGATGCATTAACCCTATGTCCTTTAATAAAGGAAACATATAATAAAAGCAGCAAATTAACACCCCATGACCACCTTAAGGAGCTAATAGCTGTAACCTAAATACACAAACCTGGCTGCAAAGTTATTACAGAAAAAAAATCATTTTATTGGGCACAGCACACAATTATGCTGAGTAGAATGATCACACCCTAGTTGGTCCAAGGTCAGGCGCTTTCACAGGATCAGCTTTTTAATTGTTATTTACTTTCTAATAAATAAGCAATACTATGTTTCTTTTTTCAGTGCTGTCCTAAACTGTCCTGCTAGTTTTAAGTGCCCTTGAGATGTACAAATGTACAGTACAGGATTGCTCTCTTGAGACATGAAAAGCTGTTTATTTGAAATATAAAAAGGTATTATTTAAGAATACATTGTGTCCAAAATTGAGTTCAAAGTGAATGTCAGGTGATAGTAATTCTAACTTTCCTGTAGATTCTCTGCTGTCATTCCTCTCCGCCTTCAGCTAAGTTTGCTTTTTGCACTGTACTAGTGACTTGACAAGTGCACAGTTTCTCTGTTTAGATAGAAAATCACTTTTTAAAAATTATACAGCTCAATTTTTACAATTTTTTTGGTGTTCTACCTAAAAAGCTCCAATCAGTGAACCTGTTACTATTAATAGGATTGTTTAAAAAGTTGCGATTTAGATCGTGTGTAATGTCACAAAAACCTGGAAATATCCTAGTGTTTGCTTTGATTCCAGCAGCAGAGTAATCGTCCCCCCTGACAATGACGCAAAGAGACAGGAATAAAATGTACTATAGTCCACTCATGAGGTCTACACAGGAAATTATTCTCCTATCCTCTTAAGTAAGAAAATGAACTCACCAAGAAGCTAATGCAATAGCAAAAACTGAACTCAAGCTGAAAGCAAAGCATAAGCAGATGGACTGAAAGCTGGAGCGCCTTAATTGTCCCCTGACATCCTCTAGTGGCCAGGTTGTGACATGACAATAATTAGTGCATTCATGTATGTGGTGCTTATGTACATTTTTGTCTGTGTCAGGCTTTTGGTACTAGAATATGCTAGCGATGCCTGTGTAGAATAAACAATGTTACCGTAGAAGGAACTGTGCGAAAAAAAAAAAACAGCCATGTCCAACCATTGTTTTACTTCCTTAACTTCCTTCTGTGCATTAATATTAAGAAAGAATATACTCAAACTACTAAGGGAGATATGTAAGCAAGAACATGAAACTTGCAGGCCAGGGAGGTCTCAGCTGTTACTAACCAGGATACTCTTGGCTCACCTCAGACTGTTGAGGTATGAAGGTGCAATTAGATGAGGCTGTGAAGGGTATTTGGTCAATCAAGAAATTTGGTCCCTCTAATACAGTGATGACATTTTGGACATAGGAAAATATCATTCCCCTGGTCTGTCTATCCATGTCTTTCCCTTTAGCTCACTGCCCAGGTCCTGGAGGACAAGGACATTGGGTTCGGAATGGTTGATTCCCACCAGGATGCTAAAGTGGCTAAGAAGCTGGGTAAGCACAGGAAATGATGCAATAATGCACGAAAGTTCCCCTGCAACACAAAAACTACTTGCTGTGTGTGAAGTGAAATTAAATATATTGAAGGAACTATTTTTTTATTTTAATCAATATTTTGTTTAACCACACAATTTTTCAGAAACAGCCTGGAATGACTCCTGAGTTTCTGTTGATTGTCCCTGTCTGATGTCAAATAGCCTGGTTAAATAATTTTGAGTCCTCAGGGTTAGAGGAAGACGGGACCCTGTACATCATCAAAGAGGGGCAAGTCGTCAAGTACAAAGGGCGTCTCTCTGCAGACACCTTGATTGAGTTCCTCTTGGATGTGAGCATCTGAATTTACCAGGAAAACAGGGGCTGTTGTAGCCATTCAGATGCATTTTTGATGGCTTTATTAAGATTATTTAAATTGTGGTAATTTAACAATATATTGGTCCACCCCCCCAGCTGCTGAAAGAACCAGTGGAACTCATCAGTAGCCCACTGGAGCTGCGCGCTTTCAGCCGTATGCAAGAGGACATCCGTCTTATCGGCTATTTCAAGCACGAGGACTCAGAGCGTGAGCTTCTCGCTAACATGGCCATCTTGCTGTCACAGCCTACATGTGCTATAAAGATGTGTTAACAAACAGAAGGACCAAACTTCTCTCTCGTATCTTTGTTTCTTAGACTTCATGGCTTTTCAGGGAGCTGCTTGGAAGTTCCAACCTTATGTTAAGTTTTTTGCTACCTTTGATAAAGCAGTAAGTCGTGTTTGCTTCTTCTCCAGAATTTGCTTTTTAATAACAATCCCAGTGAAATGTTTTTAAGCAGATCTGTGTGCTTTTTGATGTGCTGTAGGTGGCCCGACAGTTGACTCTGAAGAGAAATGAACTGGATCTCTATGAGCCCTTCATGGAGGAACCAGTAACCATTCCTGGAAAAATTCACTCTGAGCAGGAAATTGTGGATTTTGTGACAGAACACAGAAGGTACCCTTGTAGGGATGTCTTATCGTGCATGTACTGTACGTACAGTGCTGTGCTGTGAATTTTTTGCTGCACTATGACTGTGGTCAGCTATCTTAATGTGTCGGTTATAGACCTACCATGAGAAAGCTGCAGGCAGAGGACCTATTTGAGACCTGGGTGAGCAGCCACTTCCTGTATCTTCCACATTTGACAGTCTGAAGCAGTTTTTCCTAGGGTGACCATCTAATCTATGTCAGGGAGGACACTTTGAACTAGGACAGGGTTTGTAAAGTATCAAAGTTTAAATTCAAAAGACCTAGATTCCACTTTAACACTGAGTTCTTACTGTGTGCTGAATGGTCAGTCTCCACATGTGTCATGCACGTGTCACTAATGCTAATGTAAGTCTTTCAATCAAGGAAATAAACCAGTATGAGAACAAGAATTGAACTCATTAGCACAGGAGCCTTTCAGTTTGATAGTAGCTTGCTTAGAATGTCCCCCCTGAGATGCATCAGGTGGCCACTTAGGTGGATCCGCAGATAGTTTTTGCTTGTCTGTGTGTCCCCAAGGACCTAGTTGGGAAACACTGGTCTAAAAGAACAGCAGAAAAAATTTAAATAAAAATAAGTAATGTCACTCTGGGAAAAGAGTTATCCAAGATTATCAATATTTTCAAAACAATTAATAATTGTGCACATCTCTAATTAGTTTTAGACATAGACCTTATTGAATAATGCACACTGTATTCATTATTTTTTAGATCTTATTTGACACACCTGCATCTCTGAATAACTTAACTGGGCTGCTTTAATGCTCCCGGGTCTCCCCTTCTCCAGGAAGATGATGTCAATGGCATCCACATTGTGGCCTTCGCAGAGAAGGAAGACCCCGGTAAATCATAACAGTACGGCAGTTTCCCAATCCGGTCCGCGAGGACTGCACTGGGAAATACTGCAGTACAGCAATATCAGTCACATGTCCAGACACTCCCACTGTTCCTTTAACATGTTCTCAAAGTTAAACCCTCCCGAAATGTAATCCTACCCCAGATGGCTATGAGTTCCTGGAAATCCTGAAGGAAGTGGCAAGGAGTAACACGGACAACTCCCAACTGAGTATGTTGTGGATCGATCCAGACGACTTCCCCTTGGTGAGTGGCGAAATCATTTTTTGAGTAAGGCTCTTAAGTATATAAATAAAATAATGTATTTCTTGGTTAGACTTGATGTACAGTTTCAGATTTTAACATGCTGTCAACACTTATTTTTTTCTCTCTTTTAGCTAATCACATACTGGGAGAAGACCTTTCATGTAGACCTGTTAAAGCCTCAGATTGGGGTGGTAAATGTTACGGATGTAAGTTGTACGCTGCACTATTTTATTTTTTTTGCTTATATAACTTCTATTACTTTCCTATTGTCAGACATACAGAAAAGGCTGCATAAAGTCCATCCCTGAGTTTCTGTGACATCACATTCAGTACTGCTTAGCAGTTATATTAGTTTAGTGGCGACCCCACGATTGATCCCGTCCTCCTTCTGGCAGGCGGACAGCATATGGCTGGACATGGCCGATAACGAAGATCTGCCCTCTGCTGAGGAAGTGGAGCACTGGATTAAGGATGTCATATCGGGCAAGTTCCACGCTGAGGATGATGACGAAGATGGAGGTGAGTTCAGCAAAGATGAGGAAGAAGAAGATATAAATGATGAGGATGGGGATGATGTAGAACAGTATGTTGAAGATGAGGATTATGAAGATGAGGATGAAGATGAGGAAGATGAAGACAAGGATGATGATGATGATGATGATGAAAACTGTGATTAAAGAATGTTGGTCCTGAGAGAAAACATAGAAAAAGATGACAGACAATGCATTTCTTGATAGACCAGCACCTGTTTACTACAGAAACACCTAACTATTCAAATGAAAAGACAGTTTATTTCAGCAGCTTTGCTAACCTCTTTAACAGTAAATTGTACACTATCCACTCATGTGATTCTCTTTCTGTAGTCACATGACAGTTCATTTAAGGATTGTTATGTAGCCAATGCTAACCAGGATGGTGGAAAAAGTTTAAAACAGCATTTCAAAATTCACATTTATTTACAAAAAGAAAAGTGTTTGGTAGTGTTAAGTGTATACTATCAAGCCGTTATGATGATGCTGGAAATCTAAAAAAAATGCTTATTGTTATTCATTATTATGGTAAAATTGGCCTGATTTAATAGTGAGTTGTGGCACTGCATTGGCGTCTCCTGACCTTGTGAACATACAGGGCATTAGAAAGGGGAGCACAGGTAAGACCTACAGCAGGGGGGTCAAACTGCAGTCCTGGGGGGGCCGGAGCCCTGTGTAGCTTAGTTCTTTCCCTGTTCCACCACAAATGATTAAGAGCTGTCTGGTATTAGCACAAGGAGATGCAAGGAGCCGAATCAGGTGTGTTAAGTGAAAGCCAAAAATGAGCAGGGCTCTGGGTTTAAACGTTTGCCCCCCCCCCCCCCCACCCCGCCCTAGAAGGAAGACTCCAGGATGTTTAATAAAAGCACTCTGAAATACGGAGTATGACAAGCATTTTTTTTTTCTGTGGAGGATTCAGACTATGATCACAATAACTACAAACATGCCAAATTTATATGTACTCGAATCAATAATATTTTATTGATCCCCCAGAACCACAGATGTACAGAGAGATGGATGATACACATAAAAGAATAAGCAAAAGCCAAATAAAAGAGAACAAAAATAAATAAGAACCAGCATTTTACGTCGTGTATTTATGGAATTTACAGGTAATACAACAAGTAAGATAAGTACGGCAAATGCGCCCAAAAGGGTTGGAATAAATTCATGTACAAGCGATATAAAAAGGAAGCAGAGGTCCAAAGACAACTGTGTTCAGAATATTGGCAACATACACTATATTACTGTGGAAATACAGAATTCAAATATGCAGGGCAGGGTGGAGATAAAGCGTGGAGATCTGAGATAGTGGGTTTGGGAAATTCCACCCCAGCTGTCTGCTGTTGGAGGCGTAGCATCAGTGAATAGCCAACTGGAGGTGGATACAAAGGAGAGTGTGAAGCGTGCACTTGTGCACCCTGCGGGGATGTGTGCTTCTCATCTCAGTGAGTTCACCACTGACAGGCTGGCCTTCATTGTTCTTTATGATGAGTAGGTTGGATATAACCTGTCTCTCCTTCTGGCCTGTCCATCGATAAAGCCTCCTCCTTCTTGATGTTACCCCCCCAGCAAACAGCAGCGGTGAACAGGACACTGGCTCAGGAGTGATTCTACGATCTTTAAAGGTGGTAGTCATAAGACGGTCGTAATTCATACAAAGGGGCTAATCTTATCATTAGCCAATGATATGTTTTGCTTTGGTGAGTGACAGGTGTGTGTTCACTCTGGGGGCCAATCAGCTTTCAGCTGGGGCAAGTGCCCTTGCGGTCCTGCCCCTGTATACGCCCCTGCACTGCTGACAATAATGCATTGATCATTAAAATTAGTTCATGGTAATTTGGGATTCTTGCATAAGTGAATGAGTAAAATGGGACTTGAGCTAGAGAGCATCTGCAGGACACCGTCACTCTTGTCTTTCCATTTCCTTCCATTGTGGATCTGCAGAAAGGAAAAAAAAAACATTTGGGAGGTGATAGATCATGTCAGGTGTGATCGATGGCTGTATAGCTAATCGCTAACTGACCAGACACGCCTAAATGTGCAATTTGTTCCACGCAATTATTCCCTGTGGCAAGCCTACGGATGTCAGTCTCGCTCATGGACAACAGTTTTGCAAACTTCCAGTCTCCTCAAAAATGGTGCAACATGCACACCTTCTGTAGCTGCCTTTATGACATCTCTGACAACATTGGGAAAGAGGTCAAAGTTCAAACAAGCCTCATATAAATAAGCCGTGCTCCAGCAGCTGTTTCCTGCTCCTCGTCTCCTCAGCAGTGCCCTAAGCACACCCCCAGGGCATTTTAATTAGGCCTAATGAGCAGGAACAGCGGGGGGCAGGCGCAGGGAGCGAGCTTGGAGCATTGTGCAGCATCTCTGCTGCGGGCTGAGCCCCAACCTCGCCTCCCCGCACCATGTCAATGTGGCTGCCAACACACAGCTCGGGCAGGCCTCTAAGCATCGCGCTCGTCTCACTGAACGGAGAAGGAAGCAAGACACTCCTGCCCCTGGTACAGAATGAACTGGAACTATAGTAGGAGCCTCTATCTCAGGAATTACCACAAAAAAAGTTTTTATCCAAAAAGTAGAGGGAAAGATTAGAAGAGTTATATGTTTCCTGGGATTCAAACCCACAACCTTTGCACTGTTAGCACAAAGCACTACAGCCTTCTACCAGCTCTCATAACTTACCAGCTGTTCAATCTTCATGTGAATAACTCACTGCATGTATATTTGGCAGCAAATCAATACAGAACATGAAGCTTTTGTTACCCTGAGAATCTGATGTTGAGTGAGGGTCTTCTGTGGGGGGGCCTGAAAGCTCCAGGTCCTATGTGTTGGTTGTGATGTGATCAAAACCTGGCTGCGCTTTGCCACACTTGACAGACCCTCTCTGTATCTTAAGAGGTGTGAAACATTGGATATCATAAGCAAGGGACGGTGGTAAATTGACAAATCATTTCCTAGTAATCCAAAGGGTGACAAGTGGGTTTCTGACATTATTCTGGTTTTAATCACCTGTTGGTAGAGGTTCAAAGAAGAGGACCAAAGGTTAAACGCCAAACTGTTCTTAAAACCTACTATAGTTCCAGGTCCATGCAAAATATATTTTCTGAAGTATCTCTAGTCAAGGGACCAATACAATTCATATCAAATACAGGAATTCTTCATCATGGTTTTCCAGGTCCTGAACCAGCTGCTAGGGTGCATCTGAAAACCTGGAACTAGTAAGTATATGCTGTGGATATTGTCATTCTAGCATTACCTTTCAATGGGTGTGGGCTGGTTAAATGCATACATGATTCACTATACCTACCCAAACTTCGACCACAATGCAAAAGACCCCAGTGCACATGAAAAGGTCAATTATATAAATGCTAATAGTGACAAAATGACAACACCAGAGTATCTACAGAATCACAAACGGAATTAATTCATAGAATTATTCAAGCACAAAGTCCAAGTGATGCTGATACAAAGTATTTCGGGAAGGTGCACTATGGAACATTCTTACCAAAAAGGGTTATAATCCAAAATGAAGAGCTGACAATCATGAGGATGCTCTGTGATATCAATGATTTCGCCAGTCCAGAGAGGCAGCGCAATTGTGTAATTCCAAACCAACAGAAAACAGTGCGAAGACTTTGAACAACGGGAAATGCACGAATAGAAACTTCCTTCATTTCCCTGTCAGCCCCTTTCTCTTTAAACCGATACACCTAAAATACATACTACGTTTAAGCAGTAAGGGTACTGTCTGGCTCTTGGATGGTGTTTTGCCATCAGCGGGTCTTCCTGAGTGGCTGGAGGTGTGTTTAGCTATTTTTATTGTGGTGTCAGAATTCAGGGGAATGAGGCAGGTGGCATGCAAGACAACTCCAGCCAAGAACAGCCTTAGAACCTCTGTAAACAAAAGCCTTTCGGACTGAAGGCTTCCTTTCCTCTTAAAAAACCAAACAGACTTGGACTAAAGGCTCGTTACGCAAGATTTACATTACATGTGATGATCCCTTAGTGTGCTGACGTTCCTCTTTTGCTGGGTCATTGGTAGATGTCTTTTGGAGCACCTGGCATCCGTCGTGCACATGGCTAAGAGCAGACTGCTCTGATCTGTAGTGCAGTGTCCTCGAACGACTGAAAGAAACGCAGCTTCTGAGGAAGGGAAGAACCTATGAGAGGATCAGAGCCTCATACAGTATCATAGAAGAAAAGCCCATGTAGTATAGAGAAGAGGTGGAACTTAGGAAAGCAAAAGGGCACAAAAAACAATCCTTCGTGGTAGGAAGCCTCAACAGCCTCAGGATCACATACAGAATGAAACCCAAAACCGTATGTGTTGTATTTTAACAGCAGACTAGTTAATACACGAGCACATGCAGGCGCTGATGCAGATTAATGGGATTCATTATTTCATCTTTGGCCATAGGTTTAGTTAATCATGCCCTCTGGTTACACACCTGTGGGAAGGTTCAGCCATCACAGTCTAGCAGGCACAGGTGTTTATTTCATAACCATAAATAAATGTAACAAACTCATTTGTAAAAACATTTCTCAGAGTACAATAGAAAAGCTGACCTGGGACCAGTAGGTGTGGAGCTGACACATCGAGACTGAACAAAATATACAGAAAAAAGCAGAAGCATCTATGAAAAGTTCACAATGCTGTTTTCATAATAAACTTGATTTTTAATTGCTTGCATGAATGTTTTTTTCATGTAAAATTGTCTTAAAACTAAAAAGAACTACTTCTGCTTGCCACTTCCATACTTGGCTGACAGATGGCGCTGTGTACTGAAGTATTCCAGGTCAAAAATACAAGTTACACAGGTATCATATTGTATTTGCTTAAACAAAGCTATGCTATGTTTCCTCTAGTTCTACAGGGAGAGCTGTCATCATAGACACATATTTTGATATGTGCCATGACCTGGAAGTAACAGCATGTAACAAACTTATATGGCTATATGGACAGCCTGGCTGCAGAGCATGGCACTCTGCCTGGTGTGTCTCATGGCTGGTCTTGATCTTGTAGTTTTCCATGATCTGTTTGGTTTGTGGGTTTCATGGTTTTGTTTCAGTCCTTAACCTTACCCCCTGTTGTTGTCCATTTCCCCTTTAATTTCTTGACCATCACTTTGCTTGATTCCCATCACTGCAAAGCAGGATTTCTTCATTAGCCAGATAACTTAAGCCAAATGTAAGAATTATCCAATAGGAATGTCATTTACCTCTCTTCCGATTGGACAGTTCTTACTTTTGGCTTAAGTTATCCAGCTAGCCAGGAAATTCTGCTTTGTGGAACACCCTGCTGGTTTGCCTCTGTCCTACTGTTACTTATGGTTCCTTATTAATTACCCTTGAATGCCCTGCCTGTGTCTATTGTGGCATTTCACAGCTCCTGGTGGCAATCCAGAACCTTGAGGCAAAACCAAAAGTTGCTATATGCAGAAAGTCTTGCTTGCAAAGAATCCATAGCACAGCTTGGGGTGCCTGGTGCCAGTCCAGTCAAACGCTCTCTACATTTTCGTCCTGCAAGCCTGGCATCTGGCAGGGGCACTGAACGAGACCCCATAACAGATGGATAACCCAAAACTCCCACCTAACATGAACTCGACAGGACCCAGAAGGAAGAAGACTTACACAAAGGGCAGCCTGTATCCAACTCCCCTGCCACGTGCTGCACTGGGGGCAGAATTGTCTGCTGAGGAACACACCCTCACCTGGGCAGTCTCACCTGGCCTGCTCCACCCTGCCCCAAACCTGTGCTGCTGCACCTGACCTGCCCCACCCTGGCTCTTGGCTGGGCCTGTCTTGGGTCGTCTCCATGTTGGTGGAGTTTCAGCTGATAGTGTTGTGGTTCTGGGAGGACCAGGCCCAGTTACGTTATAACGAGCAAAGGGTGTGACACAGGAAACTGCAACCTATATTGCAGGGTCACATGATTCCCGAAACACACACACACACACACACACACACACACACACACA
>JAABNX020000001.1:44574562-44585020 GCA_015163995.2 Mormyrus lacerda | reverse complement strand
GAAACTGCAACCTATATTGCAGGGTCACATGATTCCCGAAACACACACACACACACACACACACACACACACACACACACACAGACACACACACACACTACACAGATTTGTGATTATATCTTTGTGGGGACTTTCCATTCATTTCTATGGGGAAAACTCTAATCCCAACCTGACGACCTTAACCCCTACCCAGCCCTAACCTTAACCACAAATAACCAAATAAAATACAAGACTTTTCCCACATTTTTACTTTTTTAATTGCATTCACGGATTATTATTTTTTTATATAAAATTGAGGTTATCCAAATGGGCACATGAACAATGTACCCAAAAGTAAGGATGTTTCAGATTCTACCACACTTTGGGGACATTTTGGTCCCCATATGTAATCTATGCAACCTCCCCCTAACCCCCCAAAACACATGGACACGTATCATACATTAATTACTAACGAATTAGAGATTCAAACAATGAAGGTCCAGTTGGCCCGTTTTTTTGAGTTCGACTCAGATCATGATATGTCATGCTAATCCAGAGCTACGGCTCGATACTGTATAATCTATCTCCAGAATCTATCTCTATCTTCCTCCGCAAGTCAGATATGTTTGCAGCCTGATCTTATATTGCAACCCTGAGCAGTTTCAGCGCGTAGACAGAAAAGAAAAAACCGAAAGAGGAGGACCTGAATTATTCATGGAGGTGGGGTTTTAGCTTTGATTGCCCGGTAGAACTCCAGAGGCACTGGATGGTTTACAAAAGGAAGAAGGTGAGAAATCTCCACAAGAAACTCTTAGAAAGGGGGGCGGAGGGGTCAAAAAAGGCAAAATCGGGGTAATTGTCCCATAAAGTGGATTATATATCGGATACATAAATGACATAAATTTTAATTAGTAACAGGCAGGGTCTGTATTAACAGTGTAAACCACGTTCTTATTATAAGGACTTAAAAACCGTTTTCTATTTGCAAATGGCGTCACGCAAAAAGTCGGGGACACCTTCATTTCGGGGGTGATGTGAAACGTACGTAACAGACAACCACTTGAAAGATGTCCGCTATAATTTTATTAAAACCTGTCCAGGAGGTCATTTGCCACAATGGCCGCGTATGCGTATGCATAGAGCCGCTAATATCTGCACAAAATATTCAAAATACGTTAGAGACGCTACAGCCATTGATAGAAGCAGGACCAAGAGTAAATATTTCTAATAAGAGGAAATCAACACACAGTGTTAAATCATTTCTTTTGAGATAATTTACAAACAAGACTTAATACGTGCATATTGTATATGTTGCAGATAGGGCAACTAATTGAATTGATCGTGTTAATTATGTTACTGTTTTACCAACCACAAACTTATTTAGAACAGTGTTGTAGGCTACCTGGTAATTGTACGAGATGCGCTCTGCATAACTTCGGTATGTGGCAAAAGCTATTTTCTGTTAGAATCTATACACCTGATTTAGCGATTAATCGTCAATGCGCACTTTCTGCGGCAAAGAGCGATTGATCATGTGGAGTATATTAGAACATAGACTTATTTGCTTGCACATGTTGTATGGGGAAGGGACAATGAATCACGCTTGTTCTTTTACACGTCTCCGAAATAGTCCATCTGACACATGCAGATGTTCAATACATGAACAAATAATGAAATTAATAATGTTCACACTATGACTGCTGTTGTGTGAACTGAGAAGTGCGCTGTCGTTGAGATAAAACGCCGTGGGAAGTGGGTGGGCAAAGCGTTTAGCGTCTACGGTGAATACAATTTCGAAAATACAATATCACATGTCACATTTTCAGTGAGGTTAACTAGCTAAAATAAACACAATTAAGACAATCAACACAGTACTCAAAGTTTTCCAGAAAAATGCGCAAGAAAAAAATCAGCATGAAACTGTTTAAGCGGAATTGCCGTTAATCTTGCCCTATTGATATTACGCTTTATTAACAGTGCAAAAAATGGCTTTGGTCAACGAACAGTCCCACGGCAATAAAAATTGTGCAAAGCTGCACGCAGCCAACAGAGGGCAGCTGCACAACGTTTTCTCACATCGCAATAGCATTATTTCCGAAACGGGACTGATAATGGCATTCTCTAATCGCCATAGCAGTTTAGGGATAATAGCTCGTTTAGGGTTATATTTAACTTTCTGCGGTGTTAATTCAGTGTGTGTTTCAGTGAAGTATTTTTGAAAATTACATTCAGCAATTCCTTTGAAAAAAATGAAAAAGAGATCTTAATAATTAATGTATTTATGTAACATATATTGCTTAATTTCTCAAACCCACTGGGGTTATAGCAGAATAGTGCTTATAACTCTCAGGGATTCATTTTATGGTTTAAGCCAAGATACACCAAGAAAAAAATAAAACAAAATTTAAACATTTGCGTCGCGCCCTGTTTCTTCAAATATTTGCAGCTTCAGTGTGTAGCCCACTTGATGTTCTACTGTATATGATCCTTGACATTCAAAAACCAGAAAAAAAGTGTTTTCCAAGCTGAGAATAAATAAGCAGATACAAGACGCAGTCTTAGAATTATAAATCCAAATTTGGCTTTCATATTTGGATTTATAAATCCAGAAAGGACTTTATGTCCAGAAAATAATGAGCAATGCTGTCCTGCACCTGATAACCCGTCTGTAAAAACGGAAATGAACATCCGTCTCTATATTTTTCACAGTAACAAGGAAAAACGTCTTGTATAGTCAGATGGCTGTGTCATATATTGTCGGGGAAATGCTACGCCTGTTCCGAATGTGCATCTGAATAAATCACCGTGAAGCAGTAAAATAAATCTGATTAATACCGCGTGGTAGCGAGATGGGGGCTCTGTGCTTCTGCTTTTCATCAGAATTTGTTTAACGCATTTCCCCATGCAGATGGCTGTCACCCAGTGTTCAAGGTGAGCCCAAGGGATCATTGAATTTGGGTGTACGGGAGATTGATGCATCTTTTCCCACAGACACTTAAAATATCTAGATAGGGTTTACGTGTTTAGTGAAATGAACTTAAGGGGAAAAAGTGAAAAAACAGAGAAAAAGAAAAAACACACTCATTATAAGCGATAAATGCTAACGTATTACGTAGGTTAACTATACACACAATGCACAGACATTCACCAGTACTTAAAATGTTTTTCAAAGTGCCATTTTGTCCAAAACATTATAATAAACTATTGCATGTAAAGTGTAGGATGTTTCGGTGTGATGAAAAGTCTTCGTTATTAAATCAATTAAAGCAACAAGCAAAATCTGTAAAGTTTCCGCCTGAGTTCCCGATGCTGCCTCTCATGTAAAAGATCACGTGACAAGCAACGCCGAGTGCCTGCAGCACGGACTGTGTAATACTCGCATCGTGCGTTCATTAAAAAAAAAAAAAAAAAAAAACACACGCCATACTTTCAAAACACACAAGAAATGCGAATGATCGTCGTGAAAGTGTTGGGAACCGCACACGGAAAGAGCAGAAAGCAGACAAAGAGGCGGGAGAGAGTTTGCAATGCTGGGGGAACGCGTGGCACCACGTGCCTGGGCTGTGTACCGTGCAGATGGCTGGAGCGCTGGGGTGAATGGGTCAGACCGCCGTGCCGCAAACGGAGGGAAAGCGGTGCCTTGGATTCAATGCCACGCTTAATGAGAACAGACTGGCTGCTTTTCTCTCTTTTGCTCCTTTCTCTCCTCTCGGCCCTCCTCCATCTGCCAGAGACAAAGGGCCGTGAGCTTGCGCCGGCCAGGACCCTGCTGGTGAAGTGGGTAGGCATAATGCAAAACATCCCTCGGGCCGCATTACAGCACATGGATCTGCTTTTGTGCGGCAGCCTCCGCCCCCCCCCACCCCACTCCACAGACTCTATGGCGCAGGAAAACCTGCGCGTGTGCGTGGGTTAGACAGGCAGGCCGCTCCTCAGAAATAGCCACTACAATAAGTAGCAATAATAAATAAACGATGATGATGATGGCGATAAAGATTATGGTGACTTTGATGATGATGGGAATCAGGAGAGGTATACAGTCACTTGCCCTAATGCATGCTGCTCTCACTATAGAAAACATATGGCCACTCGTATGTCACACTGTAAACCTTATGAGGACCCTGAATAGAAGCAGTTAGGGCTGTTTGCACTTAGAACCTCAGTTTACATGAAAGATAAAGGCTGCAGACCCAAATAATAATCCAGCCCTTTGTATACATGATGACATATGGTCAGTAGTGAGGGTCTGGCGTCGCATAATCCTGCGTGAAGAGCGCAATGTGGCTCCCCTTTCACACACAAACACATATGTGCTGGTCCCACTGCCCGCCTGCTCAGCTCCCAGTTACCTCTCCGCTTTTGTAAAGAATACAATGAATGCTAACGGGACAAACAGAGATGAATCTATGAAAAAGGACAGTCTGTCCATAGAGCATTCTGGGAAGATGGCGGGGAGGGGGGGGGCTATTGGCTGAGACCAGTGGTGAAAAAGCAAATGGGTATTTTCTAGGAATTATCTTCACAGGGGATACAATGGAGAGTTCGGCAATAAATCAAAATCCTTCATTTTCAGCTAAATCTACGTAATAGTTTATCTAACAAAAAAGACATTTTTTGACTACTATAGTTGCACTGGAGTGAGTCTAAAGGTTAATGAAACAACGTCCATATAGCTATCGATACACGAAAAAGCATGTTGCTGTAGATAATGTTATTTTTGTAGACACATCCAGGTTGCGTCCTTTCCAATATCCTTCATCTAGACACGTCCTCTCGATTTCCTGCCAGATTTCCCAATGTAAACATGGATCGCCTGCTATTTTATGGGGGCCTATCCGACTCATGTGTTAATTCAACTCCCATGTAATAATCTCTAGTTGGCCCAAGGGGTCAGAGGACATAACATGTGATTTTATTGGAAGTTATAGTCAGAAGTATTACAGCCCCATCCTTCCCCAGAGATTCATGCTTTCCAGCTTAATAGCACATCGCCGTTCCTCTCCTGGCTGTGATAAACCACTAATTTTAACTGCGGTGTTAATTTCAATTTTCTATGCGATGCCGGGGCTTCGTCTACCTAAGGGGTTTTCGGGGTGCTCAAAGGCGCCTGATATCACAGCGTCCAAGTTCTGCGCTTCACACCAGGTCACGGGTTTGACACGAAAAGATTCCGTCATTGATTTCTGTATGATTACTTAGCTGGTCTTAGTCACAGAACAGGAGTCATGGTCTGCCGCTAGCTTTAAAAGACTTCTGGGAAATATTTGCCTTTTCAACATCAATCTAAGAACTGTAACCAA
Organism: Mormyrus lacerda; assembly: GCA_015163995.2. Taxonomy (NCBI): domain Eukaryota; kingdom Metazoa; phylum Chordata; class Actinopteri; order Osteoglossiformes; family Mormyridae; genus Mormyrus; species Mormyrus lacerda. Next base: position 44,579,741 of record JAABNX020000001.1, on the reverse strand, counting down.
GAATGAAATGACAAAATACTAAAATTGACATTTTGTTTTAATCAATGCACGATTTACTATTCAGACAAATAGGCTACTGAAAATATATACAAATCTACATATATAACCAGTAATCAGTAGATGAGATCGTGCGTCTTATTTCTGACAGAGTACCTAAAGGATGAGTGTGTGTGCTTGTGTGTGTGTGTGTGTGTGTGTGTGTGTGTGTAGAATCACACAAACTTTTGAAATGTCTGCAGATGGAGGCACACTGGAAGTGTCCACCTGTCAGGCCAGGCATGCTGTTTGCAGGCCAAAGGGGGACTGTCATGCTGTCATGGCAACCCCCAAAAGAGGAGAGACCACCACTGGACAGACACACATGAGAGCGCACTGCGAAACTAAGAGAAGGCATATATGCCTGCTGACTCCAGTTACGTTTCATCAAAACATCCAGTTCACAGTTCAGATAGCAGTTTGCGCATAAATGATTTAACTGATTAAGATGTTTAATGACAGAAGTGTTGATTACACAAAAAGTTGTTTTTAAGTGGCCAAGTTTCATGAAACTGATACAACAGATTTGTGTTGCTTCCATCTAGGTTTCAAATTAATTGCTGTTACATATACACATTTTCTGAATTTATGTAAACTAGACTGGATTATTTACTCCTAAAAGGAAAAAAAGTCTCTGCTTATTTTACAAAAAGCACATCCACTTTAGAGATGAAATGTTATTTAAAAGTGCGCTAAAGTCACACCCATACACCGGTTTGCCTGTTGCTGCCGCAGTTATATCGCCGTGCCGTCGATACACGCCGATGGATTTTCCCGAAGGGGCATCGCAGTAAAACAGGCATCTCGCCCATTACTTAGGCTAAAAACAGATCTGGACCCAAGAGAGACCAGAAGGCTCATTTCTGCCTCAGAATGTATTCAAATTACCGCCTAAATGTCAGGTTCATTTTGCTATCACCATAAAGGCTATATAATAATAAAGGATTAACAGCTACCGAATGAGTTATAATAGCAGATAAAATACCATCCGGGAACAAAGGGGGCGATTTAAGCTTGGCTGGAGGGATCCAGAGGTGCTCTCAAAGTTTATAAAACCTCGTTTATATTGCTTAACTATATTTTTATTCTCTAACGACTCTAATTACTAATATACGCCCTCCGCTATGCCTCATTTAATAGATTTGTGATAAAATGAAAACGATTATACCATTACCATAGTTGTATCTAAGAGTAAGCTAAGTAACTTGTTGGGGGGGTTCTGTACAATGCCTAGGTTAATTTCAAAGCAGAACTTGTACTTATTTATCTATCTATTTATCCATTCCTCCACCATTTTTGGTAAACGCTCTTCCGGCAGTTGCGGTAATCCAGCAAACTTGCGTGAGGCTGCATGGGTGTGTCACGGGTCTCTGGGGAGGAGGGCGGTCCATCGCCTCTAAATAAAACAGCGCATTAGGTTATCCTTATTTAAATTTTGTACAAACTACGGAAGTACAAGTAAAACATACATACACAAACATATAATTCACCATTATTAAGCTCTGTGACTATTAATGGAATTCTAATGCTTTGCAAAATAGTCAAAGGTACCAACATATTAAGTTGTATGAAGACAACGCTTATTTTTATTATTATAAATCGCCTTTGTGAAGAGATCAGACGGCGATGTAATTGACTTCTTTTTGTTTTAATGAACTTAATTCGTAGCCTATACCTATTTACAAACTGAATAGTTTTAATGCGGAAAACACCGCGGCTTGTGCATTGCATAGGTCTACGTATCTCTCCGGGTCAGATACTTATGTTTTAGAATCATTTACTTAAGGTTTCTCTGATTTTTTAGATGCGCAATTAATATATTTAGGAGGTTGCGGTGTTGACGGCAAGAATACTATGGGCTGCAATTAATCTGAAGTCATGGCGTTAATGATCTGAAGAGGAATATTTATATGTGTATCTGTCAGCATTACACTGAAACGCCATTGTCTCGTTTCCAGCGCCCGAGAGTCTGTTCCCTCTTAAATGATTTGCCCTGAGGGTGAAGGCTAAATGCTAAAAGGTGCGTGTGTTTATTGTATAAAACCCGTCTTATCCTCTGTAAATATTTATGTTCTGTTTAATGTCATTTTGCAGCTATTATTTATTATCGCTGGTTTTGTTGTTGTTTCTGTTGAATAAGAGTAGCCAAATACTTTTCACTACCTTCCAGTTTCTTCACAGCTCCTCTCGGCAATTTTGCATGGCATAAATTTCGATCTCCCTCTTTTCTTTCCCACGGGAGGTGCCAGACGGCCAGTAATTTGGTTGTCTTGGCTCGTCTGGACCAACACCTGCCCCCTCTCTGGGGAAAGCGCCTTTCAGCCAAAAGCGAAGAGGAGCGCCGCACACAAGGATGGGCGATCTCTCTCTCTCTCCCTCACTTCCTCTCTCTCTGTCACCCCTTTTACTTCCCTTTCTCTTTGCACATTCGTTCTCCCTTCCTCGCCTCATTTTCTTCCATTCTTTCTTGCCTAGATGAGCATGACTTCCTTCCAAGTTTTTTATCCTCTGATCGCGCTAACGTCGGTAAGAGCGTGAGAAATTGTGACGTCACGTAAGTTCGTGAAAATAATTTACATATAATTTTAGCTATCTGGGATATAAAGTAATTTTAAACTTGTCCTGGGAAATGTTTTATAACTGTCGCATCAAAGCCCATGCTGATGTTCGTTGTACTTTACATGTCAGAGCAATTTCCTAATATTTACTTTGGTACTTAGGAACTACGCAATGTTCAAGTTGTGTAGACAATAAAGAATAAATAAGCATAAGTGATCATATTGCTTTCATTCGAATTTGTGATGTCTGCTAACTGTTCATTCGCATTATTACATGCAAAGCTAGGCCTATTGTTAGATTTGTATTCAGTTGCAAAGAAACACGAAGTCGCTCATTTTTAAATATTTATTTTTCTAAACAACTTACGAATAAGATATGAAAAACCGTGTCCGGTAGAAACCAGCCGGAGGCTACTCGGCTAAACGAAATGTGTGCTACAGGGTAACGAATACACCTTAAACCCCTGAAAATACAAGCAGTCTTTGGATGCTGGATATTCATATCACTATAAAATTAGATCTTGTTTAAGAGGTTCAAAGCAGAGCGGGTACACAAATAGAAGACTTTCTAATAACAGCATGTAAACAATAGTCATATAAGTTAAACATAAGCCAAAAGGAAATCGTTTTTGGTCGCAGCACTGGGGATCTCGCCGTGACGTCACATAAGGCGCTCTCTTTACTTCTCTGTCGTAGTGCTTTACAGCGCCAGCACATCTCGAAGGCTAAGGTTTTAAGGGGGAAAATGACGTTTTTCTTATCATTCCGTGTCCCCTCTCCTTAACACTGAAAACTACAAACGTTGATACGATACACCTAAGGGCGCTAATCAAAACGAAGTGCTCTTTTTTACCGCGGACATTAAAAAAAGAAAAACCTGTTACAGAAATAAACGGCATGACGTACAGATCCATTTACAACATACCAACAGGGAGCTGTCACTGAAAAGTGCGATTGAAGAGCAACGTCACTTTTTAGTCAAACATCATAATTTGAGATATAAATAATTATAGGCCTACCTAAATACAAAAAAATACAACACATATATACATTGTCATAAACACAAAAAAACGAATCAATCGTAAATCGCAAATCAATAAATAAATGAACAATTAAACAAACAGGCAAATAAATAAATAAATAGATAAATATTCAAAAATAATTAAGGTCACGACTTGAAATAAGAAAGTGGCACTTATGCGAAATTCCCCCTTTAGGAAGGAAAACTTCATATTACACACATATAAGCAGCTAGTATACTTTAGTTAAGCTTTAAACAGTTCATTTTGTTATCCCGGGCTAGTCATGTATCTAAGATACTTACAGACTTATGAAAGGCGCTACTGTTATTGTATAAACGTTTTATACAGTACGCATATCTTTGTCAAACGACTGGCTTTGTTTTCTAGTACACACAATAGATCCTGTTGCATCATCTTAAATTATTGCAATATCGCGTTTTAAACCGAATTTCCGTGTCTTTTGCACTGCGTATTATGACTGGATTTGTGACATTCTGCAATTCAAACTAAAATTTCAGTGAAAGTTTGTCTTCGTGCTTCCAGATTTTCATGCTCCTCTGGTTGTGGAAGCCCCACGCCGGTCATTTGTAATAATAAGAGCATTCATTTACCCATTGTCGTCCAGTTTTTCCTTTTCTTTCTGAAAATGCTATTATTTTACGCTTTCCTTTATTTAGAAAAAAATTGACTTAAAGTCTATTGAAACTCTAAACGTCCAAGACGTGATTGAGATACGATATGTAGCATATTGCCAGCCGGAGGATCTCGATCTTAGAGAGCTTCTTGTCCGGCGGCAGGGTGGGTAGCAGTTTCCTCAGCTCTGCGAAGGCCACGTTGAAGGCTTCCACGCGTATCCGCTCCCGGGTGGCGTGGGCCGAGCGATACTTTGCTGTGGCGCGTCGCCTCCTGCGCTTCTCCTCCCTGCTCAGAGTCGGCGGGGCTATGGACCGCGTCTTCCCCTCAGCATCCAGCGCCTCGTCAGACACGCACCCGACCTTCATATCATTTATTATCGACTCGGCATCTGACTGTCCCCAGTGCAGGTCGGAGTCGGGCTGTTCTGGACTCAGCATCATTTTCAGTTTGTTTTCCAACTTAAATGCGGAAAAAGCTGAAATGGAACAGCAACAGTTTTTAACAAACTCTGAATATAACTGAAAGCACAACTGCAACTTCGTCGTGTCCATAGTGAAGGTAAACACTTAAAGCATGATTAAAAGTGGAGAGATGTGAACGATCGGTTTGTTTAACGTAAACATTTAAAAGCTAACCTATCAGGACATTATTACTGTTTACGCAGTCCCGTTAACATATATGGTGACCACTTTATCGTTGTCGTTCGTTATTTTGAATTAATATATAAAAATTCTTTTAATTAAACACTTTCCTTAGATTGAAAATTAATGGTATATATTTATGAACAACAGTATGCCATATAAGCTAAAAGCAAAAAGAACACATGAATTCAAGTTTGAATCATTTGCGTGAATTGGAATAACAGAATTACGCACAATCAGTGTAGCAGTATGCAAATGCATACATTCTGTTTATTGTACAAATACA
>JAABNX020000001.1:44546830-44561331 GCA_015163995.2 Mormyrus lacerda | reverse complement strand
CAAATAGACATTTACATTGATTTGCAATACTCAAATTTTCAGTGTTTCTTGGTAGCAGAGAGCAATAATGTAATAATAAGTGAATAGTTGTTTTAAGGGGTCAATTCAAAGCAAATGGTCTCAAGCATCTTACAATAAGCAAATCGTAAGTACTTACGGGTCGTCGGTAAATTTAGGGCTATTTTAAGAATACGCACAACTATAGCATCATCCAGGGATTCTCATTTTATCGGCAGTTGAGCTTTTTTATTGTAAAAGCCTTTTTCCGTTCAGTCTTCAACTCCCGTCATTTGCGTCGATCAGCAAATCTATAAAGTCTTATTTTCAGTTAAATAATTACACACTGAACTCAATTGCCTTGACTATTTTATGTTGTATTTTTATTTCAAGCATGCAGTACAAAGACTAGACTCATTAGATACTTTTTACTAACTGGAGTCGCAAGAAATAAAAAATTAATTGGTGAATGACAATATGATCTGATATCCATCCTTATGAACTTCGTCTTCATCTGTCCGTCCTTTGACGCCTGAATCATCTCCTTTGGCGTAATGAAAGTACACAGGCGTGCACTAATAAAGTAATCGTGCTTTTGTGAAACTCTTCCCTAATGTGCGACTGATGAAAATTTTTCGGATGGCTCCTTCAGGCCATTTCTGATCTAAACAAACGCACCTGCACTTTTGAAATAGCATCTCCCCCTGGACCTGTAAAAATTGACTCCCTGGCTTCCTCTACGAGCCAATTATGCGCCATCTGTTCCCTCCTCGGTTCTCCGGCTCTCTTTTTCTGCTATTGTTTCTATAATATCAGACTGTGTAAATTGATGTTATTGGGTATAGAAAATGAGGAGTGATGGAGCCAGGATTAATCGAACCCAACAGCCGCGTCGAGCCTACTGGCCAACACCCTGGACCAACGCTCCGAAACCCATTTGATTAATATCTGACGAAAAAACTTTTCACTTGTGATTACATGTTTTTTATACAGTTATGACTTTTTGTTGTGTTTGCTGTCTTGCAGACAAATTAGTTCAGGCAACATCAAGCGTAATTAACAAATTTAACGCACGCCGCTTCCGATTTAAAGCTCAAAAGCAGCCAAAATCGTTTCGATTATTAATAGCGTAGACTAGTATTGTCAAAGAAGCGGGTTAACTTTGATTTTACCAAATGACTTTATTTAGGTGAGGAGATGACGGGCGACGAGGAGCATGAAGCTCGTCCCTTGGCGGGGGCCACGTTATTCCCCGTTACAGTAGGTATTGGACTCATTACTCTCTGTCACTCGGGACAGGGAAGCAGCGCGCTGATTTAATTCCGCGATGGTTCGAGGCCCGCGGACAGCTGGATCCCCATCCTAGCAGCCGCGCCAATAAAGCTGGGATCTATTGCGAATGTATATCATTTACAACAGCACCTGACAGACAAACAATAACTATAATCAGTCATGGGGGTGAGGTGCTCGGCACACTTGCACCGACAGCCGCCAACCACTGCAGCTGGACAAAGACGCATCTGCTACAACGGGATGTTTGGTGTACGCTTAATTCCGAGAAATTATTACAGGGATATAAAGGAGAAAGTCCCGGATGTCTTCTGGATGCCAGCGCAACTGTACCAGACAGACCCAACAGAAACTCCTGCGGATCCGGAACCGGGAGATACGCGGGTCGGCACTAACGGGACAAAATCAAACCAATAAATACATGTATGACTTTGGTTTATACGCTCCGCTGCATATCTATAAATTAAGAATAGCATAGTTATTTCAGACCTGAAAATCGTGCAGAATGAAATTACTTTCCTTATATGATTGCACACTGCATACCACAGTACGTTTTCTCTGTCGTATTGCACTCGCACTATACTAAAAATGATGAGAAAGTGCGGCTTCTGTCCCAGGACCGCATCAATATACAATGCAAAGGATCCCAACACAGTTCCACAGACAGATACTGCATGTTCCTTTTGCTGCACTGGAGCTTTACCTTCTAGCTTAAGTTTAATGGGTCTAAGGTGAGCGAGAGCATACCTGACTGTCTCCCAAAGTCAGACCTCATAAGTGGACATTGAGTTTACCGAGCTAGTATAACTGTACGGTCAGACAACACAGCACTTACAGTGTCTGTCAATTTAAAGATATGGATTGTAATGAAACCGTATATTAAAGTACGCAACATGTCCTACTACAATATGTAATGAATCGTACACATTGCCGTTTAAGCAAAATTATGTACATTGTGTGATTCAAGATGAACAGGGACGAGGTAGTAATCCATCAGGAATTAGCCTTTGGCGTGGTCAGTGTAGGTCTGCTGGTCAGTCAGGCATATAACCAGAGCTCAATGAGACACTGATAACACGTGGGTATACCGAACCATCAATGTCACTGAGTTTTGTTCCACTACTACAGATAGCACGTCACGTGGTTAAATTAAATATCCCGCGGAATAAAGTTTGGCAAACAATTTTGACACATGAATTATGACATTTGTTTAATATATATCAAATCACACGTAGGGCTACATATGACTGCACATATTAAATTTATATGAATGAACTGGATTACGCCCAAAATCTTTCTAAAAAAATAAATAAATAAAAACTTATTTTAACAGATCGTCACTCGAAATGTAATCGTCTTCTGCCATCTAGTGGTATTATGATGAAAATGTTGAGGCACCTATTTGGGTTTTTTTGTCATCATCATTCGGAATAAGCTTGAAAAAGCTTTTTACAACTTTCAAAATATTCACTTTAAACAAAGAGACTCACTCCTTTATGCTACATATACTTCCCGTTTATGAAACTTCTGCAATTTGCAGCTGTTTCTGCAGGTGCACAAACTCCCAGATTTTTGCTTCTTCTTTGCTTTTTAATGTCCTTTCCTTAATTTTCCTCTCCCAGTACATGTAATATATTATATATTATGCATGGATTAAAATAATTTGAATAAACTGGAAATAAGAACAAATAAAACTTTTGCAAATAATGGCCAAACATTTATAAAAAAAAACAATTTTACAGACAATCATTTAAGAAGCATTATTCAGTATAATTCTCAGTATATATGATGAGAATAATATACACACTTATCAGAGATGTTCTGAATCTTATTTGTCTCTGCGGTGTCCCTCCTCCACACCTTCCACTCCATTTCCCCCTTCTGTCTTCTCCATTCCAGAAGACACAACCCAGCCTTCTCTTTCATCAGTGGACACTCCATCATGCTATACGTTCCCTTCAACTACTGTTTTTTCAATGTTCTTTTCCTGACACTCTCTTTCCTGCAGTTGCCCTGCCTCAGACTTCACTCCTCCACCCATCTGCTTCACCTCTCTTTCATCACTCGCTTCTTCACCTGAACATTCCTCCACCTCCTTCTCCAGCTGTTGCACCCTGGCCTCCATCTTGCGAGCGCTGGACTCCAGCTCAGCCATGAGTCGTGCCAGTTTGGTCTGCAGGTTGCCCAAGCCGTTCTCCAGATTCTCCACCTTCTGCTCTATCTTCTCCTCCTCTTTCAGGTTGCCGTCACCTGTGTCTGTGTCCTCCAACATGCCCATCTTGGTAAGGATCTGCCGGCCCTTCTCCTCCAGGAGACGCTTAGCTGCAGGGAACTCTGCTAGCACCTCTGTCAGGTCCTCCTTGGACAGGCTGAAAAGATCTGAGTGGCCGATGCTGCGGATGTTTGCCGTACGCCGGTTGCCAGATTTGTTTCCTTGGAGAAGAAATCATTCAGGCAACTAACATTCTAAAACACATCCCCTTAAAGAGAATCAACATAAACTAGATCCATGGTCTGTGTCTGAAGAAAAGCATGCTTTACCTTTGATGTTGAGAATGCTGATTTCTCCAAAGAAGTTCCCATCGCTCAGCACAGCAAACTGTGTGACGCCGTCATCGGCCACCACAGCTAGCTTGCCCTCCTTGATGATGTACATCTCATGGCCTACATCCCCCTTCTTGCAGACATACTCCCCAGGGCTGTACACCTGCACCGAGAGATGGGAGCAGCAAGCTCACGGGAGTTTTACATGTACAAAAATGTTGTAAGGGCAGAAGGAAAAAATGATTGGTTCAGAGAGATAGAGGTCCCACCTCCTCTAGTTGCTTGCACCCATGTCCTTTACAATCTGATTGGTTGTCTCTTTGAACCAAACATTCTTCCTTCTACCCCCAAAACAGCTTTGTGTAAGTACAACTACTATATGCAAGCAGTAGCACATTCTCATGGAGCTAGAAGCAGTCATACTGAAGCTACACCTGCTCCCTGACTGCCCTGCTTAGCTGTGAGCATGTAGCATTATGCTAGGAAGCAGGTTTAGATCCGCATAAGCTATACTAATAGTGGAATGGTGTCATCTGTTGGGTGCTTTGTTGAGCTTAACATGAGCGGTAGGTCCAAAAAAGTAGTGATTATGGAAGCAACCCCCTGTGACGGTGGTTTGGCTTTACCTGGGGTGTAAGCTTCAGAACCAATTCCTCTAGCAGGCTGGTCTCGCAGTTCTGGAAGATGGTGACCTTGGAGAGAGTGGGTAGGTGCACGCTGACAGCGATCGCTGTGCGTAGACGACTGGGCAGCTGTTGCAGGATCTCGTTTTCCCGCGTGATCTTCTTGTTGATGTGCAGATGCTGATACCAGTTGTTGACGCGGTTGCGCAGCTCTTTGTCAATACGCCGGCTCCGCAAGTAGCTCTTCACCAGCTCGTGGTTGGGGAAGAAGACGTTGTCTTGGTCTCGCAAATTAACGATCACACTCCCCACATTGCCCACCACTGAGGCGAACACCAGCACGGCGATGAGCAAATCGGCGATCATGAACAGGTACTCCTCTTCACGCTGGGGATCTGGTGTGTCCCCCACTGTGGTGAGGGTCAGCGTGGAAAACCAGAAACTGTAGAAATACTGCCTGCGCTCGGAAGCAAAATCAGGGTCGGAGATGTTCGGGTACACCCAGGCGTCCGAGCCGAAGCCAATGAAATTGGATAGGGCGAAATAGAGGCAGGAGTTCCAGTGGATGAGTATAAAAATGTAAAGCATGAGTTTGGAGATGCGGAAGATGTTGGGGTAGGATGTGCGGGTCTCCATGCGGTCAAAGGCCTCTGACAGCCTGGGCGAACGCAGAAGACGATTGACCCGCACCAGTGGGCAGTGGATGCCCAGGCGAAAATACAGCAAGTCAGTGGGCAGGATTGACAACACGTCCCACAGGAAGTGCAAGGAATGTATGTAGCGCTGCCGCAGGCATGTTAGGTCACGCACGAGGATGCCCTGCTCCAGGTACCCTGCAGGGGGCGACGTCAGCATGGTCACAGTGGCATTTCGGGCTCCAGTGTATGGGTGTGTGCATGTTAATACCTGGATTCCACAAGCACTCTGATTTGTATGAGTGAATGTTACAAAACAAAAAACAACTTAAAGGGCAACTTCCTATGCAGAGTCACCTATTATTCTAATAAGTAAAATTTGTATTTAATTAAACAATTAAATAAGTAATTACTACTACTGATAATAATACACCTTATAAAACAGGTTAACTTTTGATTTTGATACCCCAATGCGAGTTTGAGATTGCTAACAGAATTTAATTTACAGTGAAAATGAAATTAGCGATCCTTATAAGACGGCACCCTAGGAGACTGATCTCAGATGCACTTGGACGTCTTTGAATATTAATTAATATGCCAGTTAACTGACACTCAGATAAACGACAGCAGCACTTTTTGCACATTTGTGCCAGTATCTGACATTGATGTGTGGGCACCTCCTGGCACTTCTTGAACGATGCCGCCCAGGGCGATTGCCCATCTTGCCCTTGTCAGGGCAGGTCCATGCTACCAAGCATCAGTAAATATAGAGGTGAGAAAGCCTGAGACATCATTCACTTTATGTTACCTGTGGACGTCCTATAAATTTGAATCTCATTAACCATATTTAAGTATCTTCAGTTTATTGTGCTAAATACAATATCTTTAATAATCTGTGAAATTTAAGCAGGACAAAACACATTTACTAATCTTTTTACATGAATTTACCCTACAAATAAGTAACCATTAAAATGAAAAAGAATAAATTCTATATTACATATTTTAAGGGGCACATAGCCAAATATTTAGAAACATCTGGTTTTCACCATTAAAATTCCTCCTTAAACCAGTTTTCTGATAACACATCTGATTTATCATGATAGTTAATTAAATATTTTACTTCAAAGTATAAATGATTTGCTCAGATAAGAGTCCCCTCAAGCCTCCACCAAACTGAAAAGCAATGTAGCCGGTGAACTTCTGACAATGAAGCACCGATCAACACAAACATATTAAATAAGGGCTGACAGCATGTCTGGTGCTATTTCCAGGTAGTTCTCCTCTCACTATACACATAGCACTGGCCTGACGATCAGGAGGGTTGGCTGATAAGATCATCTAGCTCCATGGCTTCTGCACAGACTCAGTCAGATCTGCCCTCTGCCCTGTGTGGGCCCCTATGGAATGTGACCTTACCTGTACGGAACTTGATTATAATATCCGCCATGTAGAGAAGGTCAGATATGTAGTCAATGGTGAGCCATAGTGCCAGGTAGTTATAGTCAATGTCATAGAAGCAAGTCCTGCATGACAATAAAGGTGTTAGTTCATACAAATCTGTTGTGAAATTTGATTGAGTCTCTGTACCAGTTCATATTTCGACTCAACTATACTCCCCCTGGAACCTTTGAGTATGTGAAGACCTCTGTTCAGAGCTCGGTCAAACCTGCAGATGATGATCACCCAATTGTAGAGCACAGGAAACACCATGATCTGAAGCCAGGCATAATAATACTCTTCTGATGGGTCAACTGTCCACTCTTTCCAACTGTGTACGCACATGGGCCAAGAGAAAAAAACGGAAGCAATACAAATCAGTATGTGTATGTTTTGATGCTAATTTTCTGTATAACTTGAAAGGCCTGTTTGACCAGAGGAAGTGAATGAGAGGGGGGTTACACAAAAAGCACTTCTTACATGTCATATCACAGACAGAGTATTCAGTGACTAATAAGCAAGCCAGTGTTTCTACAGTGAACTAGATTAACGTCACAAGATCAGGTCAGTTTGATGCACTCATTTCATCATTACTCACTTCAGCTTGTTTTTGAACAGATTTTTCCGATTCTTTCCCTCCTCTTTCTCTTCCACCACCTTTTGTATGACCTGCCTCCGCAGTAGCTCTCTCCAGCGACTCATCCCGCTTTCAAAAGCCCCTGGCCGGTTAACAAGGTGACCTTCGCCCCGGCGTCATGCACAAGGAGCCCGCAAATGTGTCTACCACAGAGCCCTTTGCTGAGAATGCCAGCCTGGGGTGCCTTGCCTGTGCAATTGCGATGCCAGGTGTTTGGTCACATGCCTCCATCTCTATGACGACAGCAGTGCTCACCTGTAATCCCGGAGAGCATTGTTTCCATAGTGGCACAGACAGGTGCATGCCCCAAGGAACCAGTCACCCAGCTGGTTCCCTTTGTTAGAACCATCTAGGTATAATTCCGGAGAAAAGGAGCTAGCTGCAAACATTTTATTATTTTTTCAGTTTCAACATGACCTATAGAATGCGTGTGTGTGTATATGTAAATAGATGTGTGCAATAGTTGTGTAATTGTGTGATCCAGGCTGAACAGGGACGAGGTTCTAATAATTTTGGTGCCAACGATGTCTGAATGGTTTAATATTAAGTGTATGGTGCTGATTAAGAATATGACTTCGGTTTTGCCAGATTGGCACTAGTTTCTGAGATATTTAATAGTTAATTAATTAATTAATTAACGCAACACGTTTGAAAAGCAGTGGGCTAAGCCTGTGTGCCTGTAATCAGAAGGTCGCTGGTTCAAACCCAACCTCAGCATGTCTGCGGGTCCTTGAGCAAGGCCCTTAACCCCCAGCTCCCTGGGTGCCCCAACAGGTGGCTACCCTTCGCGGACAACTTGCTCTACAAAGAGCAAGTTGAGGGAGGTGTAAAAAGAATTTCCCCACAGGGATCAATTATTATTATTATTATTTATTAATTGTTATTAATGCCAATGCTTCAAAAAAAAAGTACTGTGGCTGGTTGGAAAAGATGACTGATTTCTACGAAGCACGATGCAACCTTTTGAAAAAAGTCATCAAACTGGCAACAATGGGCTCTAAAGCCATCGACTCACATATCAGGGGAGAGAGTCACAAGCGTTTTGTCAAAAGTCGGACAACATCTGTCCCCATTCAGTTGTTTGCCAGTCCTGCAAGTACAACCTCTATATAGATGTGCTTACACCTGCTTTGGCAGTGTCTCCAGATCCCACGGCAAGCAATGCCTTCAGTACGTTCTCTTCAACAGACACACTGAAAGTAGAAGTGCTATGGGCTTTGCAAACAGTTAGCCGACATCACTCCTATACATCCAATGATGACATTCACACTGTGGTGAGCAATTTGCTGGGACAATTTGTAAAAGTAATATGATTTTTGAATTCAGCACCCTCAAAATACCCCAAATCCATTCAAAAAACCTTGACAACTTGGCAACTGAATTTGTTTTTGTAGACCTGTGTTATCAGAGCTCAGTGAAACAGAGGTAATAAATGCGTATACCGAACCATGAATTTCAATGAGTGATGGTTCCAGTACTTCAGACAGAACCGGTTTTTAACTGTTTAGTTAAATATGTGGAATAAAGATTCGCAAACAATGTCTGGCTGCTATTTATATATCAAATCAAACGTAGACCTGCATATGATTGTACGTATTGAATTAATTTCAATATACTGGAAATAAGAAGAAATAAGATTTTTTGCAAATAATTTTGGGGACATCTAATAGGCGCCAATTTTAGAATAACTAGAATAACCTTTTTCCTCGTACATTACATATTTTAATATGCATGTAATGTAGCTAAAATGAATTCACAGTATTACAACTAGGCCGGAAAAACAGACAAGGGACCCTTGGGACGGTTTTCTGAAGGCAGGTCCACATTTCCTGAAGACGTCGCCGCGCCCCGGGGCCGCTCTTCCTGAAGACGTCGCCGCGCCCCGGGGCCGCGCTTGCCGATGACGTCACCACGCCGCTGCGCGAGGGTGTGTGTGCGGAGTCCGAGTAAGATGGCCGTTGGTTAGTAGAGTGATCTTAGGTTCAGAAAAAATACGTTGGGAGCGACTTCGAGAAACGTACACAGGGAGCGGTGGCGAGTGCATTTACCTGGCCGTGTTTCGGCCGGCGGCGCGCTGCTCTGGCTTTCGGAACCGGTCCGCCCAAATGACCGCCTTGGAATGAGAATCAGTGTCTCCCACCGAGCAGGGGCACAGAAAATTGCGCGGATCTGCCAGGTGAGTAACGGGCCGCCCCCCGGATTCCCGGACCCCTCCAGACCGCACCTTATTTACCGCCCGACAAGCGTGAGTCCGTGCCGGACCGTTAACCAAATGAGGCGGCAGTGTCCTGTGGTTGCGTCCTGTCATTATTCGAGTGAAGGTTAGCTAGTTAGATTTTAGCTGTTTATATGGTATATAGGTGCTGGTTATATACTCGCTAGGCGCCGCTCAGATGCTTGACAGGTGTTGGTTGGAAATTAATTGGATACTGGATAAATTCTGGATAGTCCTGGAGAAATACGGAATAGATACTAGGTAGATGGTGATTGTATGTTGGTTAGATGTCGTATAGATATATTATTACGTTGGTCTGTAATGACTGACCTGGGCTGCTTCCGACACGAAAACAGGCGGTGATCAGGACGACATTTCCTTCTGCAAAGCCTTTAGCGCCTCGTCCCTGACCTCCGTCCTGGGCTCAGAGCCTGTTTGGGGTCTGCTTCTCTCCCGGTGTCCGATCAAACTCCGGGTAACTGATCTCCCCATATCAAGCGTCTGCCAGCTTCTGTGTTTGGTGTTTACATCTCAGTCCGGACTGTTGGTGCAACAGTGAAATGCCAGTCATACAGCATGACCTTATAAACCTGTACAAGATAGACTGGATTGAGAGGAGCTGTAACAAATCTGCCCGCCTGTGCCACCCCGATAATGGCCCATTTCAGTTGCAGGGAACAGGCTGTTTGCTGTCCTGTGTCATGCTGTGCTGACGGTGCTGTCCTGGCCACAAACAGTTTCTTACAGCACCTCGTGTCTTTGCTGTAGTAAAAAAATGCATTTTCTTCCATTAAATGATTTTTTTGTGCCTTTAAATGTGTATACAGGGACACAGTAAAGGCGAATCACCTGATCCTATATAAACATTTGGTTTGATTTTATAATTGAATATTCTTCAGTCTATCTCCTTTGGGTAGAATGGTTCCCAGATATTATATGTTGAAATTCACAACTGTACTACGGTCAATATGTCATAAGCATGCTGTTAAAACACACTTTAAAATGTAAAATCTGAATCGAGAACATGATGAGGAAAGAAAATTCACGGAAGCATTAATATTTAAACCAAGTCAGGCGTCTGTGTTTTGTGACAGTACATAAAAACTCTAATAGCCTCAGCTGGTAAAACATTAAGTCAAAGAGCCTTTGTTACATCTGTTTCCAGTCTTTGCTCTTATGTGCAGAGGTGTGATACGCCTGGCGAGTGTCAGCGTGTGCACGTTGTCTCTGTGTGTTGTCTGAAATGCAGCTGTGGGCTTTTTAGTGGTGTGAACCCACTGCAGTATAATTCATGTCAGTGAGTGGGTCTAGAACCTATGCCACACTCACGCCTGTTATATTTGTCTCCTAGGTATGTGTGAACATATAGAGGCCCGGTGTCTCAGCAGCTTTAGGCTGTGACCAAAGTCCACAGGCATTTAATCTGATCCTCCTGTGGACACGATACGGTGACACGAGTCCTGAGGAAGGCACTCCTCTGTCAAATAATTAACCTGGACATAATGGCACGCCGTGTGGGGGAAACTGCCAGCATAAAGATTTTATAAGCTTGTAAGATCCGATGTTTATTGTGAGTAGTTCTAGTGCCCCTGTTGGGACTTGTTGTCGAACGCTGCTGGGCTGCTGAGTCTTCATGTCTCGGTTGCCCAGCCCGGAGGGGTGGAGCACCAGAAACTAACAGTTGTGGACAGGCCTGAGGTGTGTGAAGCTTTCTTGTTCTTTTTTTTCCCTCCCCTGGTTGACATTTAATTAGAGCCTAGCATTCCTCTGTCTGCTCTGTCGTTTGTCGGCCCGCTGACTTTGCTTCCTTCACAAGAGGCTGTCAATGCATGGGCTGTGCTGTTGTCACTTTTAGGTACGGACACAGAGGACAGGAGGGCTGGGATTTTTGTCTGCCTGTGATTTCATATAAAATTTCATATAAAATGCCTACTGTATTGGATCCTCCTGGTGGGGGCAGCAGATTACAAATACTTGCACAGTGAATAATCACAGGCCTTATATGCATGTCTGTGCATAGGCTGAAGTGAACTGTAGGCCAGTGCTTCTCGACCCAGTTCTCTGGACCTCTAGACAGTGCACATTTTTGCTCCCTCCCAGTTCCCAGTCAATAAAGAGCACCAGATGTCTGGTACAGGTGTGCTGGGAGCATGGAAGGAAAATATGGACTTAACAGGGTTCCCTGACGATTGGTCTGAGAAACACTGCTCTCGACTCAAGGTTTAACACTGGAAACTGACTTAGTGGTGGACAGTATGCTAATATGATGATGTAATATATAAATCACCACAAGGGTGACGTAATCAGGCTGCTGCTGGCCGGCCCACCGTTCTAGCCCTATCAAGGCCATACGGACGCATGTCCTTTAGGGTAAAGTGTGTCAGTATATAAGAACTTAAAGAACCTCATGCCAAGGAATTTGATGGATGAACCCATCTGCCCCTGTTATCTTTCTTGTTGGTTTTTTTCTCTCACATCGTGTTCAATTTTGTGCAACTTCAAGTAGTCTTTGTTTTTTAAAAGGACATAAAGTTAACATTGACGTTTTTGTGGAAAGTGGCCTTCGAGGGCTGGATCCGGAAGCGTGGCACTCGCAGCACTGAGAGGGGATAAACTTAAAGTAGAAACTGCTGAAGTCTCCTTTCTCTTCTCATTGTGGACAGTTCGTTTTGTCTCATCCCTGCTCTTTAGGTGCGCAGCTAAGGAAGGAATTCCTGGCTTGTGTGAGATTACCACTGTAGCAGGGGCGCGAGAGGCAGGGCAGTGTGTCCCAGGGCATTCTGGGTAGAGTGGGTAAGAAGGTATGAGGAAAAGAGATTCGCTGTAAATTGCCTTCAGTTTTGAAAGCAACGATGACAGTGTGTGTGCCGTGTGCGTACCCGTCAGCATGAATCATCTCGACTCGACTCGGGATTCGTAGGCGATGTTTTGGAGTGGACTGTAAAAGGAGTGGAAGCTGGGCAGCCAAGTGGGCGGTTATGAGGCTGACATGCGATGCTCTTGGCTCTGCATTCCACGCCCCCAGTGCTTCGGAGCCTTTGCTATGCGTTACGCAACACGGGCTGCTATTTTCTTCTGCCTGAATGGTTACATCGAAGTCATGTTTGACATAATTTCATATTATGAATGCATATTTGCATATTTTTGCATTTTAAAGCGTTTTAAACAGAACAGAGTACTTATCTTATAAATTTAATTTATGATTGGTTTTAGCATTGTTCATTTTGTGTGGGAGATTATGTTGTTATGCTGCACTACGCATGGAACTGCAGTATAAGGAACAGTGTATACACTCATATTGCGGTTACGTTACTGTACATTACAATACATGCAGTGTGTACTCTACACTCATACTGGAATTACACAGCTGTTACTCCAGTGTTTACATGCACACTGGAGTTACAGTACTGTTATTGTAGTGTATTACACTCTAACACCCGCATAGTACCATTTATGTTGTGCCCAGGAGTTTTACGACCTACCGGATTCTACCTGACTGACAGGCAAAGCCCTTCTTCTCTGTTTCTGATTCTGACTGGGTTGGGTCCTCCCTCTTCAGGGCCGGGGGCTCGCAGGCTGGGTATGGAGCGGTGCCGACTCCAGACTGGATGACAGGGAGCCCCCAGAGAGCTGACGACCGGCCGCTTTTCCTGGGACGCCCAGCCAAGGGAGAGTGATTGCTGGGGGGAGAGAGGGAGGCGGAGCACCTCCTCACCCAGCCTCCTACTTGACATCCTCTATCATCGTCCCGCCCACCTGCCGCCTTATAGGCTGCCTCTTGGGGTCCCGAGCTTCCTCCGCCCCCTCCCCTTTCCCCTTCCCTCCCTGTCCGGACCCCGCCCCATCCCTTCTCTCACCCATCCTCGTGCCCTTCTTCTTTTGTCTGACCCGTGACCTTTGACCCGTGCGGCAGTCGGCATGAGCTGGCTGAGCCGTTTGAACCCTCGGCCTCCTGGTGGTAGGAGTAGTCAAAAGATGGCAGCTCCTGCTCCGGTCACAGCTGACCCCGAGACCTGCCTCATGGTGTTTGAGAACCACTGGAGACAGGTGAGGAATCGCACACACATGAACACAAGTGGGGGACGCCCTGGGTCAAAGGTTAAAGGGCAATGCTTCCTGTTCTGATGGCTGGGGTTGCTCGTTTCCTCAGGTGTCCTGGGTGCTGGATCAATGTGGCGACCCAGGATTAGCAGGGGTGGACGACCTGACCGCTGTGCGGAACCACACTGACCAAATGTTGTGTCTGCTGGCGGAGGAGAGGCCGGGGGTTGTGGCTGACGGTGGTGCCGAGTGCATGGGCCCCATCCTGGAGCTGGTTGTGACCCAGGACATCCTGGAACGGCTGGTGCAGTGGTACCTGCGGCGCGGCCTCGATGTCGACAGCCAGGGGGCGCTGTTGAAGCTGTTTGAGATGCTGATCAGCCGCTCCCAACAGCCCCTGCTCCAGCACAGGGCAGTCCTACACCCGCTGCTCAGTCTACTGGGAGTCTGTGCCAACCCCCCTACTGGGTGCCCCCTCGTACTTGAAGGCAGTCTAGTGCTGCTGCTTCATCAGGTGTGTGTGTGCTTGGCTCGCCAGCCCCCCCTGCTGGAGCTGCTGTTCCAGACCGCTGCCCCTCAGGGCGCCACCAACCTACTCATCTTCTCCTTGCTGGTGCCCTTCATCCACCGGGAAGGGCCCCTGGGCCAGCAGGCGCGCGATGCCCTGCTGCTCGTCATGGCGACCTCCGCTGGGAGCGACGCGGTGGCTCGCTACATCGCAGAAAACTCCTATTTCTGTCCAGTAAGTGTTTCTCCATGTGCCGTGTTTTTTTTTTTTGTCCCAGCGTACACGTGTTCCTAACCTCGTATAGCTGAAAAACAGATCACGTCAGAGCATCCCCCGTATGAATAAATGCCCCTTCGTTTCCGAAAAAAGAAGCTCAAGAAACAAAAAGTTTTTGTTCTTCGGGTGTGATGCGCAGTGTCAGTGCAGTGTCCCTACTGTGGCAGGCAAGCAAATGTGTTTAGCCATGAGTGAGTGCCCCCCTGTGGCCACGAGTGGTCGGACATATCTCTCTCTGTCCGGCAGCAATTGGGGGGGGGGGGGGGGGGGGCGCGGTGACGCTGGTGGGCTTTGCCAC
>JAABNX020000001.1:44531908-44542280 GCA_015163995.2 Mormyrus lacerda | reverse complement strand
AGCCTGGTTCTTCTCTGTTTCTCATTAATAAAGGGTCTTGTCCTTGCTTTTTGGGACTTCAGTCCTGCTTCTAGGAGACTGTCCTAGCAGTGCACTTCTGCACTTAAGTGCACTTAATGTTTCCCATTCCTTTAGAAGGTCACTTGATGTCAACCTCTGATTCATGAGAAACTGTTGGATAAGTTAACAGTCATCTCTGGCATTAGAATGTCGCTTCTGCCCTTAACCTGACTGGTTTCTGGTTGTTCCCAGTGTCTCTTGCTTCATCTTATTCTTGTGTCCTGCTGTGTTAGACATTTTGAACCTGGAAACAGGATTTAAAGATGCAGATTTTGAAAAAAATATAAACTTAATCATTTCCATAGCTGTATCTGCCTCTGGGTGCAGCCCATTCTCTTGGCTAATTAAAGCCTGATGGATTTTTAGAATGAGAAAGTGCCGTGTTGACTTTCTGGGAAAACAAGTGGGACAACATGAGGTGTTTCCTGGGGCTTGTATGACAATTTCTTGCTTAGCCAGATAACTCGTCGGCTTTAAGGTAGTCTGGGCTAAATGTAAATGTATGAAGATATGGTCTATTTATGCTGGGGTACCTTAAATCTGACAGGTTTTCTGGCTATGGAAGAAATCTGAGTTTGTGATAGAGGTCCCTGTTCTCATTTCCTGCGTTTGCGTTGCAGTGAAGAGCCGCAAGCCGTCGCTGGGAGACCTCATCCTTCGGCACACCAACAGCCCAACGCGCGCACGGCAGGCCGCCCAGCTGGCGCTGGCCCACGTGCGCGATGGCGGCCAGTCGCTGCACAGCGCCCTCTTCAGGGGCAGTGCTGGCCACGGCTCGGGCATCGAGAAGCAAGCAGAAGTGCTGCGCGTTAAAAACGCCGTCTACTGCGCCGTCATCTTCCCAGAGTTCCTCAAGGAGTTGGCCGCCCTGGCACAGGAACATGCGGTCGCCATGCCTTTTCCCCGCAGCCAGGGGGCAGAAGAGTGATATGCTGCCATTGCTGTATCTGAATAGATGGGGCTGTGTGGCGCTCAGAGGGAGGTTGTAGAGATAACTACAAGCTGTCTTTTATAAAACGCTCTTTTCTAGAAAGCTGCGTTCTTGTACAACTTTAGAAAATTGCATATAATGTAAATACTATTTATGTGTATAGGCAGTACACACTCAAGCATAGAACACAGAGCTAGGGGTGCCCTGTATATTCACACACCATTGTCACAGTAGGCTAATAGCTTAGTGAGATTCAGCTACAGACCTACCCAAGGTTACGCTCTGTATTAGCTTAGATGTGTCTGCTCACAATCACGGGGCTTGTGGGAAATGTAGTTCTCAGGATGGGGATGAGGCTCAGGTTTGAGGAAATCCACCCCCTTTTCAAGAACTGGAGAGGAAGACCAGCCTGACGAGCCCTGTGGCTGATCACATGACTGACCCCTTGGGAACTGGCCGATGTGTATCTGCAGTGGATTCGGCTTTCCCCAAAGCCCCTGCTTCATGCCACCTATCTGGGCATCTGAACTGGAAAACACATTTCGCGACGTCCGGTTTTTAACGCGTTTTTAGGTCTCATTTGCTTTTCTTTTTTACATTTTTAGTGAACTTTTAATACATATCAGCACCTGGGAGGGATGGATGGATGGATGGATGGACTGGGTCTGGGTTGTCCTTGTTTGGTGCGGCTGCTCTGAGCTGTCTAGCCCTGCACGCTCTTAAACACGTGACCTTTGCCGGGCCTTGCAGCCCTTCAGATCCCTGTGGGCGTGAGGTTTCACTGTCCTGTCTGTCTTTGCCTGTGAGGTGCGCGCTCAGATCAGTACTCCTGGATGTCTTGTACTGGGGCTGTGAGTTTCTGCTGAGGGATTCAGACTCTCCTATTTCGGTTTAAGGCCCACGTCCCTGTCTGCTGTCTTTTCTGTTTTCTGAATCCATTTCAAGTGTCCTGACCACTTTGGAGCTACAGTTATTGTTAAACTGATTTCAGGTACTAAGTCAATGTACTTGCCACCCCTGCTAGGTGGCGCTCACTGAATTTTGTTTAAGCTAGTAAGGGGTTTCTTTTACCACACTGCTTCTGCATGGCCCCAGATAGACACCCTCCATGCCCCGGTTCATGAAAGCATTGTGGATGCGTTCAGTGCTCCTCCGTTTCATCAAGCTTTGCTCTTTCTCCCTAAGTTCGCACCCCTACAGTGTTGCCCTGCTTATCGCCGAATATTTGCACTAATTTCTCATGAGGCTGCACTACACTGTTAGGGTGTTGTTCTGTTGCTGTTTTGCACCACCCCCATCCCTGCCCCCCCCCCTCCAAAGTACACATTTGTTAGCCACAGAATGGCAGTTTAATAGGTGTTAAGCACAAGCTCCTGCATGTCACTCCACTGACCGTACATGTCATGTGACTCATCGCATTTTATTTGTGTGTTCTGTAGATATGTAGTTTCATTTTTGCTAAGCAGTATTTTAAGATGACTTGAAAATCCCTGAAATTACGTCAATCTGTTTTAATTGGCTGAGACTGGGTGTGGCCAGCCAATCAGAAGAGCAAGATTTTGGGAGGCGGCGGCGAGAGCAAATCCATCCAAATCTAACCCAGATCAGACAGATTACTGTGCCATTCAGAAGTGTTAATCATTAATTCGCTTCACAAATGACTGCTTTTCTAGTATTTTATTCAGTCGGTTTTTTAAAAAATATATATTTTTAGTATTTTAAGCATGTGATTGATGTTTAGGACTCTAAGGGGTGTGAGGCAATAGGCACATGAAGATTTCAGTGGGTCACGCTTCAGTGAGGAGGCCAGCTGCACTTGTGATGGGAAGCTTGGAGTAGGAAGTACAGCAGTTTGCTGTGTTTAGGAAGCCGCAGCAGACTCGTGAGGACTGAGCAAACCAGCCTACAACAGGCTCATGGGGACTGAGGCCACCCGGCCCGGCAGACTCCTGAGGACTGAGGCGGCCCGGCATGTAGTGGGCTCATGAGGACTTGAGCAGAGCAGCCCGCAGTGGATTTGTGAGGACCGAGGCAGTCCGGCCTGTAGGAGACTCCCAAGGACTGAGGCGGTCCGGTCTGTAGCGGGCTCATGAGGACTGAGGCGGTCCGGTCTGTAGGAGACTCCCAAGGACTGAGGTGGCCCGGCCGGTAGGAGACTCCCAAGGACTGAGGTGGCCCGGCCGGTAGTGGGCTCATGAGGACCGAGGCAGTCCGGCCTGTAGGAGACTCCCAAGGACTGAGGTGGCCCGGCCGGTAGTGGGCTCATGAGGACTGAGGCGGTCCGGTCTGTAGCGGGCTCATGTCAGGGCACATGCGTTTTCATTTCACTTGTATAATATGAATATATGTATAATTATCTGGGTTCTTTAGTGTAAGATATCTATGGAGTGATGTCCACATAGTAGAAAAGTGGCTGTGAATATTTAGGGTGAAGCAGCCTTGTTCTGAGTAGGCTAGACTTATGAGACTCTGTGACCAGACAGTGACTGCAGAGCAGGACTGGATGTATGAGACTCAGTACTGACCAGATCATGACCACACACTGGGACTGGTTGTATGAGAGACTGTACTGACTGGACTGCAACCTCAGAGCAGGACTGGATGTACGAGACTCTACTGACTCGTTCGTGACCGCAAGTGGGTCCCTGCTGCTTTAAGATTTGGTTGGTGTTCACGATGCAAGCAGGAGCTGGAAAATCAGACGTCAGGTCTGCTGTTTGAGGTCCTCCTGTGGCCAGCTGCTCCTGAATGTGTGTGTGTGTGTGTGGCTTCACGTTGTGTTTTTTTTTCTGTTTTGTCATTTTCCTTTATTTCAAGTAGAGGTGAGTCGTTCATTGGGCTCCCCTGAAATCTATGCAACGGTTAGTTTTGTTTCTCCACCTGTGCTGAAGTGTGGGACAGTCATGGATCCTGTACATACGGCTTAAATAAGCAGTTCTGAGAGTGGTCCGGAGGGAGCTGAACTGAAGGGACTGAATGAAACACGGGGCAAATGAGGAATGTTGTCGGAAATATTTTTATATATTTAAAAAAACAGGACAAAAACTTGTGGGAAAGCTGTAATAAAAAAGGGAATGTTTTTATTAATTTATAAATGTCTGACTTAGCAATTTGCCTGCTCTCCTGGTGTCCTTGCTGCTGGCCTGCTCTTTCTCCCCATGCGGAATCACACCTGCATCACCTGAAGGTCACATAATCGTTCCACTTCACTTTCTTTCTCTCTCTCTTTTTACTTGGAGCTATTAGAAGCTTCAGATTGCTGCCTTGTTATTTCTCATTGGTGGTTTGAAATGGGCTGTGTCTAGGCATGTAAATGGGTGGGGCCATTTTTTCTTGAGGTCTCCTGTAATACCAGAAGTCATTCAGTAGGGGGGGGGGGCTACTGTCATGGTTTGCTTGACAAGCCCATGTACGACAAAATGAGTTCAAAGGATGTGTATCTGGGAATCTGTGTATGAAACTGGTTCATCAAAGGTGCCAAGGATTCTGGGTACTTGTGAGGGAAGGGGTGAGATCTGAGATTCAACTTGGAGTAGCTGTCCCTATACCTGAGAAAGTGACCTGTTTTCACGTGTGTGAGTGGGAGTAAGATGTTCTCAGTGAGCCCAGAGGTTCTGTTTAAAGCTGTGGGTGGTTTAAAAAAAAACTGGGATTCAGTCACCATGACAACCTGGTCTTGTCCAAGTGAAATACACGCAGTTCTCCTCCAGTTTGCTTGTTCAAGTTATCTAAGACAAATTGCATCGTAATGCAGTTTCAGGCCGACAGCCTGAAAATGAGCCTGTCATTCATTCACATTTTTTTTAATGGTAGTGAGGGTGCAGCCAGGACAAAAGCGACAAAGCGCTTCTGCATGGACATTACTCTTCAGCAAAGCTGATGTTCTGTCTCTCACATTAAGATATGAGTTGCACTTAGAGCTGAAGTGGGAGGAGCTTAACACAGAAGAAACTCCCTATTGGTCACGGTGGTGGGCAGAGCTGGGCTTGCAGCTCCTGGGTGAAAGCTGATGTCACCTTCTCCTGTATCCCCCCTGTCTGCTTCTCACAGTGTGGTACGTATAAATGCTCACAAGGGCCATGGTTTCCGGAATCCCACCCTACAGAGTAATGGTGAGGGATCTTCCAGAAGGGCCTCAATGCCCATCTAACACAACAGGACCTGTACCAGATATAGGTGATGATGTCATGTACAGGAAGGACATGATGGAGTCATTGTGGAGAGCAGGCTGATGAATGACATTCTGTGACTTCCTTCTTACTGGAAGCATGTCGCTAGACATCATCTCACCACCAACTATCTCCATAACTAGTGGGATGTAGCACCCAGACTAAGTCTGCAGCCTGCTCTCTGTCTAAACTGAGCGGCGTTTCCCAACCCGCTCCTCAGGGACGGGCGGGCAGTATTCATTTTTGCTCCGTCCCAGCCTCCAGCACACCTGAACCAATCAAGATCACCGAATCCCTGATACAGGTGTGTTGGGAGCCAGGAGGGAGCAAAAACATGGACATAGAGAAATGTACAGACAGTATATATGAACAGCGGAAATGAATATGCATTTCGTGAAATAGTTTAAGCTGATTCTTTGCTCTGTCTTCCTTGAGCTCCCTCTTCATTACACCCTGGCTGTCACACTGTGGAGTAAAGCAGCAACGTCACGAGATGCCAAATACCTCTGTGCTCATAACAGTCATATTCACAATAATTGATCTCCTGCGCTCATCTGTTTAGTGAAAATATCGCCTGATCTGTCTGTAAAATCCAATAGTCGTACAACACACCTGTCTATGTCTGGCCTGCAGACACTGATGTCGGGCGTCTAAGCGCCACCCTCTAACTTGTGAATGACTTGGCTTGCCGGTGTCATAGCAACTGCAGCAATGTTAACTAGATGGGGGGGCGGGGTGGCTGGAGCGGGAAGGGTGACAGAAGGGGAATAGCCTGGAACGCGGTGCAGCTGTCTGAGCACAGGTAAGAGCATTGTCTTATCAGGCACGTTCCTGTGGATACCTGTACATACAGCGCTCACAGGAAGTCTTAAGAAGCCTGCTAAATTCAGTAGATATATTGCAGATCTATTGGTTTCATAAGAAAAATCATTACTTCAGTTATTTGTTTACATAAATATATATCACATTAGAAACAATTGGAAGTTTTAAAGTAGAACGATCATTTCAAGAAGTAATTGAAACCCAAATTATAGTTCTATAAGAGCTGTTTGTGTGCTTTTAAATTAGCAACACTTCTGCAATAACAGCAAATATTTGTGTTTAGCATCCCTTTGGGAGCCCATAACTACAGTATCTAATAGCAAAATGCAAGAACAGAACTGAATGAATCAGTCAACAAAGTTGACACTTAAGAAAATGTCTGTATGAATGATATGTGCTAATATGTTAAACATTGCTTGTCAATGGACTTTTGTTATGAAAGCAGTACATTTGCAACATCATTACAGAATTAAGCAAGAGTCCCAAAACTTTCTGTGAGCACTGTACCTGCAGATACCTGCAGATACCCGTAGACTGTGAGTCAATGTCCACATGGATAGATTGCAGTGAATATGAATTTAAGCATAAGTTTTCTGGGGAAACAGAAGGACCAGCTAGAATTTGTAGAAATCTATGATATATTTTATGTATTGTCAAACTTTATGCTGGCCAGTTGCACAAACCAGATCTTGTTTTAAGAACCTGAAGATATATGCAGCTGAAATCGGTCGAGCCAAATTCCCTGCCTGCTGCCTGCAGTCACACAAGACCTCACAATGCATTATAAACAAGCCTCCTCATGCAAAATGCAATATGTAATATGAGAGTGTGGATGTGTTATGTGATCTGGTTGGGCATTGCCACTTTTTAAACTGTTGAGTGCTTGGCTCAGTTGGTTTATGTTTATTTAATTGGTGGGTCCGCAACTAGCTACTGAACTGCCTTATCGACTGCTCGTACCTGACATCCCAGAGCAGAGGAGCCTTAACCCGAGGCTGTCTTTTCGAGCTTCAGTCTGGTCCACTACACCGACGAATTTGATTTATGACTAGGGGCCTCTTGTGAGCCAAGCAGGGAGTTCAGGTGCTGAGTTGAGGTTTCGGTTCAGCATTTCTGGCACCAGCACCCTCTGTTAGATCTACCTGGGCTTGACTTTTTTTTTTATTTATTTTTTTTTAAAAAAAGGTAGACTGGCATCGGGGCTGAAATATCCACAAGATATCGGACCTTAAGACGCCCAGTTTTGTCCTTGTGAATTTTAAATAGGAAGCTTACTGTGTCCTCCGTGGCTGTCCATAGGGAAGGATGAAGACACACCCTGGACAGTCTGCATCGGGACACCCCCATGGTGACCCCCTCTCTCCCCTACCTGGCTGGGCCGCCCTAGAGAGAGCCGAGTGGGAACTGAGGCATTTGCGTGAGCACCAGGTCAGCCAAGTGAAGATTCTGGCCCAGAGTCTACAGAGGGCCATCCTGGGGGCACGGAGGGAGGAGTGCCGCCTGGTGGAGCGAGTGGAGCAGGACAGCCGGGACACCCAGTGCCACCTGGAGTACCTGCAAAGAGAGAATTCCACGATGGTCCGTAAGGCTCAAATGCTGATCGATGGGAAGCTACAGCAGCTTGTACTGCTCCGCCAGCAGATACAGAGGAACCCCAAGCAAGACCAGTTGTTACAGAAAGCATTGCAGCTTCTGCAGCCCTGGCAGACCACCCTCTCCCTGAAGAGTGTTAGTCTCTGGCCTGGGTCTCAGCCTGGGCATGTCACTTTTGGAGAGGTCCAGGTTCGAGATCTGAGCATTAGCTTTGCAGTGGAGACTTACGAGATGCAGGGACAGCAGGTAACACCCAACGCTGAGAGAAATTGTAAAGGTGAAGCTTCAGTACCTGTCAGATCAAGTCCACAAGGTGTGCAAAAGACATTTCAATCCTCCAGGAGAAGAGAGGAGCTTCACTTCCCAAGATTGTGGTCTCGGCCGCTGCTCCAGGACACTACTGATGGGACTTTATCCCAGGAGGAATCTTCACCCCTGCGGTCACATACCCAGGGGAAGCGCAAGAACCAGGCAGTCTACTCTCTTGTTAGTGGTGGGGACTCAGGAGGTGTGGACAGGTATGGAAACAAGACCCAATGTGCTGGGCAGAGCTTGAGAAATGAAGTCCTGTTTACAAGCCACCGATCATCCAGCGGACCTAAAGGGAGATGCTACTGCGCTACAGGTCCTTCTAAGTACAGTCATGTGACACCTTCCTTCCCCAGGATCCTCCATCGACACTCCTTGGGAACCCAGAGTTGTGTGGATCTGAACTCCCGAGGACATCTCTCTCCCTGCCTCTGCTTTTGCTTGAATAACCACACATTTAAGAAGTCCAAGAGCATGGAGAAGACACCTTCCCAGGCTAGCAGATCTTCATCCAATTCGCCCTGGGATTTGAAATGCTCCCTGAACCAGAGATCTCACCTTTCTAGGTCCATGGTGGATTTGTCCCCAAGGAGCCCATCCTCCTCTACAGAAGACAGACGCAAGCTGTGCAGTGCTTGTCGTCACCAGTATTCTCTGGCTTCCCCAGCTCTGGAGCGGACACACAGGATCCAGAGGGGTGGTATCGACTTGCTCAGAGGACCTTATGGAGTTAAAAAGGCATACCAGCCTCTCTCAGTGTCTGCCATAGGGCGTGGTGGGAGAGCAGAGCCACCTCTGACAGAGGACTGTGGATACAGCCATACCCCAGAGGCTGGACATCTGCTCAGGAAGATTGGGAAACAGGGTTCTGGCCGGTCTGACTTCAGCCTGCCCACCGGAGTCCATGCTACGGCCCTGGGGAAGCTGTTTGCAGTGGACTGCGGCAACGCCCGTGTGCAGGTCATGGACTCCCAGGGCCTTGTCCTTCAGCAGGTGTTTCTCTTGCGTGCCGAGGGCTCGTCTGGCCGTCGTCATAGCTATTTTGACGTGGCCGTGAGCGCCAAGGGGCTGATCGCGCTCAGCTGTGCCACCCTGAGGACCCTGCTGATATTCAGTCGACACGGACGCCACCTCCAGACCTTTGGAGGAACCAGTTTGGGGGTTAAGGGTGAGCTGGAGGCTCCTAGGGGAGTGACAGTGTCTCGCTTAGACCAGTTCCTCGTGGCTGACATCCGGCGCGGCTCACTGATCGTCCTGACGCTCAAGCACACGACAGGCACGGTCCTGGAGAGCACAGAGATCCGGGGTTTCCATCGGCCCTGCATGGTGTCTGCTAACCTGACCACTGGGTTGGTGGCTGTCTCAGAGAGGGGGTGTCGGGAGAGCCCGGGGCCATGCGTCAAGGTGTTGGGGCCTGGCTGGGTTGTCATACGGACAGTAGGGGTTTGCAGCTACATGGGAGCCGTCCTCTCTTGCCCCTGGGGAGTCTGCATCGACGACGACGGAAATGTACTGGTGGCGGACTGGGGTCAGCAGCACCGGGTGGTGATGTACTCTGCCCAGGGTGTGAGCCAGATCCTGGTGAATCAGGGCCTGAAGAGTCCATGGGGCTTGGCCTTGCTGCCAGAGCGCCACCTAGTGGTGTCAGATAGCATGCATCACTGCATCAAGGTGTTCCAGTACAAATGAGGATGGTGATGTCCGGAGACAGAGCCATGCTGGAAATGGCAGCTGGGAAGAGCAGATCTGACATGGATCACGCTACTCTTTGTTGCTCCAATTCCAGGGATTTTCTCACAAAGCTTTTCTGCCGTGCTGTGTGTGATGAAACTGACAAGACAGTGATTGTTGAGAAAATCTGGTGCTTATCATTAAAAACTTCATATACTTTCATTTTATTTGGAATGTGTGGATTAAGAGCACTAATGTATGCAACATCTCTAGTGTGCTGTATATTAATATAAGATAAACAGGTATGGTTTTCCTCAATTATTCAATGGTGCTGTGTATAGTGTAGATGGCGCTGTCGTCTTTGCCTGTAAATCACACAACGAAAAAAAAGTGCAGAATTGTAGTAGCAAAAATAACTGAAAAGGTAACTAACCTTGAAACAATGCTAATATACAACATGGCCACTAGATGTCCTAGTAGAGAACAAATTGTTTCACTTTCCTGGGACCAAAGAAAATATCTTTTCTCATTGGGGAGCTTCATTACAATTCCCAAATGACAAATCACATAAGAACATAAGAAAGTTACAAACGAGAGGAAACAAGCTTGTTTGGGGAGAACTTAACTAATAGCTCAGAGTTAAAATCTTATCTAGCTCTGATTTAAAGGAACCCAGGGTTTTAACTTCCGCTACACAAGCAGGAAGACTATTCCATACTCTAACTCAGTGGTTCTCAACCTTTTTTGCAGTGGGCCGCACTATGTCCAAGTTCAAGTCTCACGGGCCGCATATTATTTACATATGACATCATCAACG
>JAABNX020000001.1:44514653-44525335 GCA_015163995.2 Mormyrus lacerda | reverse complement strand
CAGAGAACAGAGAGGAGACAGGAAGTGTGTGGGGGCAGTGGAGAGAGAGGAGACAGGATGTGTGTGGGGGCAGAGAACAGAGAGGAGACAGGAAGTGTGTGGGGGCAGAGAATAGAGAGCAAGTGAACTCATGTAAGTAAAGGAACTAGCAGCAAATAGACTGAAATGTTGGGGAATAAAGCCAAACCATGAAAGCAGGCATCACCAAAACTGTTATACAAAAACCATGAACATAAAAACGGTTGATCATACAAAGCCTGAGTAATTCCATTAGCTGTCTGTTTGTCCCTTTAACTACACAGGATTTTCCTCCTGATTACAGAACGGTTCTGTTAGAAATAAATAAAAGTCGTGCGTCAGAACTGCCTGCTCCGTGGTCTCCTGGAAGTCCCCCAGCTCCCCCTAATAACCATGTGGGATGTTTGTTTTTAACCAAGCAGACATTTCACAGGACGTGGGCCGAAAGCATTAACAACATTCGGAGCTGCACGGTGTTGACAGGTAACATCACATTTAGGGACTGGATATTTGTTTAATGATGTACTCATAGCTGCCTAACAGTCTGTTTAGCAAATATCTATTCATATACTGTGTTCTGTTTACACAGTAAATGTTTTAATAGCCCAAACAGAGTAATATGGCACAAAACTGAAAAGTGGCACTTATGCCTTTTAACAACTGAACTCAAATACAGTTTCACTGTTGTGGATATTTCTGTCCTGAAAAAGGCTTTCACTGGTCCCACACCTAATAGCACAATTCCAGCACAGCTTCATATACCTGGGAACATCTTGCTAACAGCCTTATCCTGGCGCCGTGCAGAACAGACGAGGAGCAGCCAACTGGGAAACAGCTGCAGGTGCTTGGAGAGGAGCTCCGCGATGGAGTCACTGCCTCCGGCTACATCTGAGTCCAGGGCATCGACCAGCAGGAAGAGGTTCTGCGGCGGTGCTGGGATTTCCATTAGAGGCTGCAGGACTGTCCTGGAGAGGGGGAGATCACACAATGGCATGGCTTGGGTTTGAGCTGGAGATAGTCAGAGCTAACAGAAAAATAAATACAGACCTTTTGCTAACTCTGATGCTATTCTACTCATAGCCTACTCATAGGTCGATGGATTCTAACTGTGAAACATCCTAATGCTAATTTATTCATTTCAGTTTTTACTTTAAGTAACAGTAAAGCTAGAGATTTGTCTGATGCCACCTGCTTGGAGAAGTTTGTGGTCAAGTACCCGCAATGAGCTGATTTTCCTTTTATCTGCCCCTAGACTGACCTTTTGACATTTGATCTTTGGCAGCTCGGACTCCGCACCTTGCAATCTTTGAGCACCTCTTACCTTTCCTCAGACAAGCCTCTGACCCCAGCTGATCGCTCCCGTTTTTTGCCATGGAAAGACTTCGTCAGAGAGGCAGGTCACTGCGCTACAGAACCCAGATGCAGATTTCTGCTGGCTCTCGGATTTATGGGCTGGGACACACGAGCTGTGCGCAGTAAATGAGCTCCATTCTGAGATCAAAGCTCTGGGGGGTGGGGGGTTTTGGACCCCCAAAGCAAATGTTATGCCATGCTAGATATTTGTGCTTTTTAGAGGGCCCATACACACACAGGGCATGGACCTAGCTACACCACGTATGGATCCAAAGGATGCCAACATGAAGAACTGCCCCAGCAAGAATCCAAGCTAATGACTGGTCAATCAGTGCTTGGTTTTCAACTCAGGAGATACACAAGGAAAAGGACAGAATAATATATGAGGACACTTGCTAGTCACATGCATGGCAAACCTAAACATCCTAGCTGGTTTTAGGCCTAATTAAATGCAGGCGGTCAGTATTTGTGTCTAATATATACACAGTACTGCGTTTGTACTTGAGCAGCAGAACTGTAAATGTTCTACTTATGATCTATGTTACTGTCACATTTTGGAGGAAAATTGGAGGAGACCTTTTGAAGGCATCATCAGGGTCACGCTGACAGGCATCGGGCTCCAGAGCGGCCACCACAGTGGGATCCTCTAGCGCCGCCCTGTAGGCCGCGGGCAAGGCAGGGCTGTTCCGGAGCTCTTCCACCAGGCCCAGCACGAAGCTCCAGGCAGCCCGGGACCTGTCATCCTCCCGTTGGCAGAAGTGTGCTGCAAGGCATCGCGGGGCCAGACCAGCCTGGAGCCCCGCTTCCGATGTGGGCCACACCGCTTCTGTGCATAATGCCGTCTTCCCGGCCCCAGGGCCACCAGTTACCAGCACTCCCACCGGCCGCGTCTCCAGGCTCCTGCGTAGCTTCTCCAGGGCCCACTCCCGGCACAGGAAGCGGCGGCCCTGGAGAAGGCTGATCGAGCTCATGGGGTTGGTGCTTGGGCCCAGCCGCCCATGGCACACGGCCGCCCAGCGCTCAGCCCCTTCACACCATGTCAGGTTGGTGGGTCTCAGCGAGCAAGCGGCAGAGTATTCCAGAAAACCACGCCGGTCGTGTATGAGTCACCGAGTGGAGCCGTAGAAAGAAACCGGCACAGCTCTATCTCAGGTGAGATAGGGCCATTAAAACAACATGCACGCTCTCTGCGTCGGACCTTCTGAGACTGACACGCAGCCACAGTCCTGCCCTTTATCCATCTGTTCCTTTTCCTTCACACTCCCTTGGTCTCCGTCGTCCAGCTGAACTCCCTGTTCGTCTTTTCCTTTCGGTCTGTTTGTCGGCCCCGTCGTTCACACGCCCTGCGTCTCTGTGGCCCTGAGATCCTCCTCTTCCACTCTCCTCCCTCTCTGCTCCTCCCTCTCCTGCCGCCAGCTGCCTTGAAAGCCCTTCCCTGCTTTACTTGGTGGTGTGCCCAGCTGCTGTTCATGTCAGGACATGCAGAGCGGGTCTGCAGACAAAACTGCCAGAGAGAGAGATAATGAAAGGAACGTGAGTACAACGTAAAGAGTCCGAGTTCCTTGAGGTCAAAGTTCAGCATTTCAGACTACGCCCCTTAGCCTTAGACAGGAATCTATGCCAAATCTGCCTTTGCAAAGAGCTTGCAAAGATGTCTTTCACCTGAAAAATCGAACGTTGGACTTTTAAGTGCGTTAAACGTAATAAAAGTAAAGAGAAACATGATTCCAGAGAGAGAACATCTTCATTAAATAATTCCTGCAGTTTTATAGTACGTGGCATAGGCATTTACGTGTTACATTTCCGGTACTGCAGAGAAATAATTTCTTAGTTCATTAAACGAAGTACCACAAGTTGTTTATTACACTTAAGGCTGCATTGGTCTTGTTCCCGATATTTTTCCAGAGTGATTGTCTCTGCATCTCAGTGTGACGTAAAGAAATAAGACACCATGGAATTGACAGGCAGCCAGTCCCGAACCCACAGCACCAGTCGAACCGGACCGTCCGGTACCCCCGCTCCCCTCCCCAGAACGATCACGCTCCACTGCTGGATCCGGGCAGGGAAAAGGGGCGCCGACCGAGCTCCGAATCCCGGTCCCTGGGCGTACACACACATATACGCATGTACAGTATGGGCGACGTCCCTAAAACAAAGCCGGCGCGCCGGATGCGGGGCTTTTCCTGCCGTACCTGCGTTCAGATATCACTTTTCTTTGGTTAAACCCTATCTTAATGTATAAATCAGCCGTGAAATGCAGGATGCCGTTTCCCCCCCTACATTGTCATGCACAGGGAAACCAGTCTATACACCCTGTCACGTAACTTCCCAAGTTGGACCGGCTACAGGTGCGGCGGCACAAAATGGACCTTGCAACGTCTCTGCTCTGCCTGTTGGTATATTTTCGTTTTGCCTGTTAAATTTAGTGCCCAAGGAAAAGTCTGTATATTCACTCACCGCATCGCGATCCCATCGGACTCCTAAAGCCCGATCGCCGCGATCAACTGCAGCATAGGAAGGAGGGCAGTAAATAAGGTGAAGGGTTTATTCCCCAGGACACCCTCATCGGGCAGCAGGAGGACCGGCACGCCTGTGATCCTGCCTCGGCGTCCCTGTCAAGCCCCTGTTCATATTACAATACGCTGTGCTCCTCGCCGGATGCGCTATCGGGGTAAAGGCTGGGTCCGGAGTTGGAGACGGTAGTAACAATATACTCCAGAAGGGGCTCTTTGGCCGGTAATGGAGATCGCGGGGGTGGAAAGGGGGGTATCATTAGGAAAGGCAGAACAGTAATACACCACAAATGTCTTTCGTGTACATTAAAAACGAAACGATGTGCTGCTTTCGGGGACTCGTACGGCAGCACAGCTGTATAAATCGGCCTATTCATGATCATTCAATCGTCTCATTAAACTACGATCACATACTGCTTAAGCGGGAAGCGCGATCGCTGGGATTGTAATATGAAGGAAACAATCTGCTTCCTGATGCTATTTTAATAAAGGCAATGTGGGAATATGCATTAATTTCGTAACACCTGCAGCTTGCATGTCCGCGATGCCCAAAGGATTTGAAAGGAAGCTGGAAACTACCGAAACCTCAGTGTTACAGTATTTAAAAGCATAATTTGTAGAGAGCGCTATTTACAGATCATTCAGCATCTTCTTATGCTATAAATATAATCAGCCCACTGCCGGGAGCTTTTAAGGTAGTCTGTTTGAATATCATTAACAAGGATATAGTGTTACTGCATTACTTGACTTGCCCCCTGATCTTTTCAATAGCTGGAAACCTCCCTGGATGCTGGACTGCTGATATTTTAGATAATTTCCATCTTCTGTAGGCCTATGTCACTTTTTAAATGAACTTATCGTATTGTCCCCCATCCATGATTGTTAAACTTATGTATTCCAGATCTACTCTTGTACCTTTTGTTTATTTGACGTTTGACCATTAGACTATAAAATACGGTACAAACTGGTACGAATCCGGTGGCAATATGGATAAAACATGACCATCGGGTTCTTTGGTTGTTGAGTCAAAGTTCTTCTCTCCTGACTTTATCTATAACTAATTCAGTTATTTTTCCAGTGCAAAAAACATTAGGCTAAATCCAGATCGGAGCACTGACTCTATGGTGATGACGTGAATAAGCAACACGTGTACTAGTTAAAATAATGAACTGTAATAGAGGTACCCCCCCTCCCTCCCAAACCGTATGATAAAAACAAGATTTTAAGACTAGGTTTAGAAGTAGGCCCTATTAGCTAAATTAGAAGTGGCTGGACAAGTTAGATTTCCCTAAAATCCGCAAATAGCTACTGAAAGAGCTATTGCGTGATTCTTTTACTTTTAATTTAATGTTTACAGCCATTATATCTTCTTCAAAGAGGACCATAGTGCAGTGAAGAACAGTCTGAACTTGCGTTAAAACCTACCGCTGGGTGTACTTCTACAAGGTTATTTACGTGTCCTTGACAGTGGTGAAACACACAAAGCTGTATTTTACGTTGTATTTACTTATTTAGCAGATGCTTCTGTCCAAAGCGACGCAAGAGAGGCAGAGAGTACATCTCAAGCATACAGCTGTCAAGGATGTAACTAGGCATGGGTACAATTTTGATTGTTTTAACCAATCTTAATCATCAAGTTAAGCAGTTTCTCATAAATTCGATACCAGATCAGCACATTATACTAGCGCTGGGAATGCTTTGGTGTATCAATTTAACTTACCACAAGAGGGTGCACTTTCCCACAAAATGGTCAAGGATTTGACAACGAGAGCCGCAGTAGTTACTCTTTTGTATCGAACACACGAAGGATCATTTCACGTTCGGCAGAAACCTATTGTAAAGCTGCAGAATATGAATTGTAATCGATGTAAAGTTCTACAGTTTAACCGCAAGCACTGTGTTGTAGAATATTCATTGTACATTATTATTAGGTACTAGACTATAGCATGTAGGTCTTGAGTTAGAAAATGAAACATAGTTACTCTTCATTTTGTTACTAGTAGGTGTGATATTAAGACATATGATAATATGCTTTCATATTAGTAAGGGAATGAAAATGTTTCAGCATGTTGTCAAGACTGAGAACAGTTGGATAGTTTTCTGTATTTGGAGGGATTCTTTATCATATAAAACATATATTACGAATATTAAGGTTTGTGTTTAAAGCATACCTCTTAAGTATATTTAAGAAAATTATGCAGACAGTCAATCATAGTCATTATAAGTTTGTTTGGCAGAACAGAAAACAAAGAACACCATTTATCAGAATGGGTAATATAGTTAATATTCAGTTCAGTGGGAACTTCCCTGAAAAGTTTTTGAAGCACATGGAAGTAAAAATGTACTTTCTGTTGAACAATCTAAGATACATCATCTTTCTATAGTTGGGCCCCATAAAACTGAAAAATGATACTCAATAGCAACTTCTCTCCACATAATGGCCCTAATAATAGAATAATAGGTGATTTTTAATTAATAGGAAATTCACAGAGATTTTTGGTGATTTGATAAAAATTGGCAAAAGGAATTCGGGCTGTTACACATTTGATAACAACATTCTACTGACATTGTTCACATGACATTATGGATTCTAGCACTCAGTCTTGTGTTTTTACTAAGTCTGTGACTAATACAACCTTTGAAATATACCTTTTTTCTTTGTTTCTTTTTTGCTTAATATCTTTGAGTGTTGTACATGGTATTTCACTCCATTGTGTATACTAGTATTATATATGTACATTGTATTCCCTTAAAGATAATTTAAAAAATACACCTGAAAGCACATATTCTAACTGAATTCTTGGAAATCACGTAACGATTGTGGATATCCGAGTTCTGTAGATTGGCAGTAAGTAGGGAAACCACATCAAAAGAGACACTGGGTACTCTAAACTTGCATAATTCTGTTTCAGTGAAAGAGAAACTTATCATTCAGAAATTCTGTGAGAGTTGTAGGCCTATAATAACCTCATTGTCCAATGAAAAGTTAAAAGTTCTAGTTTCTTGACATGCACACTTTGTGGATGGCTGGTCCTGTGCTCAGGCCCCAAGCTTCACTCTCACCCTTGGGTGTAAATAATGGCTGCTGATCACAATGAGCATTGTGTGTCTCTAATCAGAAGGTCTCTGGTTCAAACCCAGCCTCAGCATCTCTGTGGCTCCTTGAGCAAGGCCCTTAACCCTCAGCTCCCCTGGGTGCCCCAACAGGTGGCTGCCCTTTGGTGACAGCTTCCTCTGCAAAGAGCAAGTTGAGCAAGGCATAAAGACAGTTTCCCCATAGGGATCAATAGAAGTATTGATTATTCTTATCAATTATTTGCCAGGAACACCAAACCACTAGAGGCACACTGGTAGGGCTGCAATTGTGTTGCGTAATCACTTTGCTTCACCATCCTAGTGCAACCACATGCGGTAGACTTAGGGTTGCCAGGTAATCCATGCCAGGAAGGACACTTTGAGCTTCTTCAGGTATTCCAAACCTTATAACTGAAAGGCTTCTGTGCTCGGCTAAATATTTCAGTCGTTCTTGTGCTTTGATTGGTTTGTTTCCTTGATTGAAAAACTCATCCAGGTTTACAAATCCTGTCCTAATTCAAAGTGTCCATTCTGACAAGGATTAGCTGGTAACCATGAGTACATTACTCAGAGTGATCCAAAAAAATGTTATATAAAAGCAAAGTTAATGGAACAAAATAAAAGAAAAAGATATGAAGAGAAAGCATATATTATTGGTTGTGACCCAGACACACAGAAAACAGGATGGCTGTCAGCCGCTCCCTGTGCGTTATGAGGATATCGTCAATTATCTGGTTTTTCAAACATCATGGGTAACAATGAAGCAAATAAAAGCAACTAAAAGTCTGGAGGTTTTCATTTCTTTATTTCTGGCTGAGTACAAGAACTGCAGATGATACGTGTGAAAGAAGTATTCCGATGTATTCACGGGTAAGTACAAGGATATATTCCATGCTTATTCATCATTATCATCATCAACAGCGGCATCGTATTGTAGTGCTTGGCAGAGTCAGAAATTCCTGCGGCTTGAGCAAGATGAGTTCCGTTATTTAAGCAGGGATGCTCTTTTATTTCAAGCTGTTAAAAGGACCGAACACAGCCATCAAGCAGCAACTCACCCACAAGCCCAACACATTATGCCCACTGTGCTGGCTATCCCAACTACTCATGCTACACATGGTGGACAGACAGACAGACAGACAGACAGCATGCACGCACACACCACTATTTACAATACATAACAGTAAATATTATACAAGATATTACAGTGTACATAATAGATACTAACTATACACAACTATTTATAATTTACATGTCTGGCTCTGGTCCAGCATGCATGCTTGATTGGTAACCCTAGTGCTACACTGACCCCCTCCAAGGGGGTTACCCAATCCAATAGCACACCGGGCAGCGTCAAGCCCTCTGCAGCCTCTGGGCCCCAAGTACCCCGCATGTCAATGATCAACAATCCTGATGACCCCCACAATCAGTCTGCCAGTGCTCCCTCTCTGGTGATGGCGGGAGCTGTCTGTCCATTACTGTTGAGCAGCAGGAGATCACTGGCAAAGCCGGGCTGCTAGCAGACGTTGGCCTGCTATCAGGCTCTGGTGATGTGGGTTCAAGCAGGTGCCGGACCTTGCCCTTGCGCGGCTTGGTGAGGATACACTGCTGACTGCTTGGCTGTTTCTTCTACTGTATGAGTCCTCCTACTCCCCAGATCGGGTGACCTCATGCAGCAGCTCCAGGTCTTGCTGATACTGCCACCATTACTCGTCCAGATGGCGGCACACCTTGGCCAGTTAGGCCTCCAAAACAAAGCACGCTTCCTTGCAAAGGGTCCCATGGGGTGGATCCAGCCTCGTCTGCTGATGTGGCTCTGGCACCCGGCTCATCTCCAGGCTGATGACTGTCGCCCTGGTTGCCGCCAAGCTGATACCCAACTCCTCAGCCACCACCAGGCCAGAGGAGATGGACCTGGAAGATGCAGCTCTAGAGGAGTTAGAGTGGGACCCTCTGGGCCTTGCCCTTAGACCTATCCCTTTGGTCCCCACTTCTGGTCGATGGTCGCACCACCCCAGTCATAAGCTTTTGTGCAGCTGGTGGTGCAGGCTTGGACCCAGAAGATGGGCTGACCAGATCTCGATTTCAAAGAGAGAGCGGCGGAGGCACTTACCCTGTTCTGGTCCAGGCAAGGGTTACTGTGACAACCTCCTATTATTGTTCTTGCTCCCATTCCTATCTCTGTTCCAGTCCTGCAATCCCCCCATCGTTCTGTCCCTATCCTTCTTATCCCTTGACCTGTCCAACCTCTTCAGGTGTATGTTGTCCTGTGCCCCCAGTTTTATCTTATGTTTGGTTCTGTGTCCCGGATTGGTTCCCCTCTGTTGATTGTCCTCTTTGACCTTCCCCTGTCTCATCCTACCCTGATGTTGGCCCCATACATCCTGCCATGCCCTGCGCTGTCCAATGTTCCGGCTCATGTTCCCACCTTTTTGTTCGGTCCCTTGTGTCCCCACCCTGACTTGTCCTTCGTGCCTGGAGGGTACGCTTTAGAGAGGGGCTAAGATCATGACCTGCTCACCATGTTTGCCCAATCCCCTTGTGTCCTCCCTGGCATGGATTTAATGAGCCGAGCTTGGAGCTTGTTTGTTGTACCCATCATTCCTGCCCCCTTGTATATCATTCCCAGCTGCCTCCTGTTTACTCCCTAGATAGTCTTATATTTAAGTGCCTTCCAGTGCAGTGTTCCCAGATCGGTCAGTCACATTGTAGCCTTGCTTTTCCGTTTCCTGCCTTCCTCTTTCTCCCCAGTGTGAATCCCTTACAATCCTGTTCATTTCTGTTATTGTTACTTTAGTTCCTTCTGACATGACGGGTGTCATGTTACAGGAAAATGGAAAGTTGCTCATTTATTTTTTTAAGATACTCATTTCACTCTGTCGACTGCGATTGTTGTTTCACACTGAATTTAAGGAAGTTGTTTCTCTTTTATCTGTAGAATAACTCTTCTGCAAGAAATACGTAGTTGTGAAATTTACAAAATACAGTTATGAGTTCCCCAGCACTAGGATTTTCCTACTTCCCCAATGGCCTGCCTTATATTGAGAGGCCTTTCATGTCTATACATTCTACATAACTTCTTCACCATGACTGCAACACCAACTGAGCTCCGGTTACTTACTGCTGATCCTCAGCAGGTGAGGTAAGAGATCTCAGACCTTCATTATTGAGAATAACAGAACTATTTATTTCTGTTACCTCAAACCATACATTCAAAGAATTTTTGATTTAAGAAACTGTAAGCTGCTACTTTTTCAGACAGATACTGATTTGATGCAGTATTTATAAAACAGTAAACAGCCAGAAATAGCTATGACATTCAGCAGTACATTAAAAATGGATGGATGTAAAATCAGAATTTGT
The DNA here is from genome assembly GCA_015163995.2 of Mormyrus lacerda. Taxonomy (NCBI): domain Eukaryota; kingdom Metazoa; phylum Chordata; class Actinopteri; order Osteoglossiformes; family Mormyridae; genus Mormyrus; species Mormyrus lacerda. Next base: position 44,515,013 of record JAABNX020000001.1, on the reverse strand, counting down.
TTTTTTCTTCAGCTTCCCTGATGAAATGCACAATTCTTTGGAAAGCCTTGACGATGTCAGCCCTCCGAATGAAGAAAGGTACTGCTTCATGCTTTCAAAGAATATCTTTGATTAATGGGTGTAGAAGATCTTAATAAGGAAATGTGCATCTTTATTTTGTAGCTATTCTATCAAACAAATGGAAGGAGTGGTTCACGGCCAACTGGAAGAGCGGGTGCGACCTTACATCGATCTGGTGGACTCCCTGAGAATGACTGGCATTGAAAGGGACCTATCACTGCCGGCCATTGCTGTGATTGGGGACCAGAGCTCTGGGAAAAGCTCCGTACTGGAAGCCTTGTCTGGGGTGTCCCTGCCCAG
>JAABNX020000001.1:44469359-44496944 GCA_015163995.2 Mormyrus lacerda | reverse complement strand
AATAGTGTGGACCACTATTTTCTTTTTGATCCTCACAATTTTGGAATCCAGTCGCGGGCCGGATTGAACGGCTCAGCGGGCTGGATTCGGCCCGCGGGCCGCCAGTTGATGACCATGGGCATACAGTCACATATTGGTATGACGGATAAAATATTCGGATGGATTCCCTGGTTAAAAGAATACACCCTCATACACAAATACTGTCTGAAATGTTACACATGTAACCAAAGATCAATGGCTTTGTGTCTCCAGAGGGGAAACCCCATCCTGAAGTTTGTGAGGAGTGTGCCGTGGGAGTTTGGTGAAGTCGTTCCTGATTACATCCTGGGACCGACAACCTGTGCTCTTTTTCTCAGGTTGCTCTTTTTGTCTTTTTACACAGTTCGGGAAGGGGAAGTAGGAGTTGTTAGACACTGCATGTGCCGTTTTATACAGTGTCAGCTGGGCAGCCTTACTGGTGGACGGTCGGCATTAAACAGCAGTGACATGTGTCTGGGCACCCTAGTCTGATCTTGCTCATTCTCCATTGTTCTTGGCCCACAGCCTGAGGTACCATAACCTGCATCCGAACTACATCCATGACCGACTGAAGAATCTGGGGCAGACCTTCACTCTCAGGGTGCTGCTGGTGCAGGTGGATGTGGTGAGTCATGTGACATATTTTACGTGACCGGTTGTCTGCCTGATTAAACAGTATAATGGCAGTAATTGCTTAGTCTAGTAATGAACTGCACAGTGAAACAAGGCTGTAGGCAAATCTGACTCCATTTGCATGAGTGTACAAGCAGGGGTCTTTTATAGATTAATAACTAATGAGATGTCGCCGAACGTATAGTTTGAATGACAGGTGCCAGCATCACCGTCTTATGAACATATTTGTGCTCATCACAGAAAGACCCCCACCATGCCTTGAAAGAGCTGGCACGCATCTGCATGATGGCAGACTGCACCCTCATATTGGCCTGGAGGTTAGGACCGAGGAGTACAGAGGTCAGGGTGGGGCATTGAAGGGTCAGCGATCCTTCACGGTGTGGAATGCGTGTCCTTCACAGTGATAAAATTACTGCGATTTTTTCTTCGCAGTCCCGAGGAGGCCGGACGGTACCTAGAGACATACAAAGCCTATGAGAAAAAGCCAGCAGACCTCCTGAAGGAGCAGGTGGAGAAGGACTTCCTGTCCAAGGTGACGTCTCCATATAGCACATGCCAACAGGATGCAGGCGTAGGGATGAAGTGTCTGTCCTTCCACAGTGCCAGAGCCTGCCAAACCCAGATGTTCGTGACGCCCTTGTACATTTACCTGTGTTAAATGGTGCCCACTAGTGGCCCTGTGCATGTTTTATCCATTTGTGTAAGTCACCTCTTCTTACAGGTCACAGACTGTCTGACAACAGTGAAATCCATCAACAGGACTGATGCCATAACCTTGCTCTCTACGTTTTCCGTAAGATGTTTGTTTTACAATATTATACTTGTGTTAATGGACATGAGTATTATACCCAAATGTGTGTAAGGGAGACAGTTTAATACCCAGATTCTCTGTTCAGCTCTGAATGTAGCCTTAAGTTGCTGCGAGGTTGCTCCAGATCTTTCCTGGAGATGATGGGCTTGATTTTTAGCTCTGTTATCCTTGTAGTCTCTGGAGGGAGTAATGAATGCCTCAAAAGAAGATCTTGCACTCTGTCCTGGGCTGGGACCTCAGAAGGTGAGACGGGGATATATAGGAGAAAACCAGTTTGTACTGAGGGGTGTTCTGTGAAGCAGGATCTCTTGCTTAGCCATGTTACTTGTTGGATTTAAGGTAGTCTGAGCTAAACGTAATTGAAGATAAAGTCCATTTAGCTTAGACTACCTTAAATCCAACAACTTATCTGGCTAAGCAAATCCTGCTTTCTGGAGCATCCCCTTGGTGTGAGGTCTCATGCAGCAAATGGTGTGCTGCAGGATATCTCCATAGATTAAATGTCATGGATATGTATGTTTTCTTTTCCTTCCACAGCAGTTATACTGCTTTTGGTGTCTGCATGTTGCAATTTGCTTTGCCGTCTGTGATGGTAACCTGTGCATCTTGGTATGTGTATCTGAGACATTTTTGTATGTTACAGGCTCGCCGTCTCTATGATGTCCTACACCAGCCTTTCCTCAAGAGCAACAGAAAAGCTGAAACATAGTACCTGCAAAATGTTCCTCACATGTTTGGTGTGGACAGACTATGACTAAGCATGGACTCTGAGGAAAGGAACTTTTTAAATCAGCATTACATGACCAAAATATTTATTTCAATAAAGCCTTGTTAGTTTAAGCAACCTTGTTGGTCATTAGAAGAAAAACAAAAAAAGGATTCCTGACAGGAACACTTTGCTTCAGTGTTGTGAAATCTAGACCTGTGTCTTCTGAGGTAGCAGCAGACAGCAGCCGTTTTGATCATCAGCATATCGTCAAATCAAACAAAAGACTTAGAGGATAAAAATGGTAAATTTAATATAAATCTATATATGAAACAAATTAGAACAGCTATGATGTGATGCTGAAGGTTTGTGAATGAAACATTTACGTCCCCCCAGTGATGGTCAGTAAAGAGATCTTGTTTACATTGCCCCAGTTACCTGGTCTTTTAATACAACCACCAAATTTAAACAGAGGACCCCTGACTGTAGAACACAGTGTTTACTTTCTGATATTCCAAACACTAATATTTTCTTGATGTTTTATTGGCTGGTGGGTCTGTAACAGCTTCCTTCGCCTCCGGTCAGTTGAATAGATCCTTCTGGCCTGCACTAGGTGCACTTAGGGAAGGCAGAACAGATCAGGGCAGGGGCCTGATCTGAAGATCTGAGACAACACACTTATCTCCCATGGCTGCTGTTTCTCCATACACATTATCGCAATGGGATTTAATAGAGTAAAATGAATCGAATTCAATGACTGAGTTCAGTCTCTCGTGGTAGGCCCATTTGTGAAGCTCCTGTGTCCCAAAACGGTCCCTTCAAATTCACTCGGCTAACAGCAGGGAAATGTCCACATAGTCCGAAAATGGACAGAACCAGTGCCTTGCGGCTCTCAGTCATAGTGCAGATTCTTGAAGTTGAAACGTTTTCGGTCTGTGAAACCAGTCATCTGGGTAGATTGGGAAAACAAATGGAAAAAGTTAATTTTCCAGTTAAAAAAAATAAAATAAAAAATCAAATTACTAAAGTCAATGTACCAGACAATGAGCTGGAGAACTCAGAAGCAACTAACCTGATTAGGCTCTTTTGTGAAGTATCTCTTCTCTATTACCTGTAAATGAGGTAAACAAACCCAGTGATATTGCATGTATAACATTCAGAGTTATCCCAGTATGTTTTTACACTCTGATCCATGGTTTGTTACAATTCAAACCGGTTCTCGTTATCTAGTACTGATAACCACACAGCTGACCGTGCTGCTGGTAAACCCTCTCGTTACCTTGTCAAAGAACCTGCTTAACTTGACCGCGTTGGATGAACCTGCTGCCAGATACCGCGGATTAGTGCAGTCCTAGAAAGACATGGGGAGTTAATGGGATGGCTTAAGTAAAATTGATGCCATTAACGATCTACCAATAAAACAGCAGCGAAATTCATACCAGGTTAATTTCCTCAGCATTAAAGTCTTCTGACAGGAAGGCCGTCCTCGTCAAGACATCATTGCGTTTGTTTTCAGGAATTTGGTCATATTTGGTCCCGATCATAAGCAAAGGCACTGGGTTCTCAGCAAATTTCTCTCTATCGTAATCTCTGCAGCAAGAGAGGACAAACAGGAGTAGTGTCCAGAAGAGAAGTTTCTGTTGCAGATGTTAAATAAAGTAACAGATAAAACCCACCACGTACCCATTTGTGACTATGACTCCAGTAGGAGATGAGTCCTTATTCAGAGCTTCCAGTGACCACCGGTATAAATTTTGCGAGGACTTCTTGTTGGTCAGGTCATGCACTAAAATTATACCTGTGATGACAGATAAACACGTTTGTATCGTGTATTGAGTTTTAAGATTCTCTAATGCAGCGTTTGGAGACCATGTTCTTTTTACCGTTAACTGAGCTGTAAAAAACAGCTCTAGTGCTTTTCACGCTGCTGGCGCTGCCCACCGATCCACCAACATCCCACAATTCAATGTAGAAGGTTTTCTCCTCTGGCGTCCCTTCTTTGTAGTCATGGACCTGTGACGGTTGAAAGGCTCTAGATTTACTACTAATAGTTAACTTTTTCCATTAAAATATCGGAGTGGTGGTTCATTAAAGCAGCCTCTTACACGCACGTCCACGGAACAGCCCACTGTCCACGAAGGATTTCCCAGCACCTGATTTTGACACAGCAAATGAACCAGCGACGACTTCCCGACACCTGCAAAGCCCGATTACCCATCAGAGCGGCAACGTGGAAATTACGAAACAGTAAGAATATGGCAGTTCATTTTAGGAGATATTTCAACGATACACATTCATTACCAGTGAAAACTCCGCATACTTGTAAACTTACTGATCTTATGAAACATACAAATGAGGTTGAGAACTGCTGCACAAATTAATATTTATATGTTTTTGGCGTTCATACTGTGTTTTACTAAATTGTATTAATAGTTTTAAATTAAGCCCTTAAAAGGATTCTGTATATACCTTAATTATTTAACACACTCACCCGAATCTCCCAAAACAAGTACTTTGATCCGGTCAAGCGACGCCATGTTTGCATACGCCTTTTGACACGAACCCGGAGGTAGATCCGCATCCCGCCCACATTTCCGTTCTTCCACCCGCCTTTCAACCACGAATATTTACTACTTTAAACTCACTCGCCCTTACAGCTGTGTATCATTCTAGTGCTTTGCCTTTCAGAATCCAACAGCAGCAAGCAGCGCCAACACTGCCCTAACCGTAAAAATGATAAGAAAGATGGCATAAACGCCGAGCACTCAGGATCTTTATCCCACCCGTCACAGTGGCGATCCGTGTGCCTCCTCATTGGATCGTCGAAATGTCAATCTACTGGGACTGGCCTGTGATTCGCGTTTCCCAGGTGATGGATTACCGGAACTCTCAGATGGCGTTTCTGTGGTTTGTGGGCCCTGCTGAAGCTTAGGGGAAGCGTGGGCGCCGGAATGACTGTCACGGCGTGAGCTGTCGAGGAAGCAGGCGAGTACCCGTTTTTGCCCTCTCGAGTGGCCCTTGTAACTTTTTAGAAATAAGTCCGATGTGTCCAGAAACCAGTTGCACACCCTCTCCGTGTCCTATAAATCCGCCGCTGCTGTGTTTGTAAACTCTGTTTACCTTCCGCACTGTAGTTTGTGCGCGGTGATGGTGGAGGATCCAGGTGCCACAACCACGGCATCAATCACTGGCACCTAACACGCTTTCTGCGACGTAATATGATATTATTCTGCCCGTAAGAATGTTGACGTACTCGGCCTTTACGTTCGTGTAGTGTGACTGCATGCGTGGATGAATAAGAACCAACGCCGGTTTACAGAACTGCACCGTCGGTCCATACATATCTTTTTGAAACTTCACCGTTTAAGTGCCCGTCTTCAGCAGTTTACTTTGTTCTACAAACCCATGGCATGTGTTCCTAACCTGGCAGGACTGTGTGGAAAGTGCATATTGGCACCACTGACACGTGATGACCTAGATTTAACCCCATACTAGAGGTGTGTGTGTGTATACCAGAATGACAGAGTGTTGTGTCCCTCATGCAGATCTAGAAGAACGCAGTGAAGTGTCTGTTCCTCTGACCCCCCCCCCCTCCTCCCCCCACCACCACCACCTCCTGGCTGCGGTGGTGCTCAGGCCTCAGCATGACAGAGCCTGAGCTGCTTACGGAAGTTCCGGCAGCGCTGAAGAGGCTCGCTAAGCAGGTGGTGCGTGGCTTCTATGGGGTGGAGCACGCCCTGGCGCTGGACATCCTGATCCGTAACCCATGTGTGCGGGAAGAGGACATGCTTGAGCTGCTGAAGTTTGACCGGAAGCAGCTGCGCTCGGTGCTCAACACACTCAAGGGTGACAAGTTTGTTAAGTGCCGCATGCGGGTGGAGACGGCCGCTGACGGTAAGGCCACCCGTCATAACTACTACTTCATCAACTACCGGGCGCTGGTCAACGTGGTCAAGTACAAGCTGGACCACATGCGGCGGCGCATCGAGACCGATGAACGCGACTCCACCAACCGCGCCTCCTTCCGCTGCCCCTGCTGCTTCAGCACCTTCACGGACCTGGAAGCCAACCAGCTTTTCGACCCCATGACAGGTGAGGGGCGTGTCCCTGGCCACCTCTCTTGTCAGTCACGCCTGTGTGGCTTTGCTGAGCTCCCAGTCAGGCTCCATCTACCTGTGATTCTGGTGGCAGGTGGAACCAGCTATCGGGTTTACAGCCCACTCTCACGTTACGGTCATTTCCTGTAATGTCTCCTGTTTGCTTTGTAAGACTGGCCTTATTGACTGAGGAGGGTGCATCACTGCTACCCATTTCACTGCTGACTTGTCCCTGATAGGCTGGATTGTGGTCTGTACACACTGTTCCAGAGCCCAAGATGGATCTTCTGGATTGGTCAGGGAGCGTCAACCAATGAGCTTTTAATGATCCCAAAGTGAGACTGGGCTCCATTATTCAATGAATTGTGCACATGGTAATGCTGTTTACTTGTGTGGTTAGATGAAATTCTTGTATAGCCGTTGGTGGTGAGAGCAGAGTGTTACCTAAAGCCTGGTTCAAAATTCAGTTTTCCGTGTGTGTTCACACTGCGTTTGGCTGCCGATGTGGACGGTGAGAGAGTCAACCTCATTGCTGTAATACCAGTGCTAGACACCAGGTGGAAGCAGAATGTTGAATCGTATTGCAACATGTGCTATTTAGTAAAAGGATAAAAGACGTTGAGAAGTGAAGGCTCTTATTTTTTTCTGCGGATAAGCGGTGATGGGGCATAAATGAAGACAGGATAAAAAAAGAATTGTTTACGTGATATTAGATAAGGCTTAATTTGTTCCTGAAATTTACTCATCAGTTTAAGCAAATTAGATTTTTCTGAGACAAGCCTTTGTGTAAATTTGCAAGGTCATGATGCCACTGATCCGGATGATGTGCATGCAGAATACGTTTCAGGTCACAGTGACTGAGTCAGCATAGTCAGACCACAGCCGGCTTAATTACTGACTTCATAATGATATGGTGGGCTGGTGAGCTTGTGCTCTGTGCCGGGTAACTATTCTGTGTCATTTTGAAATCCGTTAGGCTAATTTGCCGTTCAGATAAATATATCGTGCAGGTCAGCGTGCCCCTCTATGGTCACGGGGGACAGCAGGCAGCCAAGGCAAGCCTTTGGGTTAATTTGTAAGCAAGATGAGGTCAATTTGTCAGTCAAGTAGTTGATTGAGCACCTTTGCATTGATCGGCTTGTCCAGAGACTGGAGTCCTGTCTCGCCCTGCTCCATGTGTGCGGTGTGTCTCTAAAGCTACATAGCTAGTTTTTTACTGGGTGCCATAGGGAGCAGTGTATAGCTCAGTGGGTTAGGATGCTGCCTGTGATCAGAAGTCCGCTGGTTCAAAGCCCAGGGTTGGCAGAGTGATGTCACCATTGGGCCCTTGAGCAAGGCCCTTAATTTCCAGTTGCTGCTGGGACCAGCTGACCCTGGTTTCACAGATAAATGCACCTTGCTTTGTGTAAAAGCCTCTGCTGAATAAATGCATAGGTTTAATGTCTAAACATCCTGCTCATCTCTTGCGAATCTTTTGAGAGGACGGTGGAGATGAGATGAAACTCAGTATTGGGTAATTCTAAGAGACCATTCTGGCTGATTTGAAATTGTTCCTTGCTTGTGTGTGCTTACACTGTTGGATCAGATGTTGTTATCTAAGATGGATGCATTTATATTGTTTACTGTGTGTTTCTGATAGGAGCAAAGATGGTCTAATTGGCCTATTAGGCTTTTCTTTGGTCTCTCCCTTTCAAAAGCCTCTCTGGAGTCAGAGTGCTGTGTTTTAACTTTACCTTGTTTGTAGCCCATATTTCCTTAATCCTCTCCTCTGCGTTCAAAGGGCAGCGTGATTTGCTCTTTGACGGGGAGATGGATGGCTTTATTTAAAACAAAAGTTCTTTTGAAGCTCCATCGCGGAAAAGAATTAGCGTCTGGCGCTGGGTGAAATGGAAGATTGTTTATGCGTTGTGATTCGTCGTGATGAGTCGAAGGGCGTCTCGGTGAAGTGGTCTTACATGGAAACACACTTTAAGTTCTTTGTCAGAGCGGCTTTGATTGGGGTCGGGTGCCGTGGCCGGTCTGGTACGGCTTCCAGGCCTGTGGTCTCTGTGATTCCCCGAGTTGAGCTGCTGACCATTTCTCCTTCTGACCTCCCCCCCCCAGGTACGTTCCGCTGTACCTTCTGCCAGACCGAGGTGGAGGAGGATGAGTCGGCCGTGCCGAAGAAAGACGCGCGCACGCTGGTGGCTCGTTTCAATGAGCAGATCGAGCCCATCTATGTGCTGCTGCGTGAGACCGAGGATGTCAACCTGTCCCACGAGCTGCTGGAGCCCGAGCCCAGTGACATTCCTGAGCTGAGGCACGTCGCCGACTCTGGCGCCCCCTACTGTCCTCTCCCATGCATTGACTTTATTCAGCATGGATTGTTACTATTTCTCTTTGTCTTTTTACAGCCGTGGGCGGGCTGCGCAGGCGGCAGCCGGCGGGGCCAACCGGCCCAGTGGGCCTCACCGGGAGGCCTGGTCCTCCAAGGGTTCTTCTTACGCGGACATGTACACGCAGAACGTGGTGATCAGCATGGACGAGCGCGAGGAACAGCAGCGTCCGGCGGCCGACGCCAAAGCGCGGCCCGTGTGGCTGACGGAGAGCACCGTGCAGGGGGCCTACAGCGAGCCTGACGTCCTCCAGACCCGTAAGACCCTCCCCCTCACCGCTCAGCTCGCGTGCCGCATGACGTCGCGGCTGACTCTCGCTCTGCTGTCATTCCAGAAGCCGAGGACGTGGCCGGGATCCAGGCGGGCCGCGCTTTGGGTCGGGAGCCACAGCTGGACGAGAATGAGGTGATGCGAGCCCTGCTGATCCACGAGAAGCGCGCTGTGTCAGGGGCGGCACCGGTGGGCGGGGCCCTGGGCGGCTCCCGGGCCCCGGCCAACGCAAGCGACTCGGAGAGCGACACCAGCGAATCGGATGAAGAGTCTCCCCCACGCCCTGCACCTCCCGTCGCCGCACGAGGCCCAGCTGAGGAAGACGAGGAGGACGATGATGAGGACTTTGAGGAGGTGGGGGAGGAGGAGCCCATGGTGTTTGTGGGCGGGAGGCCGTTCTCCTACCGTGAAGTCAGCCAGAGGCCTGAGCTGGTGGAGCAGATGACTGCGCAGGAGAAGGAAGCTTACATTGAAATGGGCCAGAACATCTTCCAAGACATGTTCTTCTAAGCTACTGGTTGTCCTCCTGGCCACGTTGGGTCCCCCGCCCCCATCCAATTCCACTGTGAAAGCTGCATATGTGTTTGCTGGCAAGCGTCTCCCAACTTAATGAATAAGGTCTTAGTCATGAGCCAATGAAAGACGCTTGTGTTCTCCTAACCAGACAGGCTCTCCTCAAGGCGGATGACAGAGGTGCCAAATTGACCAATAACATGCTCTGTCCTTTCTTGACACACTTTGCATCCTCAGAGCTGGGCAGCCTGTACCAACCTGCCAGTCTTCACCTCTTAATGGCTGCTTTGGTCTAGATAGTTCATCTGGATTTATTAGTTTATTGCCATTTTTCCACTGGATGAGCTCGAGTTCCTTTCAAACCAGGACTTGTAACGCAGTCTTTCTGTGGCAACAGGTCCCCTTTCCATATGCTTAAGCTGCTTTCCTGTTCCTGTTTTGCTGTCCTGTTTTGCTTCCATTTTTCTGCATCCCCAGACCTGCAGCTCGAGTAATTCCTGTTGGTTCTGTGCCGTCAGTCGAGCCCCAAGATGGCAGGAGTGGCACCTGACGCCTTCCAGTCTGAAGACCTTTTTCCCCACATTTACGGAGAAGTGGATCTTTCTCTCTGCATCCTTCCCTATGTTGAATAGTTTATAGTTGATTTAGTTTTTATAATTGTTCACTTGTTTTAATTTGTTTTGAGTTGGGTGGGCCTTGGTTGAGTGAAGCAAAAATCTTGCAAGGAATAAAGAGTTTCATAAAAACTTTAAAGTGTTTTTTTTCTTATAAGTCTGAAAGTTTTTTTGTCTGTGAGGGGTCAGTTTGGGTTTGCAGGGATGCTGTCCGAGTCTTAATGAATCCAGCACATGTCAGGTAATCGCCTGGCTTTTGTTTACTGATGGAGGAATCCTCTCAGGAACTGCTAAGCTTGACTAGATCTTTCTAGTTTTTTTACAGTTGGCGGGAGCCATTTTTCTGCAGCCTAGAGCGTTTTCGATCTCCGTGCGTTGACTGACAGGACGTGAAGGCGATTTGCTGGAGGCGGGACCCTCAGGGGTGTAATTGGCACGTGGGCTCGTTCTGCAGGGCCATGATTGATCTGAGAAGGGCGTCGGGGGGGGGGCACCTCGGTGCTCCCTCCGCAGCCGCAACCCCCGCCTTACCGACGGGCGCTAGTGCACGGCGTGGGGTCTGAGTGGGCCGGGAAGCAGAAGAAGGAATAATTTAACAGGGGAGGCATTAAAAAGCGGCCCCCGGGGTGAGGCACGGATGCTGGGGGGGGTCTGGACTGTGGGTCCCTGGATCTGGCCTAATTAGCCTGGCCCAGGGGGGGCTTGGACACCCACAGCAACAGTTTATCAAGTAGGCTTTCTGTTTGTGTGGTCTGCTGTGGTCTAAAGCCCGTGCTCTCTCTATTAGCTGCTCTGAGATCCACCACATGTGCTGGTCTTCAGCCAGCTTTCAAAGCTGGGTTTAAGCATAAAGCCTAAGCTTTTGCGATATTAGTGCTTTGTGAATTTGTGTGTGGGAAAAATGGCTTGCAGTGCTCCCCTGGAACTGCAACACAGGCTGCAGATCCTGGCATTAGCATCTAGCCGAATGCTTCTTCAGGACTGCGTCTGTCCAGGTCAATATATAGCTTAGCAGTGGTGCTGACTGTCACAAATGTAGTCGGGGACACAATGGAATGTGAGGTGCTGAGGCTCATTGGACTGTGCGGTTGTCTGTCAGGCGATGACGTTCTCTGATTGGATGGATCTGGACATTCCTGGGCGGAGCTGTATGGTGATTCGTGGGGTCCAGGTCTTTCAGAAGGGGCGACCTGGAGCAGTGGCCATGTTATCTGGCTTCACCTCCTGGAGCCGTGCAGCATCAGTCGTTAGGTGCTTGCCGCTTTCACCTCTCCCTCTGTCTACCTCTCCTTCTGTCCTTAGCCCCTGAGCATCCAGCTGGGTTAATGACTGTCAATCAGGTGTCGGATTTCAAAGCATGACCTTCAAAGCCCCTCCCCTTCGGTGGTGCTCGGGGGGGCGGGGAAGCCTGTTGCAGGGCCGCGTTGTTTGACTATCAGCCAGTGACTTTTTTTTTTTTTGACTTAGTTCTGGAGAGGAACGCACACTTGTCCGCTTAGGCCTTGCACGTCTACCTGCTGTGTGATTTCACCAAGGACGTATCAGGAAAAAGGCCTTATTTTTATTTTGCTGGCTCTGTATGAGTGAAATCTGATTAGATGTGGACAGCAATCATTTCTGCTCACGCACCGATAAAGAATGACACTCGTATTTTTGCTCTCCGCGTGAGCTGCACCACTGATCATCCTTTTGAAGGGGCTGGATTTGTATGAGTGTTTGAGATACAGGCTTCTTCTCTCCTGTCTAAACGCCATCGTGCACACGGGTGCACTGTCTCTCAACCGCCATCGCCTTCTCTGTGACCGCATCACAGCTGTGGCAAGTGTAGGTTTAGAGCTGTAGGACCTGAACGAACAAAATGGCGACTATATCTGGGCCTCCAGCTAAATAAAGAGACACACAACACGGAGACAGAAGGTAGTAACAGGTTAGACGGTTCAGTGCCCTGTGGATGGCAAAGCCCTCAGAAATCTGCCTTCACCTGTATCTCCATGCTGCACAGCTGCCCTAGTGATTCATTCTGGACTTGTGAACGTAGGGTTTTGAACACTCTCTGACCTGCATATCTTCTCCTTAGCATTCCTCTCTCCATGGCTCCCTCCGTTCTTCTTGTCACCAGTCTCTTGAGACAGGAATGAGGAAACATAGAGAAGTTGCTCAGTTGTTTAAAAAATCTTTTCTGTTTACTTTTGTCTCTTTTCTCATCTCTGTTCTCTTTCTTTTTTTCCCTGAACGTGCTGAATGCGCCTTTTCTTACGCGTTTTGCCTGCTGGGAACTCGGAGTCACACTTTTATGTTTGGTCTACACAATTGTTCTCTTTTGGCTTAAAATTTTCGTGTCCTCATCAGCATAATTTATGTCCCAAAGGCGAGGCTTGATCGAAATTCACAAGATGAAAGATGAGTTCTGTTTTCTTTTCCTCAGGCTGAGATTTTTCCAGAAAGTCTTTTGTTTGCCCAGAAAGATACGCTGTAAAAAGGTGTTTGTGCCTACAAAGTACTGACAGTGAGGACTGTCAGCAAGTCACCTCTGCTTCTAGACAACAGAGATCCACCTGGACGGCATACTTGAGTGACATTCGAGGCTGATTTTTATCACCTCCGGGAGTTTTTGTAATAGTTTGCGCGGATCTGTCTGTTTTGTCTTCCGAAAATCGATGTTGTCCGTCCGTCGGCTACCGTGCGCCAGAGAATCTCCCATCATGCCGCAGTGCTGGCTGGGCTTCCTGCCGGTTTTGCCTGGCTGAATACATCTCCGACGGCTTTCTTGTTTTCTGGCAGGCTGATTTATCACGCCGCTTGTGCAGCTGATTTATGAACTCCAGCCACACTCGGGCCCGTGCTGTGGGTGCTGCGCTGTGGAGGGTTAGCGCCGAGGGGTCCGTGATGGCTAACGGGAAGTAACACACTCACATCGTAGAGGCGAGGCAGGAGGTGTTCCTCTGCTGGCCTCAGGTATTTACGTTCTCCTGGGAATGTCGCCTCATTCTAATTCTGGGCTTGCCTGGAAGTGGTGGCCGGTTCCAGTAACAATTTCCTGGTGCCACATTTGAGACCACGTTACACGCATGTACATGTTCTGGGCTATAAACAGGCCTGCACAAGATGAACTGGTCTTTGTGTTGTCAGAAGAATGACACCTTCATTTTGTTCAATTGACGTGCCCAGCTGCATTTGGCATTTATAAATAAACAGGAGAAATCCATCAGGAAAGCAGCACAATTACTCCTATATCAAGCAGCTCTGTTCCTGAAACAAATCAACAATTTGGCTTTTTACTGGTGAGAGGCGCCCTGCTTGGTGTGCAGGAAACCCCTTCAGCTCCAGGTTTAATTCTGCCCGTGGCCTCTGTTAGTGTGATTTGTCTCTCTGGGGACACACTTCCCCTTGCACATAAATAAAGCCTGAAGTCAACAGTGCACTACACTGAACCCCACCTCCAGGATGCAGCATTCTCTGATGCGCAGGCACCTGTCAACCACAGATTCTGAATCACGTCCTTCACCGTACTAGGAGGCTGTTCTACCGAGCTGCTTGTAAATCGATAAATATTTTCCTTCTGGTCTGCTGCGTCCAATCGTGTCCTATGGTGTGCTCACAGGGTGCCGCTGGCTTCCCCTGCTTTTGGTCTGGATAGCACATCTAGATCTGTTCTTCTCTCATCTCCTCCAACCTTTTGTTGTGTCGTGCCTTGTTGCCAGGCAACCGTGCAAACGACATCACCTGTTAAGTCGGGGAGCTGAACATTGCACACAGCTACGGAGACTCAAGAAAGGCAGATAGACTGAACACAGAAGTGGAATCACGGAAGAAATGTTCTTGCAGAAGGACTTGCGGAGACTGGGTTCGCACACTCTGTTGCCAATCTCAGAGATGCTGCGGTTCTCTATTTGTGTGACTATGGCTGTGACCTTGGGGTCAGCACCTTAACAAGCAGGGTGAGACAATTAGCTCCTGTCCCACTGCAGCACACCTCTGGGATTGTAACTGTCCACACAAATCATGGCTAATGGGCTGACTGCAGCTCAGTGTAAATGATATGAATCCATTTCTTTGGAATTGCCCTGACACTTGTTTTATAGGCTGAACTGGGATATTATTTAAATTCCACCCATTTATTCTGCTGATAATATGGTTCCATCCATCTTAGAACACAAGATGTTTATGTGGAGAGTATATTGCTCATGTTGGTTGTGAGATTCGCTCTTTTATCGAACGTAACCAGTACTTGTAACTCAGTAGTGTAATTGGGCGCGGGCAGCTGGCACTTAGCCTTCGCAGGAACAGAAAGTTTTCTCCGTCAGTCACAACGAATCAGTCTGCGTTTGTGAGGCCTGGGCCATTAAAGAAATAAAATCAGCAGCAATTAGCCAAAGTGGGAGGTATTCATTATCATGTACTTTCAGCCAGGGGAATTGGCCTTATATGACAGCCTTGCTTTTTTCAACCCATTTATATGTAAATAAGATTGATTTCTAGCTGAGGACCTTACAACCAACCCCCCCATGGGCACAGCCACTGCTTTTAGACTAGAGAGACAGGGGGGCTGGGAATTGTTTGTTTTTTTCTTATTAGTAAGTGAACCTGGTGAAATTGTTTTCACAGTTCATGGTGCTGGAGCCCCTACGTCGGCTAAAGGGTAAACTGATATTCCCGTTTTTTTCCCCCAACTCAATTATCCCCAAAACCTCCACAGCACAGCAAACTCAAAATCGCACTAGATGTACATATTCTCTTTCTACTTTTTGACTTTTGTTCTCCACACAATCTTTTTTTTTTGAGCGTGCATAATGCTCCTCGTTTATCTATCCCCCTGATTGATTTTACCTGAGGATTTGCATGGTCCTGTCATCAGAGGCCGTTAGCAATGGGGACTGTGTCACGCCTTAATGTGGGGGCCATGCTGAGGGGCCTGACAAAGGGCTACATTGGGGTCGTGGGGGGGTGGGGGTATCCACGTGGGATGCATCCTGGGAAATGATGAGGCGACGGAGAACGGCATGCCGGTCTTTTGGGTCCCTCGGGCTGGGTGCTGGCGGCCTGGTGACTCTCGCTTTGTTGCAGAAGAATGGAAATCCTGCACGGATAGAGCGATGGAGCAATGTACAGCTCGTGTGTCATACACCGTCTGTCACTGTGGCAGGAAAATGTATCTGCTGGTTCTTCTGGACTTTTCACTCTTCCCAGGTTTGGTGCAGATGTTTACTAATTTCATGATCTCATTTTTATGCCACTGCATAGAAAATCCTGTTACGAACAAAAATAAAATTCTTTACTCAGCCTGTGGGATTTTTCAGAATTCTGGTGTTCTAAAGTCAGACATTCAAATTGCCGAAATGGTTAAAATGTATAAAAGAGGTGTTTTATTAATGATATATTTCATTAATAAATATTCACACATAAATGACTGAGCTGTTACCCATTAACCTTTGATCGTGTTTGACTTCATTAGCAGAATAAATGGGTGGCTAGAATTTATTATTCTACTGGTGATTTTCTCTCACCACAATCCCCACGCTGGTCCAGATTGTGCTTGTTACTCTAGAAATAAACCCTGAGGAAATTTGTACTTTTAATAGCCAATTCCTTTGCAAAAGGGCTGCCCTTTTCAGGCTATACCGGACTGTAGGAGATCTGTGACATGTAATCGCTGCTCCGATTCCTGCCTCTCATTCTGTTCAGAAATGGCCTCATTTATATGAAGACTCAATGCTGATAGACTCACATACTGTCTGAAGTATGCCCTCTCTTACTTGTTTTTACACTTTTTTGCCCCCTTTATTAGATGCTAGTTCTCTATACACTACATATATTTTAGAACGATTTCCTTCTTCAGCAGAAGATGATGAAAATGTCAGACATGGGGATTTGCAAAGTCTGTGTCCTTTTCATAAACTGGCACCTGGCAGTGTATGGTCAGCATTGGTCACACCTGCTCCTGTTATTTAACCTTTTAATTACTGTAAGCCTCCCATTTCCTACAGACATTACACTGTGCCGGGGGCAGGTCAGATGCAACAGTCTGTCCTTTTGGGATGCTCCTTTATAACCGTTAATAGCATGCGTGGACCCGCATACATTTTTGAGCAACGAACTACTTCCCTTTGTTATCCCCGCCTAGTACAGCAATAATCTTCGGCCAATTTCTGGTTGGTCTTCAAATATTTCTAAGTTGCGATGATAGATGGGTTAAACCCAGCAAGCCGACAGAGTGCTCGTCCCACCTTATAATTATTAAGCCCGAATTTGCAACAGGTTCGTGGTACCTGTGTGCCAACGTGTTTGCGCAAATTAAAGAAATACATTTTGGTATAGATGTAACATGTAACTGTGGAGAGTAGCTTTCTTCCTCCTCCATTTTTAATCGGTAAATGGACAACGCTTGAGCTGGGAAAGGGCGGGGAGATGGAGGAGGACCGGGAGGCGGGGCGCAAGCGGCAGGTTTCAGCACCGTGGACAGCGGCTGCAGTTCACTGCAGGACGGCGGCGCGACGAGCGGAGCAGAGCCTCACCTTCCGCTGCAATCGCAGCTTTCCTCCATCATCTGTCCTGTCTTTATAACTTAAAAACAAGTGTTCCGAGCTGACTGCTATGTGCTATGTGCACCGACCCTCTCCCCCCTCGCTGAAACATCCACTTTGATTTGGTGGGCATTTATAACCTTTTTTCTTGCTGATTAATTTATTAGGATCGTTTGTAGTTTATTGTGATTTTTAATTTTGTTCTGCAAATTAATTACAATAAAAAATTGTGATAATCTGTATTTCCCGTTTTACATTTAAATAGCCTGCTTGCAGTTCTTCTTGGGCACAATTTTATTTTTGTACATTGTGCTGAGGAATCTCATTACCAGACCAACTTTTTCTTTGACTTTCTGCCACACATATGGAAGAAACCAGAATCGTCTGGGAGCTTCAACAGGGCTGATCAATGCCATTTTATCTGAACAGGGACTGAAATTAAGCATCGCAGCATGAAGAAGTTCCGGAGGGTTTTGGACGGCCTGACGACCTCCTCTCCGGCCGGCGTCGGCGGTGGGGTTGCGACCCCTCTGGCCCCGGGGACGGTCCCCAGAGAGCTGGAAGTACGGGAGACCTTAGTATCCGACAACTTTCAGATCTGTAAGGTGAGTATTTCCGCCATCTATGAGTCTTTATTGGTTTTGGTTTTAGACTCCTGTTATTTCCCAGCACACTTCCACACGAAAAGCGCTATATAAATCTGTCGAATGTGACGGACAGACTGTGCGGTACAGGGTCAGTGACACGTTAGATCAACATTTCACCTCCACTGCCACCACCTGACCAGCGCTACCGGTAGGACTCAGACATCAAATACGGGCTGTATTTATTTCACAATATTTTCACTTCTCGTCTGTTTTTTGTTAGGGGTTCTATCTGTTTAACTCAAATCACGTCAACTGCAGCGATTCCTCACCTGATTGGATTATGTACAAAACAAATGTCAGTTTTTATATTTGCACGTTTACTGTGCCTGCCACGTAACGAAATAATGTTGAAGTCTGCTTTAAAACGGACCTTTCCGGCGCCAGCAGTCCGACCCTCCGCTTGGTACCTCCCTGCTTCTTACGCAGCCTTGCAGGGGTTCAGTTCACAGACCTTTAATCCATGTAAGTGCTCGTTGTAAGGTAACAGCAAAGTGGATTATTGTATAAACTCCCGCAGATGTACTCAGATTTCCCAGGTAACCGTCTTTTGATTGGAGATACAGATCGCTGTTTTTTTTTTTTTTTTGTAATACCGTGTCCATGCACATGAAGTGAGCCGCATGTGTTTAGAGCTAAGCAAAGAGGTGATATCTTCCGTCTGACTTTAAATTGTATAGAAACTCATTATTAGGGATTTCTTTGTAGGTATAGCTGAACAGTGTCTAGACTGACGGTCAGGGTGGTGTTTAATACATTTCACATCTCCACACCACCGTCTTTATTCCTATGTATCGACTTCCCCACATAGCTGTGCCAGTTTCATTATCTTCTGTGCAATCACATCACTGCACCTCCAGGCCAGGTCCAAATGAGCACATCATCTAGCATTGCTTCAGGTGACCATTTAACACCATGTTAACTACTATATTTCACACCACAGTCCTTTTGAACCAATACCCCAGCGTGTATTTATTTGATATTAATTAGTGTCCGTGTTTGTCCTGTCGGTAAGGACAAATGGCAGAAGCAGCGGGAGAATCATGATGGCAGTAGGGGGCTCCATGCCAATTTGGTTTGTACTTTTCCTCCTTGTGGCTCCTTCCAGGTGATCCGAACGCCTCATCCGTGCTGTTGCTCTGAGTCTCCATGGCTCCAATTTGCAGGGAGAATATGTCTATGTTTTAAAAGCAAGTTCGCCCGGCTGCAGCAATTCAGTGTTAATATAATATTTCTTTCCTCTCAGTGTGATATTTTCCATCACTTTTTCTCTTGTTTTTGAAAATCTTTTTACAAAAGTGGACCTGTGAGTCAGTGCTACTTCACGAAGAGTGTTAAGAAATTGAGGCCATTTTCTGAGCGCGGACCGCTGGCTGCTCGCTCACTGTAGCCGCGTTATGGGGATATCCTGCATAAGCCACACAGGGTTTTGTTCGCAGTCAGTCTATTCCTGTGTTTTTGTTTCCCTGCTGTAACTAAGGAGAGCTGAGCAGGCCGGTGCCATAACCCTCTGGCTGAATCTGAAGCCACAGGTGCCTTAGTGACAGGTCATGCAGTGCTTGCTGGGGACAGTGACATCAGACAGAGCGTTGACATTATAGCGCTGTGTCATTGCTGAGACTATGGCCAGTATCTTCTGTTTAATTTCCCCAGCGTTTTAGCAGGAAGAGAGTAAATACCACTGCATTTCCCACTTCCTGCTTCCCGTCCCAGCAGGAACTCTGAGATTCTACTTGCTGTTCCACCCGTACACCATAATTACTTTGTTGGAGTCATTAGTTAGATGTCACACCACCTGTATTTTCTTGATTCCTAATTGCCTGATAATTAGGTTTTATAAAGACCAGCAGATGAATTTATACCTGTAGGATTCGCGCAGTGTGTGTCTGGCTCACAGGTCATACAGTTAAACATGTCTTTCTAGCATAAGCTGCCCTTGTGGCCCCGGGAGGGACACACCGCAGCGAGATGAAATCTGCATTTGTCTTTAGGCTGCGTCAGGTCTAAGCAAATTGCCAGATTTGTTGGAAATGTATTGTGTATATCATGCATATTAATTGAGCCTTGATTTGCTCACCATCTCAGAATAGCCAGAAAGTGAAAAATGTTGTAACACCGTTTTGTTCTGCTGGATTGCTTTGTGAAACAGGCCAGTAATCAGAATATTAACATGGTGCGGACGTGCTGTAATACATAAGAGGAACTCGAAAGACTCCTGTCGATTCCTGTCGGAGGTAGTTTTGATGTTGGCTCTAATGGTCACAGGTTGCAATTGCCAGTATTTGAGCTCCAGTAACATAAGATGTTAGATGTCTGTCTGATCATGGGTGGGATGTGTCTGAATACAGACAGATATGTCCTACTGTGCCTTCCCTACCTCTTTATGTAAAAGAATAGATGGATATTGAGTGGCAGTTAAAGATTAAGGGAAATAGAAGCCAATGAAAAAAACGCATATGGCGGTCCTAGTTTGAGATGCAGTAGCACCATAGTGCGGTTATGGTCTTTCACCCACCGGCTTAATCTAGGGATGAGTGAACAGAGTGATCCCTCTTCTCTATCGTTCACAGTTCTCAGACACTCCAGGCCATTCACTCTCCCACTGAGACTAAGTGATCGCCTTTGTTCTGTATTCCTCAGTACTTAGAAATCACCTTTTAAATTCAGCTTCAAAATTGAAGCTGTTGTCAGGCAAATCATTTGTTCCAAAGTTTAATGCATTCATAAAATGTCCAGGAGATCAGATGGGTTTATTTTACGATGATCTGACGGCTCAACAGAACTTCTGCAAGATGCCATTCTTTCTTTCTTTCTGTTTCAGGTCCCTTTGCTCTTTATTTTATGTTTCATGCTGCTCTGGCTATCCTCCTATTTATCTCAGCACGTACATAACCCTGTGTCCCCCGTGCATGCAGTTCTGACCTGCCTTTCAACGTGCTCCTTTTCCAGACAACGCGGCATGGATTCCCGTTCCAGCCCACCGCCCTCGCGTTCGACCCGATTCAGAAGGTTCTCGCCATCGGATGCCGGGCAGGTGGGATGAGGATGTATCCTTTTTCTGCGGGTTCGACGTGGCGTTGGCGTGACTCTCGTTTCCTATTGGACCTTCCTTGGGGGATTGCTGGGTTACAACCCTCATTATAGCGTTTTATTTTTAGGGGTTTTGAGCAGGAAAAATATATTTTTCAGCTTCTGACAGCATTAGTGGTGCATGTGTCACTGAAACCATTTTGTGAGGAAAGGACAAAAATGGAAAATGAAAGCAACAGAGAGAGTAAAGACAAAAAAACACGGAAGATTATCAGCTGGTGCATATACAGCTCTGGAACAAACTAAGTAACCGCTAAATACCAGCATTGTTAAATCCTGGTTTAATCCAGGTTCTGCTGGTAGGATGCTACGCTGAGCAGCAGGTTCCTTCCAGGCTCGAAGTTTCTAAGATCGCTGCACACAAGAATAAGGTGAAGCAGGAGACACTGAGAACCAGCCAGGTAGAGGGAGGAAGCGACTGTCTAATGCCAGAGGTCGACTTATTCGACAGCGCCTCATAAATAGGAGGATGACCTCAAGTGACCTTCAAATGGAATGGGAAACATTAAGTGGTGTGAAGTGCACTGCTAGGATGGTTCGTGTCAGGCTCCTAGAAGCAGGACTGAAATCTTATAAAGGAAGGAAGAAGCCCTTCATTAATGAGAAATGGAGGAGAGCCAGGTTGGAGTTTACAAAAAAAGTTACACAGAAGCATAACCATTAATTGAGAAATGAGTGAAACTAGAAAATTTGCTGTGGAATTTTAATTTTTCCCAGATGGAGTAAGTCGTACACATACAGTACAACAAAGGCGGAGTAAGTCATACACATACAGTATGAGAAAGATGGAGTAAGTCGTACACATACAGTATAACAAAGGCGGAGTAAGTCATACACGTACAGTATGAGAAAGATGGAGTAAGTCGTACACATACAGTATAACAAAGGCAGAGTAAGTCATACACATACAGTATGAGAAAGATGGAGTAAGTCGTACACATACAGTATAACAAAGGCGGAGTAAGTCATACACGTACAATATGAGAAAGATGGAGTAAGTCGTACACATACAGTACAACAAAGGCGGAGTAAGTCATACACGTACAGTATGAGAAAGATGGAGTAAGTCGTACACATACAGTACAATAGTCACACTGAGAGTAACAACTTTGGCTTTCTTTACCACTTTTTTCGTTACTAACAAACACTTTTAAGAAGTTAATCTGTGGTTTAGCTATTTACTGTAAGCCTGTTTAGATGGAGAGTTTCACCCTAAAAACTGACACATTTCCCCGAGCCTGCTGAGATACAGTATCTAATTTTATTATAATACATATTCATACATAGACTTTTTCAGAGTCTATGTATGAATATGTATTGTAATAAAGTATTTTCTATAATGTGTTACTGTCCTTTGATGGACTGGCATCCCATCCAGGGTGTCCTCTACCTTGTGGTCTGTGTTTCTTGGGAAAGACTCCAAGCTCACTGTTGGATAAGAAGCTGGAAGATCAATGGATATAATACGGGTTTGGAAAAAATTCAGAGACTACTCTATATTTTTTAAAAAATATAATTTTAATTTCAGATTTTATTTATAAAATCTGGTATAATCCTGGTTCTGTTGGCAGAAAGCTACAAAGTGAGGCAGGCTGCTTGCAGGCTCAAAGTTTCTAAGACAAGATCAAGGTGAAGCAGGAGACACTGGCAATGACCAAAAACCAGCAAGGTAGAGGGCAGAAGCAAGTTTCTCATGCCAAAGATGAACATCAATTTATCTAACAGTGCCTCATGAATTGGAGGATGACTTCAAGTGACCTTCAAACAGAATGGTAAACATTAAGTGGTGTGAAATGCACTGCCAGGACAGTTTGCAGGACTGAAGACCCATAAAGCAAGGAAGAAACCCTTCCTCAATGAGAAGCACGGAAGAATCAGGCTGCAGCAATCTATAGTTTGCACAAAAGGCTATCCATAAATTGAGAAATGAGTGAAACTAAAAATTTTGCTGTGGTCTCTTAATTTTTTCGAAAGCTGTATATAAAAATAAGAAAATATGTAGTCAAAATACACAAATGGCTGTTTTCTTCCTGGGGCTGCGTCACAGGAAACTCTCCAGTCATGGAACACACCTACAGTAGCTCTAAGAGAGTCCTAGCCTGTTGGAGCAGGATCATTTTTCTGTCGAGATGTTTCTCTGGCGTTGCTGGGACAATGCTGTCGTACTATTAGAACATATAGCATGGAGTGATGTTCGTATAAAATCAGGATGATATGAGAATGAATTCCTGTAAAACGATAATCCAAACCACACGAAGGCTCAATGGTGAGGCCGTGCGTAGGAGTTTCTCTCTCCTGGTGGTGCTGATGATGTCATTGATCTTGGTCCATGCAGAATATTGCTAGAGGAAGGTCATAGTGCAGACTTGTTAAATACCTGGGTGATGTGGGTTGACCTTCTGCTTTAGTTGCGTGATGTAGCTGCTCTGAAACTCTGCACTTTAGCTGAGGGCTTCAGTGAGACCTGTCCTACAGCCTGGAGTGTGGGGCGCAGTCTGCTGTGGGTCACGCAGAGAAGACTGTAAGTCTCCTCTAGTCGTAACCTTTTGAGATGGAACCAGCTGACCCCATGCTGAATGGCGTTTGTCCCGCTCTCAGCATAGCAGGCCTGGGTCTCCCGGCGTGTTTTTTGTCTCGACTCATTTAGCCTTATTGACGGACATTTTGTTCTGTTATTCTGTTCGGTTCCCATCTGAAGGAGCTCTGCGGTGCCTGTATGGGGGTCTGTGGGGGTCAGGACTCACGCCGTTAGGCTGACCTGCCTGTCTGAGTCTCTCCGGCGGGGGCCTTTCTCTGTCCTCCATCTATCAGCGCCCGCAGCTTGACATTTTCCTGCCTCTGTACACTCTCATCACCCGCTGTCCAACCTCTATCCGCGGGCAGTTTGCAGTTGGAGTGACTCGACAAGAGAGGCGAGATCGTTTTCCACTGAGAAGTCAGTAGAACACAACCTCAGTTCTTAAAGGCAGCCTCTAATAGGGAATACAGACGTTAATCCAACGAGACTGTCCCTGTCTGTTCTTCCCGTGTGTATGTTTTTGTCCGACACTTTGTCAAAGGAATTTGGGCCTCTGACCAGTGTAAGGAGAAGCTCACGTGGAGCCCCAGCAAAGTTTGCTGCTGGTCCCCACAATGTAATATAAACATAATCCGCACACACACACACAGACACACATGCACACACCCATGTGTAGATGCAAACACTCACACTCATCATGAACTGAGATAGTGTTTTAATACTACTTTTTTTGGGGGGATGGTTGAAAAATTCTCATTTTGTCCAGATGGAGGCTATACGATTTTATTTATACCATACCTTTTCGTTTTTTAGTGTATTAATGTATTTTTTAATGTATTCCTTGGGCCGTGTTGTCAGCCTGGTTTGACAGGCTGGTCTCCACGGTCTTCCGTGTTTCATCCATTCGCCTCGCTCACCAGCTCCTGTTGCTCTTCCCAAATTCTCTTTCAGTTCGATTCATTTTTCCCTCCTGCTGTTTTCATAATGACTGAGATTTGACCGAGACTCTCATTCTCCTATGGCTATGTTACCTGAGCTTTCTTCTCCTCATTCAGTCAAAATGCCCTCTCTCCATATCCACGGTTCTCCCCCTGTATGTCCCGTCTGTCTGTATTCTGAGTTCAGCTCTGCCCTCAATCGGTGTAAATGAACCTTCCTCTCGGAGAAACAGTAACGACTGAAGCAGCGGCGGAATACGGCCAAAGGGGAATGAGAGCCAAAAGCAGACCCCAGCGATTTCTGATCCCTGGTATCCCACTCCTTCTGTTTAGCGAAGGGGGTTTGCATTAATGGACTTGAACTCTGCCCCTTGCTTCTGGAACTGAGATCGGTCTGAGATTGGTGGACCTGAGTCCAAGTGTGTTGCAGATTGATGGGTCCGGACTTCGGGCATCTTGAGGTGAGATGTATTTGAAGCTACTGTTCCTCTGGCTTTTGGCCTTGGGGTTTAGTCTGATGAATGCTGGGTATGAGGGGGAAGTGCTGATGAAAGGAAAGGTCATCAGTTATAGATAGCAGCACAAGGAATGCAAAAAAATGGCTCAGGTTTGCTACTGTGTGCGTTCCGTGTGCCTGGTCCATATTATTCAAAAGCCAGGTTTTTCCCCTAACCCTAACTCAGTCCTTTCACCATCTCCGCCTTTTCCTCTTCCATTTGCTCATCTCCTACCTGCTTATTTCACTCTTTGTTCTTTCTCCCCTGACCTTTTTAACTCTGAAAGCTCATCAGATGCCACAAATCCTCTGCGCAATTTAGGCGTGTCTCTGAAACTCATATAGGCTTGTACCTCCTGCACACCTCGGGTTCACTGACGTCATAGGTACATCTTACGGAAAACATATCAGACGCATTCCGTAACGGCCGGAAACAGTTTTCACCTGACATGCGCCACCAAGCACAGAGGATTTAGTGTCATTGAAGTGGGTTCACACGGGGACTCCTAAGTAATTGGAATAGCTGAGAAATATTCATTGCATTTCACAGAACTTCTGTCGCCCGTGACGGAAGCGCAGGTGCTGCGGTGCATTGTGTTGCGTGTAGCAGAGCTGCCGTCGTACTGCGGCGCAGTTCACCTGTTTCATAACTGTCATTCAGCGCTCTGTTTACACCCCCGTCGGTATAAAGTCCCGAAAAACTGCTTTCGAGTTGGCATGGATTTTAAAGAGCAAGCAGTGAGTCAGCCGCATGGCGGAAGGATGAGCGTGTTACCGTGGTGACCCAAACTTACATCATAGCCTGGTTAAGGGGGATTGCATTTTAAGAATTCAATTGGTATCGATCCCCACCGGAGAAACTCTGCATTTATTCATGGCTTTTTCTGTAAAACTCTGCAAAAGTGCCACCCACCCCCACCATAATGAGTTGAGTTATTAATATATGCCTGTTGTTTAAGGGCAGTAAATTACCATAAACGTTCAGGATATCAAATAGTAATACAAATGTTGTTGGTTCAAGGGCCAGGAGGACTCCACAATTGTATCCTTCAGTTGGTACTCGATTTTTATTCCTGCTCCCTAAACTGTGAATTGCTCTGAGGGGGAGCACTGGCTCAGAGAATAATCCTAAACGTCACGCTCGTATGTAAGTGTACGGCGTGAACAGAGTTTAGTAATTCTTTGAAGGAAGCTTGCCATTAGCGCAGCTATTGCTGCTTTTGTCCGAGTTGTAGGAGCGCATGCAAGCCTGGGGAACCCGGATTCTGGGTCACCCAGCAGGAAAGGCTCCCTTGACACATCGATCAAGCCAGACTGGCACCTGTGTCTGCTTTATTAAAGCCCTGGGCACACTCTACCCCTCCCCCTCCCACAGAGAGCCAGTCTTCTAATGGGGGGTGGGGGGGGGCTAAGAATGGCTAAACACAGATCAAAGTGACAGAGGAAATTCAGTGCAGTGTGTGAATGTCGCTTTACTTACACAAAAATGTTCTGAGGCCAGAAGAAAAAAATGATTGGTTCAGAGATACAACCAATCAGATTGAGAGGAGCTGGGTCCACCCAATCAGGTGTTTTGGTCCCGCCTCCTCTAGTCGCTTGGAACATTTTTGTATATGAAAAAGTGTGAATGTCATACCGATGCCTTTGTACCATATAACATTTTGTACACCTTTGTCTGTTTCCTCCTGAAACCTAGCCTGAGTCCCATGTTATGTTCTGTAACCGTGAGGTTTCTGAATGTTCAGATCATAATCTGCTGATCTCCTGCGATAAGGCTGAGGGGAAGCACACAAAGACACGTCCGCCCTGATTATTCCTAATCTGAGTGTGATGCTCCCGGGCTGCGAGAAGATCGCTCCCTTTGTTAGGATGGAAAGGGAGACACGTCACGTTGCGTTACCGTGTGAACTGTATAATTTCAGTCATGAGGAACCACTGGAGAAATGCCATCACAATGGCTCATGTATGCCAGGCCTCTTTCCTTTTGAAAGGGTGATTATCGCTTTAGTGGGACCCTCTCCAGATGTAGATTACATTTTCACGCCTGGTCTTTATTTTATTAGTTGTTAAAGTGTTGCGGTATTCACATCTGCGGTGTCCGTCTTAGTATCATCCTGTCAGTCAGTACGCTTTATAGTTCCTGTCGTGTGTCCAAAAAACAAATTCAATAAAGGTTCACCCTGTTCACACCTGGCTTGTGCGTTATTGGCCAGGCGGGAAGAGACGTGCAGGAACGTGGCAGAGTGAATTCCAGGGAATTCCTCCAAATGGGAGGTGATGAAGGGAGATTTACAGCCACCGGGAGTAATTTGGTTGGATAACGTGGCGTGGCCCTTACTCTGAAGGTGACCAGAGAGGAGACGAAGGACGGGGGGGGGCGGGGTGTTGGAGATGAGGAGGAAAGCAAACAAGGAGATCTGTCAGCGGTATTAAGGTCCAGCACTCTGTAATTACAAGAGACTTGATGAGTCTTTATCACTGACGGCGAATTGCCAGCTGATGCCCGACATAGTCGGCTCTTTCAGGCCAGCTGCACGGAACGGCTGCCGAATCCAGGCACCAAACTCTGGAACATGTGGGCACATTATGATAAAATAATGGAAGGACAGATTATCACTGTTTTACTCTCAGTCCTAAGAATTGTGCTTAGGGTGTAATGGTATTGGTATAAGTTCCTGCAATGTCAGTAAGTGAAGATGAGGAACATCATTGATTTTCATTCTTGTGGGGTTTCTACAGAGAAGGGTCTGCTTATAATGTAAAGGGTCTTCCAATAGATCTTGACTCTGAACGCTGTTGTAAGTTGGCACTAGGTTAATCATCGCCTCTATCGGTTAGGTCCAGTTAGGTAATCTGTCACTGATCAGATAACGGCCACACACGTGCTCCTAGGCATGTTAGTGTGGGTGTGTGGTTTTCAACCCACGTAATGACTCACTACTAGGCGGTTGTGTGGTCGGTGGTGTTGGAGTCTGAGAAGGGCTATGGAAGAGAAAACGCGGGATGCCAGAGTCTCTCTATGAAGCAAACGTTAATGCCGAGACTGATCGCTGAGCAGAGCTCATTCTACTCGTCCATTGAAGCAAATGTAGTAACGTGTGCATTGGTGTAGGCCGCAGGTCCCAGTCTGGGTGTGTCAGTCATCCCAGTATTCTCTGTATGTGTCTATCAGTTATACCTGTACTCCGAGTCTGTTTGTTCCAGTTATACCTGTACTCCGAGTCTGTTTGTTCCAGTTATACCTGTACTCGAGTCTGTTTGTTCCAGTTATACCTGTACTCCGAGTCTGTTTGTTCCAGTTATACCTGTACTCCGAGTCTGTTTGTTCCAGTTATACCTGT
>JAABNX020000001.1:44379687-44416410 GCA_015163995.2 Mormyrus lacerda | reverse complement strand
AAACAATCGGGCAGGAACACAAGGTAATGAGGTGGGCGTGGCACACGGGAGGATCGGACGGCGCGGATCATGACACATACAGTGGTTTAAATTATTTAATATACATCATACTTGTTGTAATTCAGAAAATACTATGAAATATTTGACTAGGCCACAATATTTACACAGTGTAACTTGTACTGTGAAGCTCTGTATGACAGTAATGGATATCACTGGACAAAACTTTGAATGCTTAATTTTCAGTGTTCAACGTATTTGTTTTCAGGTGCCATTGTATAACTCTGCTTTGTGATTCTCCTCCAGTGTAATTCTCCTTTTTTAACAGATATTAAATTAGTTAGAAGTTAATTAGGTTAGAATTAAAATCTGGTGCGTCATAATTTCTAACAGACATTGGAGAACAATCAAGAACAACCACACACACACCGTGACAGACAATTTGGGATTTCCACCTTAGGACGTGGAGGGAAATCCCACGATGACATTACTGTAGGAGAACATGCAAACTCCACACACACACAGATAGGGTGGAGACTCAAACCCAGGTCTCCGGAGGTGCGAGGCAACTGTGTTAGTCCATAAACCAATGAAATGTCTTAAATTGACTTATAGAAAATTTAGACATATTGAAAGAGTAAGGACTGTCACACCCAGCTCCGTCCGATCCTCCTGTGTGCCATGCCCACCTCGTTACCTCGTGTTTATGCTCGATTGTTTCCACCTGTTACTTGTTACTGCCAACTCATCCTGTGTATTTAGTCCGTGTCTCAGTCTGTATTCCCCAGACTTGTCATTGAATGTCTCGTGTGCGTTACCCGTCTCCATTAAAGCCCTTAATACCCGTTCTCCTGCCTGCCAGCCTGCTTGCTTGCCCGCCTGCTCGCCCTCTCACCTACTCGTCCCCGGCCAAACGTGACAAGGACCTGTAACACATACATTTAAGTACAGTAGGGTGATAGATACTCCATGTCAGGAAGGACACTATGAGCCACTTCAGGCTTTAAAAACTACTTTAAACTGAAAGGCTCCTGTGCTTGGTTCGAATGTTAGATTACTAATTAGGGTTCTGATTGGCTGAAGAGTCCTCACACCTGGGTTTGCACTGTTGACCTAAAGGTTATCCCAAAAAGCTACGTACACACTGGCCCTTTGCGGATAAGATTGGCGGCCCCTACCCTACATATAAAGTCTCTCATTTTTAAAATTTGGAGTTAATACTGGTTTGGATACAGGTTAGTCCTGTAGATGGCACCATTGTACCAAACAGGAAATTCTTAGGAAAAAAATGGGAGGAAAATGCAGACCGACTGGAGGGACCTCCAATTTCCTAACAATGTCTTGTTCTCTTCTTAGGCACACAGGAAAGCTAGAATTCTACCACTCCTAGAGGTGTCTGCCGCTGATCAATATGTGAAGAGGATGGGCCAGGAACTTAATTGTAGCTCATTATTCGATAAATCTTTGAAATATGTTCAACGCTCCATGGAGAATGTATCAGATACTAAAGTCTTACAGATATGACCCGTGTTCTTAGCCAAAATGCCAAGAAACCAGCTGTACAACATCACAGTTATAGACTGAAACATCATTTGTAAAAAATACTTCTACAATTTTTAATATCATTATGATGAAAATCTTTTTAAAACCAGCATACTCATATATTGAAGTATTTGAGAACTGAGTTAACAATCCACTGTCTATATTCTGCTCATTGTAATCTACAACTCAGAGCACTTAGCAAGCCTATGCTATGGATACCATTGATTGAAGTCTTGCTCTCGTTGACCCTGAGTCACATCTCTGGCTACTACTGCACAGGCCTGGAAGGATTCTAGCATTCCACTGCATAAATCATCACTGTTTCCACCTGAGATTGTGACTGATATCTTCTCATCTTCTCATTATCTACAACAAAAGGATGGAGTTAATAAAATAATTTGTTTAAGCCGTTACTACACACCTTAGTTTAATTGCTGTGTCTTTCTTTTTACAACGCACTGAATTTTGTTGCCTCATCTCTCCAACGCTCTTGTGAGTTACTGTGTCTTATCTTCTTTGTATCTTATCTTCACCTTTATATCTGTAAAATCAGGACGGCCTGGTCACGTACATCACCAAGCGTATATAGTTACTATATTTACTATATCTGTTACTTCTGTAAACCATTGTTCATCAATAATAAATAATGCATTTTTCATCTCAAGTAGCAACTATATTTGTACACGATTTGTACTTCAGTAGTAACTAAGTTATTGCTAAGTATGTGCGTCCCCTCAAGTAAAGCGCTACCAGGCGAAGTGTTATCAGCATTAATTTTCTAAAACTATTTTTGTAATTGTTAACCAAATAAAATTATATTGCCTGATAATACTGGGTTTAGGAATTTTCAGCCTTTTTTATCGTTTATATGTATGTATTATTATCTGAGACAGAATCAGTATTCCTGTTTCAGTGCTGGAGTTATGTGAGATAGATCACCGTCTGATTTGTGAAAAAAAGGTCTGTTTTGTCTTGATTTTAGCCTCACAGCAGAAGAAGCAGCAGAAGCCTTGTTCCAGCGTTGCTGAAAGAAGATCATGCCACTGAGGCAGAGAAAAGGAAAAAAACCCACAGGTGCAGACTGTTCCGGAATGCTTTGGGAATTAGTCCAGGAGAGACGTCAGGCAACAATCACGAGGCAAAATCAGTGGTACAGCAGCTCTCCGCATATAAAACGTTTTTTTTTTCTGCCCCTAATTCCCACACCATTTCACGGACAGATTGTTAACCTTCCGTTTAACTTCTAGTGTCTGGCACAGCTTGCTAATGGGTGCTTCTGAAGAACATCTGGTGCACTCGTGTGCTCATGTGCTCACAGTTACCATTTATCTGTATTTCTGAAGAGCTGGCAAAGGCATTGTGACGTTTCTTTCTTTGCTACAAGCATTGCTACTTTTTACTCAACAATTAGAAAGCCATACATCCTTTTTGCCTGCAGACTGTGTTGAAACAATTGGCGGTTACACAGGAAGCCCATGTATATAACGGCAGTAAGTGTTGGGCCCCTCTCTGGTTTCTGGAGATTGAGATTAGAAATATAAATGTTACCAGATCATACAAAATAAATTTGGCATTCAACATGTGCATGAACATCATGCATATATAGTTTATGCATTTGCAATGTGGAAATTTGCAAGTTTATAAATAGGTGATATACAGTATGTATATTTAAATAACGCACTATATTCGGCAGGCATGGTTGGTAGCTAACTATCTAGCTAAGTAAAAAACAATGTACGTATCAGTATTGGCCAATATTTATAAAAAATCAAGATTTCAGCATTGATTTGAAGTGTCAGTCTTGGTTGATATTTAAATTTTACTAATACTGAAAGTTAGCAGCACCAATACTAAAGACAGAATTACTTAAAAATGTACATGTTCGTATTGGACAATCAGCAATTTTCTATAGTGGAGGACGAGTGATTTTATTGGCTCATTCTCCACTAAAAAGAGGCCTCAACGTATTGGCCCATGACATGTTTATAATTCCCTATTAAATCTGGAGAATAAAGATTGATTTTTTTGGTTTTCCAAGAAAATAACAAATAATGTAACACCATTCTACTACGCAGCGCCTTAAAAAAAACATATTGTCATAATTCGTGATTTCGAGTTAATAAAGTTACTAATTTGGGCTCAAGTTAGTAATTCGTGCTCTCAAGTTAGTAATTCGTGAGTAAGTTATGCTTTCCGATTGGAGATGAATTTGAGGGAACAAATTACTAACTCAAGAGCACGAATTACTACAAGATCATATTTTTTTTTCTGTCATGACACCTAAGATTCTCCGTACTCCACTGAACCATGTTGGAAAGCTTTTTCTCAGTGAATTTGAAAAGGTCGATTATTTGCTTAAATGAATAGAGTTAAGATAGAAATGAAAGATTTCCAATGCCCTCCATAACTGTAATCAAATCGCCTTGCGGCCAACGACTCCTAGTGTAAAGATGTATTTTTCTAAACGTCTATGCATGTAGAGTATGGAAATAAATTCAAATATACATGCACTGATTCTCATTATATGTCCATATTGTTTGATCAAAACACATGTCCTGTCCCAGTACAAAATATATGAGACAGTCTGCACAGTGACATGGATATCTTATAGTTATAAATCTGTAATCTTGAAAATGGTACCTTGTAATAAAGCAGTAAACAAGGGTCTGAATTAAGCTGTAGAACTTTCCTTACAGGAAGATGTTAAAGAGGAAATGTTTTGATTCAAAAAATGATTTGGTGAAAAGGAATGTTTTGTTTATGTCATGTTGATCAGCTGTTATTAATGGATATTCTGAATGTGTCATTCAACAGTTGTTTTGCACCTGTCCTCTGTAACACTTTGTGGGGAGTGGTCTGATCTGTATCTAAGTCATAAAAATTGATAACCACAATCCGATTCAACAAATGACACAGAACTATTGTGCTTTGTCACATTTATAAGAAAGTTATCCTTAAAACAATCACAGTGATGACACATTACTTGTGAATTTCTAGAATAATGACATATATGGAATTTATGTCAAATGTTTCAGTTAATGAGTGTTCATTCTGGCGGCATTGTGGATAAGAGTGAAGTTTCTGTAAAAACTATACCAATAGTGGATTCATTGAAAATGCAAGCTTCATTTTTAGAAGCAGAGCTCATTGAACAGGAAAGCGTTACAGAAGTATTTCTAAAGACCTGGGCCTCAATTAATCCAGCCAGAAATAAATGGAAATAATCTGCAGTTCTTTCTGTCTGGGAGTGAATATATTACAAAGGCTGCTAGAACTGGGTTGTGAATAGATGAGGCTGCTGTCTGCTTATGGTCATTGAAGGAATAATGAATTCTAGAACATCAGGGTATCTCGCAGTGATTTGAAGTTTAACAGAATCTGGATCATTCATCATGGCGATGACCCTAAAGACAGCAGTTAATCAAGGTGACTTTAGGCGAGCTAGTGCCAAAACACTAAACATAACTAACAAGAGAAGTGAGCTAAACAACATATAAAAACTGGCAGACAGCAATGTACAACTGAGCTTTTAAACTCCCTCTACACTGCAGTAAAATGCCAAAAAGAGAAGCTAAGATACAAAGAAAAAAACAACCATTGACTGAAAAACATAAGGACATTCAAACAAAAGCAGCAAATGTGTACAAAATACCAAAAACCATAAACCAAAACCCATAAATCTCATCTAAATTCCAAACCAAAGAATTTACCCAGGTACTCCAGGAAAAATCCACCAGCAAACACGCTCCCCACTACATCCTGCTGGCTGTCTTTTATCTCAGAAAAGTCCTTTGCTTGAGGGAGGTGGAGCTTCCTTTCAGTGGAAAAATCTGAAGATTTCACTTGGCTTTCCCGAAACCAGACCCAGGGGCAGAAACAAAGAACTGGGTCATCGTTGGCAGCTTTGGTAAACCCACTGAGCCTTCTTCACAATGGAGTTGTGGTTGACTTCCTGTATCATGTTTTGACTAATCCACATGGTGTAAAAGCCTTTTACATGAAATATGAAATATATTTAGCAATTGCCTCGTGCCGCCATTTTGGTGTATTGTTAGTCATGATACTGGAGTACTCTAAGCATGTTGCACAGAAGCAAGTTAAGTCAAGTAGAGCTTAATTGCCACAATGGTCATATTCAGTACACTGCATATGGTGAAAAGAAATAACATTATATAAAAGCAAAATAAGCAAATGATATAAAGAGAAAACAGATGTTGCTGGATGTGACTCAGACACATTGAAAGTGAAATAGTTGTGAGGTGCCTGTCGTCCGTTATGAGGATATCGTTAATTATCTGGTGTTTCAAACATGGTGGGAAGCAAATAAAAGTCTGGAGGTTTACTTTCTTTATTTCTGGGTACCAGAACTGCAGAGGAAAAGTGTGGACGAAATATTTTGGTGTATTCATGGGTATTATTACTGCACCAGATAGCAAAACTATGAGTTAGTATGGCGGATGACAGGCTTCGCTGGATGTGGATGGTACCATGTAATGTCATGCGCAATCGTCCTATGGAAAAGCATAGGTAAGAGAACACATCTCTACAGTATGCTGCTCGATTCCAAGCGTCAGTGGTATGATGTGTGTTTCCTCATCAGCCCCTGTTTGTGGGGAAGCTGCTTCTTCCCTCAAAACACTGAGAAACTTCTGTGAAGCAGAATGGGCCAAACCTGCCTCTAACCTGTATGAAGGTCACATCAACAACAACAGGAAACTTTTGGTTGTGGTTCTTGCTTCTCAAAAAGCACCGTCAATAAAAATAAAAGTTTTTCCAGCCATTGTTTAAGTACTCTATTCAATAGCCACATGAAGCAGTAGAATTGTGCTATTTTTTTAACAGACTTACTTTGAGACTTTCTGTGGGCAGAATGGAAAATAGCTGCATGAGATGGGAATAGGAGGGGAAGCTTTTCATAGGTATGGGGGGAAACAGGAAAGTAATTTGTGCATTGAAATTTTTACAAAAGTCAAGTAACGAATAATGAGTCCATTTAAATTTCTGTATTTATAATTACATAATTTACCGTAATTTGAAAAGGTAATTAGTTACATTACTCGTTACCATCAAAAGTAGTGGAATTATAGTAACAAGTTACTACCAACACTCAATAATTCACAGTCCTGAAATAGGTAGATAAGTCTATATTCTGTAATTTATAAAACATGCATCTTTAGTAATTTTGACATTTCCACTTATTACAGTGTGTACGGCATTACATGTGCATGGTGGCTTTTGAAGACAGCCATGCAAGCTCTCCTTATTCAAGACACTCATTTCCCAAGGAAAGAAATCATTAGGTGCACTATCGACTATCGAGAGGTAGGAATGACGGATATTCCATGCAGCTAGTGGGGCTATAGGAAGGATTTAGTGGGAAATGATTAAAGAAACTGCGTACAGAGGGAGGGCACAGTAAGTAGGTGAGCTGGGGAGGATGAGTAAAGAAATATATACGTCTCAGAATGAAGATGAATGCAGCGCTCCGGGCTGCTGCACTTTCCCTCAACAGAACAAATAATGGAGAGGCCGTGCTCGCCTCATGCGGGCATTAAGCGTCCTTCAGACAAGAGTCGTCCTTTCCTCTCTTCCTCACGTAAGACTTCCCTACTAGCCCCCAGTCTGTGCAAAGTGCAAATTGCTGTGGTGTTAATATTCCACACAAAAATGAACAAAACACCCCATAGTATCGTATCCATAGTTTGAGAAAATCTCTAGCAAGAGCCAATGACACGACAGCAACAAACGAAAACAACAATAAAAACGGCAACAGCAATAGTATTAATACGCATGCAAAAAAGAAAAAAATATTGAATGTCTTGGTAACAAATAAATATCCTGAAAACTTTATTTCCGAACCAAAAGACTTAAATAAAAAAAAATAACTGGTCTTTAAACTTAATGGATATACAGGATTTTTAAATGCAGTTATTCAGTAATCTTAACAGAGTTTATCAAATCCTACTTGGTAAATATTCAACTTAAATAATATTATACATTGTAGTTTACATTACATCAGAAATAAGTGCTGATGATTGTGCTAAAGTGATAGTTTCCAGGCTGACCAGTTTAAAATGCAAAACAAGCTTCCTTCTTGGTCTAGGTATCTGTAATAAAAGTTATTAATGCACAATGTCTCTCTGTGTCACACTATGTTGCGTTTACTCCTTATAGAGTGGGTCGCAGTGTGGTGATCCTACTGATCAATGAAAGCAGCTGACGTGCCTGAAGTTCACCAGTCAGATGTGCACCTGGATATAGGGCAACAGAAAACCTGCTTCTGCTGTAAAACCCTACTTTTACATCAGTGACCTCATAATTCACTCCCCCCCCATTGCCTGTGGAGTGAGGGCATGCCTTTGTTCACTCACAGGTGGGTTAGCTTGGCCCCTGTGTTTCCATTCTCATCATACTCAAAGCCGCCATTCTTCAGAGAAAAGTCGTGCTTATCTTTCATTGTAGACTCCACACAGCAGCTGCTCTGTGCAGCTCCTCCTTCATGCCGTCTCTTGAATACCTGGTAGACTGTCATAGGTAAAAAGCTTTTAAAAATCCGTTTTTATACTCCTGATCAGCTGAAACAGGCAAAATAAACAATGGTTCATTTTCATCATTGCCCACAAGACAAACATTAGACTTAAACCAAATTTTATCATTTTATCAATTTCATCTATAGGTAACAAGTCAGTTTGATACATTACTGAACCTTTTAATTAATCTTAATTGAATATCATGGTTGTCTGATGTGCTGATGCTATATTCACTTTTTTACATCCTAGATATTTCTTGATTAATTTGTTTAGCATATACTTTGCGTGAAAGCAACATACGTTCCGAGTTGGGTAATTTAGGTCCAGAGAGAAAAGCCCACACTGGCAGGGCCGTTTGAAGGAATTTGGGGGCCCCAAGCAAAATGGACATGGAGGGCGCTCACACAGTTTGTCGCTGCATTTTATTCTTAACCAGTCGTTGTCTTGGGGCCCCAGGCCAGCTCGGGGCCCCAAGCAATTGCTTGGTTTGCCTGCCTTGTCGCAACGGGCCTGCACACTGGGATTTTGTTTCAACCAACCAGTTGAGCATAAAGACAGAGTGTAAGACATTGTGCATTGAGTAACTCACCAGCCACGGCGCCCACAGCCATTAGCAGCTGGAAGATGCTGTAGATGAGCGGGAAGGCAAACATGACCTCCAGCTCCTCCGTTTTGAAGGACAGCTGTACAATGGTGCTGCACAGCTGGGCATTCTGGAAGCCTGTCTCCAGTGCGATGGTACGACACCTGAATGCAGACGAACCATGTGACCAAACAGTTTCACTAAACCTCAGATAGTGAAGTGCAGTGTTGGGGAAGTTACTCACAAAATCTATTACAATTAGGAGAGGAAAGTTCAGGTCCAGAAAATACAAGAAAATACCAGAAAATACAAATCCAGACCAAGCTTTCTGGACCAGAACTTTCTTCCTCTGTCTGTCATGGATTACTTTTGTGAGTAACTTTCCCAACACTGGTGAAGTGCCACCTGTATATCATACTCAGGATCTGCAGAGGCCTGCTTCTGTATAGCGGGTAGTTACCTGTACCAAGGCTGTCCCACAAATCGAGCCAGCAGGAAACCCAGGCCAAAACCCACCAAGGGGTAAACAGCTCCGATTATCCACAAAGAAGGTGAGATGACCCAGGATGACTGGTAGAGCAGGCCGCCCACCACGGCGATGATGACGATGAGGACGATGCCCATGATGGAGCCAACCTTCAGCATCACATAGACAGAGACACTCACACCATCTGCTCCCAAACGGAAAAACGCGCAGTCCATCTAAACCCCCCTCCGCCCCGCTGACACACCCCACCAGTAATCTTACTTTGAGGATCTTTTTGGCTGCTCTGGGCCACTTGCTCTTCGCGTACATTCCACAGGCAGTGGGGACCAGGAGCGAAACCAGCGTTATGCCTGGACATATGACATAGTTTGCTTGTCAGCGGCAGCCTTGTGCTCTGGTTGATTTTGTGGATTGTTTGTTAGCGGGAGGCTGACCTATGCTCTGATAAGGGATCTGGATGGTGCCAGCGGAGGTCCAGGTGGAGGTGTAGATCAGCAGACACAGAGGCATCATGCCCAAAGCCAGAATGGAGGAGCAGGCAGTCATGCTAATACTAAAGACAAAGACATGCAACTTGACTGCTTGTTTCTGCGATCCAAGGTTCCCCTGGCTGAAGATCGTGCTTCATGCTCGCTCACCTGAGATCCATGTCACCATCCATCCAGTAGGCCAGAATGTTGGAGCTCGACCCCCCAGGGCAGCAGCCCATAATGAGAATGACCACTGCCTGAAGAGGCAACACATCAAAGGCTAGCGCCAGGGCAAAAGCTGAAAAGGGCATGATGCCAAACTGGCACAGGAAGCCCACGACGATGCCCCAGGGCCGGCGAATATGGCTCCATAGCTTGGCAACTTCCACGGTGCAGCCCATTGCGAACATGACCAAGCCCATCATAACTGTCATGACCACACTCAGGACTGAGCTCAGGATCTGGTTGAAGTTGTTGGAGGACTCCAGGCAGGAGATTCCAACACAGACGGTGGAGTTACCCGGGCACCCAGGTGGGAGGACGCCGTTCGAAGACATTCTGAAGTTTTCACTGAAGTGGGAACTACATTAAGAAACACTTGACCTCAGAGCCAGTTAGAGATCTTACAGTCATACAGCAAAAACACTTATGCATCCACCACACACTCAACACACACAGCACATACGCTCTCTGGCAAACCACACACCTCTGAATCTCCAGGTTTAAAATTTTCTTGCGGACACTTATATCAGACTAAAAAGTCATTGCCACTAAAAATTAACTTGTATATGTGCTTTTATGAGGCTAACTGTGGGCAAATTGAATGGCATTGTATCAAATTTAGGTATAATAAATTGTATTGCCATGTCTTGATTCTTTATCACCTTTGCCCTTAAGTTTTACAGTGGTTTTACGGTCTTTGTGGCTCTATATTAGGTATGCAAGTGACAATTCGGCACCAAACTTTGAGTTTACATCATTCTGCCGGAAGGGAAAGTCCTTAAAACCCACAAATCAAAATGTACTTGCGTATATAGCAGGAGAGGCAATAAGAGTGTGACCCCCGGTACCTTGCAAGTGGAAGTTAAACTTTAAATCTGGCGACAGTTGGTATCTCCGTAATGCAGCCCGGGCCTTCCCTTGACTTGCTGTGTTCTGACATTTTACAGCAAATTCTTACCACTTTCACTGCCTTTTGAATTAGTATTCTTGGCTTTTTCATTAACGACAGCCGACGAGCTTTCATCTGTATATTACTGCTTAATTCGATGCCCTTTTGACCTCACTGATTTCCATTTTGTGCAAAGTTTCCAGAGACATTTTTTGTTCGATCCGATTTGTCAAGTATCAGACTCAGTCTAGGATGACTTCCGCTTCAGTTTTTTAACGGTCTCTTGCATGTAGGATGTTTGTACTGTAACCTGAACTCTTACAATGTTCATAACTACCACATTGCTAAGTACCATGCTACTAGCTAACATCTACTTACATCTTACTTGAGCAAGACCCTTTACCCCCCCGGCTGCATGGGTGCTGTTACAGGTGGCTGCCCTTTACTGTCATGCTTGCTCTAACCCACATATGTGTCTATGTATGATGAAGAGCAGGAAAAGGGCATGGAGTAGGTGAAAAGAGAATTTCCCCACAGGCATGATTAAGGTGTCGCCATTATTATTATTAATGTGGGCTGTAAATGATGTCAGATATGCCCTCTCAAATACTGGTCAATGACTTGCTGTATTGCTGTAAAATTTGGAGAAGACCCAAAGCAGCCCACGGCAGGCCACACCATCAGGGCTAGTGATGGAATGGACTGGAAACGCAGAGCACATTCCGCTAGTGAGCCAGAACCCTGCGGAGAAGCTCGCTGCTCCCTGTGTATCAGAAACGGAATCTTTCCTATACAGGGGTCTGGATCCTATGCTGACAGAAATATTCCAGGATGGGCCAACCCAGAGTGGGAAACAGAACTTTCACACTCACATCATCTGAGAGCCATTGCACCACTCTCATGGCCCACTGCCATCTGGTGGGAGGTTATTCTGCATCAATGCCTGGACAGTGTTGCTTAAAAACTGTTTTTTTCTCCAAGACTATTTGACGGTTGAATAGTCTGGCCTCTGCCAACCTAACACTGGGTCTGTTAAAAGGACCCTGATAACTCTGGTAACTCTGGACTCATGGCTCTAAATCTAAATCTATCCATCTTTTGTAATCAGTTGTCCTACTCAGGGCTGTGGGAGGTCCAGAACCTATCCCAGAATTTATGGGCAAAAGGCAGTGAACAACCCAGGATGGGGCAGCAACCCAAAGCTGTGTATTCATTGCACATTCTGCTTCAATGCCAAACGTCTGTTCTGAACTGTGTCTCTCTGTCCCTGTCTTAATGCCATGTATATATTACGTTTATATGTCTTAGTACTGTATATACAGCTCTGGAATAAATGAGACCATTCTGTATATTTTTTTTTAATTCTGCAGTGTTAAATCCTGGTTTAATCCTGGTTCTGCTGTCAGAAGGTTACACTGTGGGGCAGACTGCTTCCAGGCTCAAAGTTTCTGAGACAGCAGTACACAAGATCAAGGTGAAGCAGTAGACACTGACAATAACCATAAAGCAGCCAGGTAGTGGGCAGAATAGATTTTCGAATGCCAGAGATGACCATCAACTTATCTGTCAGTGCCTCATGAATCAGAGAATGACCTCAAGTGACCTTGGGAAAGAATGGGAAACATTAAGTGGTGTGAAGTGACAGTTCGTAACAGGCTCCTAGAAGCAGGACTGAAGTCCCATAAAGCGAGGAAGAAGCCCTTCATCAATGAGAAGAAGGCTGAAGTTTGCAAAATGATGCATATTTCACACAGATGCAATACCCACTAATTGAGAAATGAGTGAAAATTTTGCTGTGGTCTCCTGTGGTTTTTCCAAAGCTGTCTATATTCATGAATTCACATTTTCTTTATTAATGTATTATTTTCATTTACATTATGACTATTCACCTCAGGCTATGACTTCATGCATCATATATATCTAAAGCTAACAGTAAAAGATACTTTGACACACTTATGGACAATTTCGGTATAGAAAATGAATGAATGAATGAATGAATGAATGAATTTTTCAAATGAAATCCCTAAGAATCCCTAAGAATCAACACATCTGTCCCTGAATTAAACAAAAATGGCAACATATAAGACATAGCCTGCAAAGAGCTTGCTGCAACCTTTGTCCCTCAGCTTTGGATATGGTCAGTGTCAGCAAGTATTTCATATGCAGTAAATTCATCATTTTCAGTATGATTGTTTTTTTGATGACTTGAAAGCTACATCCCCATCCCGTGTTTCACACACAGACAGTCAGGCATCTCTATTACTTGTTTCATCAAATTCCCTTCTGTATATTTCAATGTCTGTACTGTACAGTATGTGTCCTACTGTGTCGCTGAGTTCTGAAAGCCCTTGACTCCTCTCTACCTTGCAGTTCTGAGATATGAAACAGCACACAGTTAGTAATGATTGCAGGACATTAACATGCATGGTGTTACATTCCTGTCTTTATTAGTGAACATGCAGATCTGTTTAATGAGTTTGCTAGTCAGTGTTTACGTGTGAGAATTGTGACATGAGCTCATTCAGTTCGGGTGACTTGCTCTTAATGACAAAAAAATGCATAAGATGTAAATAAGTTTTCAATGATATAGGGCATATAAACAAAATAGTGATGCAATTCTGAAATATCTTGGATTATTGTCTTAGATGGTATTTAATTAGATAAATCAGGGTTAAACAAGGTAACGGTTGTATGGCTTGAACTTCGCTCATTTCAGCTGCATCTTTGCTCAATTATAATCAAATGGCTCCTAGATCATAAATGGTCATATAAAAGTCATATAAAATAAAGTTCTTGTGCCACCTTTTGTCCAGGGTACTAGGTTGTCACTTGATTCACCCCTCCCCCCCCACGCCGCCTGGCTCAGCAAATTGTATCACTGGAGCCTACAGATCAGCTGTCGCATGGACACTGGTCTAGTATAGTCCATTATCCAGTAGAACAATGTGAGAGATTGCATTTGTAGGGACACATCAAATGACATTAGCAAATCCATTGAATGAGAGTTAAATGGTTTCAGAGCATTGAATCAAAGAGTAATTCAAGATATTGTGCATGCAATTAGAGCTAAGCCTCGGGATCAATAAGCAAGCTAAAATCTTATTGGATTTCTAATTCTTTACATGCCTGCTCAATATCTAGTGTCAGAAATAGTGGTTCATACAAAAACAAAGTAAGAGTGATGCTCTTATGGCACCATGGAAACAACCCTCTCCACTTTAAAAAAACTCCTTCATGGGAATCTCTATAAAAACCTCAGACTGCAGGTACCCTCCACAGAGTAGCTCAAAACGGACATCCAGCCTGCAGCTCCAGGGCAGTTTTTCATGTAGTCAAAGCAGAAGATCAGCAGCTGCTAGGCCATGATTACAGTGTATGTATAGGAATGTCAATAGACAGGTTTGTTTCCTTTCTCTCATATTAGTGATATATGCTCGATCGTGCCTGTCAATATGTCATCTATCATCAAATCTAGAATTCGAGGCATTTTTCAGGAAAAGAATGGGAATAAAGGTATAGAGGAACTTCTGTAATGGAAACACATCTTCACCAATCAGAACATTTCAGGTTTTCACCTTACTGTCACAATCTGTCTAGGTTGGTCCTGTCATGTTCCCATTTGACCAGCAGAGGTCTGTCCTGTCATGTTCCAGTTTGACCAGCAGGGGTCTCTGCTGGCCATCCTGTTTCCTTCCCATCTTGCTCCTGATTACCCTCACCTACTTCCTATTACATGTAGCTCCTAGCGTTTGGCAGTTGGCAATGGCTTGCCCCTCTCCCTCATATAGAGTTCCTTATCAGTGTGTATATGTGCCTGCTCTTGCCTTGTTCTTTTGTTGTTAATTGTAAATGTTAGTGTTCTGTGATTGTTCCAGCTTGTGGGTAGTGCATTAGTATTCTCAGTTACGGTTTGGCCTACTACTCCCTGTATTCAGGTCAGCCCTGGTTCCTCTTGAGTTACCATCCCTGCACCCTATTTTGACCCCCTTCATGGCCCTTTTGTTTGTTACCTCGTGTGTATTCCCCTCTTTCATTGAATTCCCCTTCCATTAGCTCAAGCTGCATTTAAATCATGACTCCTTCCACCATCTCCAGTTATAACCGCTTACTCTTACAGTTCTTAGCCGCCACGCTCTTTCAATGCTGACCTCCATGAGAACCAAACTGGCAAAAATTTCAGCAGCATAACAAATTGGACTGGTAGCCTATTTCATACACTGTATGGGGGCCAGTGGCATGGTGACCCAGTGGGAAGTTCTGTTGTCTCCCACCGCCAAGGTTAAAGGTGTGAATTCTACCTTTGCTCTAGAGCTGGCATATGTACTCTATGTTGTGTGCCTTTCCTCAAGCTTTCCTTCTGTTGCCCAAAGACTTGCAATTAGGTTAATTGCCCATGGCGTATATGCAGTGATGGACTGGCATTGCATCAGAGGGTACCCCTGCTGTGTATTCTGTGACTGGGTTAAATTGTTCAATGGAAATTACGGCTTTATGCTTTATATCAGATGATCTTGAAGGGAGGGAGAGACACTGATTGGACATGTAAAATGATAACCATTTCCCTTTTCCCCTAAAAACCTAGAGAAGAATTCCAGCTTGGTCTCGTGACTTTGATTTTTCATGTCTGCTATAGACTGTGTATCTGCTTGTAACCTCGAACCGTAAAGTTCCAATGAATTATTACTAAAACACTACATCACAGGAAACATCACAGACCGGAAACCATTTGACCACAGAAAAAAAATCACTTAAACAATATAAAGGCATTAAACATATTTTAAAAGATCAACCATTTAGCCTGTTTTATTGATTATGACTGATGGTATGAAACAATGGTATCAAGTGCTCATACA
This sequence comes from Mormyrus lacerda, assembly GCA_015163995.2. NCBI lineage: Eukaryota > Metazoa > Chordata > Actinopteri > Osteoglossiformes > Mormyridae > Mormyrus > Mormyrus lacerda. Next base: position 44,400,837 of record JAABNX020000001.1, on the reverse strand, counting down.
TTTTCATGGATAGGCTTTTCTCCCCAGACTCATTTATTCGTGACATTTTAAATCTGTATCAGGATGCAAACCGAAGGAACTGATACAAATAATTACAAATCAATACATCCACAGATAAATATAGTGCTTTACAATGGGGTTTAAAATGAGCTACTGTAGATGGGAATACAGGAGTAGAACAGAAATGCATCACGCGCATCTTTCTGAAACGCTCTGCTGAAATGGAACTCAAGCCTGGCATTCTGATAAGTGATTTAGCTTCAGATGCCAAGAATAGCAGCATCCAGCTTTGATACTTTGCAAATAATAAAGCAGGTGTGAAACCCAGTAATGCAAAAGAGGCATTCATTCAGCAAACATTCATTTCTGAGGCAAATATGGACACTGCAGTTTAATCAAGAAGTAGAGGGATACTATGTGGTGCATTGAAGATTGTGAATATATGTTAAGAGTGGAGATACAGAAAATGTGTTCAACTTGTTTTGTGAATTAATTGCCTGCAGGGGGCAGTATAGCACCGGCAGTGCATATATTTCAGCAATTGATTCCAGCAGCAGAGTTATTGTGAGGCTGATGTCTGGCTTAAGTGACAGTGGGTTTCTACTAGGTGGATTAGGGCAGAGTGTTTGCCTCACCCAATGATATTCGTAGCTCTTCACATTTAAGCATAGTCTTAGAGACTAGTTACAGTGCAAATTTACCCTGCAGTATACTCTATCCATATTCCTAATGTCCATCCTTTTTCTGTAACTGCCTGTCCTGGTCCAGAGTTTATCCCAGAGGCTACCCGCGCAAGGCAGGGAACAACCCAGGATGGGGCGCCAACCCATCATAGGGCACATTCACACACCATTCAGTCACACTAGCACGCCTACAGGCAATTTACGAAACTCCAATTAACCTCAACATGTTTTTGGACCATGCGGGGATACTGGAGTACCCAGAGGAAACCCTACAATGACATAGGGAGAACATGCAAAATCCACACACAGAGGTGTGCGGGAACAGTTTTATGAATTGAAAATGAATGTAAATACAATTTTCTTTCCTTTGGAAAAACGTAATCACTTTAATGTGCTGAGACAGGGGAAGTCTTTCACAGTAAGACTGAGACAATGTGATTTTTAGAGTCTGCTTGGAATTTCTGGTCCCCTAACTGTTGTTTCTTCTCTCAGTCTATTGTTGAGTTTGGTACATGCTGACTGATTTTGGGACTTCCTCTTGGTCCCAAATAATCTCTAGCAGTGGGCTTTCCGCCTCTCAGACTAATTTGCAGGAATATCTTCACCACTTCCTTGTCCATGAGGTTGACGTGTAACCTACACCTTTGGTATCATAGTTATGAGACAATCTAATTAAGCTTGCCTATTTTCATATTTTTTCTAGTGGACTAGGGTGGTATGGTAAAAATAATGTATCACCCAGAACTTCTAATTCCATAGCTTGAACATGTCGGTTGTGAAGGATTTTAACACCAGCATGAAACATTTTCATGAAACTTAAGCCCTCTACCCCATGCTCGGTATAAAATCTTGTGTTGAAAAAAGTGGAGCCAGGCTACACTTACTGTCTTGTTTTGTACCTGAGCTTGTCTTGTCCTCTAAATGATGTGTTCTTGGCGTGATTATGATTGTCATTGTTTATTATGAAGAGGAATGTAAAGACTAACTGTTAAAAAAATGGGCACTGTGATGGTTGAACTAATTGAAGCATATTAAACCTCCATTTGAAACAAATCCTACCAATCCTCTTATAGAATTAATTTGGATTAATTAGATTACTGCAGGCGCTTCACCAATCAGGATAATATCTATCCATTCAGGGCCGTGCTTCTCACTTCAGGGCTGTGTCTCCTCATCATGAGCTAAAATGCTTAGCCTAGAGGTACAATAAACAAAAACTTGTATACGGGAAATTACATCCTGTCTTTTAAGTATTGATTTTGTATAAGTAGGATGGTAAAGTAATGTTTTTTTTTTTAAAGTTATACAGGCAAACCATTTCGTGACGTTTATAGGTCCCACAGTCAGGATATAAAAATGTCAGACCCATTTAGAGTGGAATTAGGGGAAGTGTGTGGTGATGGTGCTTCAGATCTTCTGCATGTGCTTTTCAGGATGTAGAAAGCGACTGAGGTTCATCTCTCTCTCACTGATGAGTCCTGGTGACTAAGCTCTCTGGGGTTATGTATGTTTAAACGTCATGACTTCTCTTGTCACATTAAATAATTGCTACTTAGAGGTGGAAAGATCCGTACAAATCCAGACCAAGGTTTTGTTTCAACCAACCAGTTGAGCATGAAGAGTATTTTACTGAGTAGCCACAAAGTACTCGGTTGGTTGAAACAAAATCTTGGTCCGAATTTGTACTTTATGGACCGGAACTTTCCACCTTTGCTGCTGCTAATACATCATGCTACACCTGTTTTGCAGGGATGCATGAAACCTGCATGATGATGCTTTTCAAGGTGCATCTGCTTGTCTTTCTGCACTCTTCAGTCTCACATCTATCAGCAAATCAGCTGTGGATTGGGAAATGTGAGTATGACTGTAACTGCATCAGTTAATGTGTGATTTAAAATTACAGCCAGGTTGTGATGACATCCCAGGATAAGTCACAAGACGTTTAGGGTAAATGTTTAAAATGGTTGGAAAAGGACAGAAATTGCCCCATAATGAGGCCTTAATTCCAGCACGGGCATTTTAGTGTCTGTAATTGAGTCATTTGCCAGATGATCCTGTACATTGTGCTGCAGTATGAGAAAATGTGTTTTATCGCTTTTGAATTGCTCATCTGGAAGTTTGCGATAAGATCTCAGTGGACTGACTCGTGTTATCAGTTAACATTTGTCACGCCCGCGTTTATCTCTGCAGCACAGTAATTTGCACATCCATGATGACAGCTGGTAGCAGGGATGTCGCAGTAGATGTGTAAAATGTACTAAAATAGTGTTAATCGAAACAATAAGGCTGGATTTGTATTAAAATGGCATCGCCCATAGAGGACATTGAAGAGAAGACATGACTGGGAAATGCATGCTGGTCAGTCTCTATGGTTAATTATCTAAGATCGCTAGGGACCTCTTGGCAGGTTTTTAACTTGTCCTGCTAACAAGGCATAATACTGAATGATGGGCTTGTCTGACGCCGTTGATGTGTGAATAGTTCATACCATGATCCTGAATGCCCTTCATTTGTGTTTTACTTTCACTGGTTAGATTTAGAGATACCATCCATTTTTATGCTGTACTCAGGTGCCCTATAGTATAGCAATCTTCAAGTTAATAACAATGGTTAATTCACTCGGACCTCTCTGGGTTCTGTACAGAACCAGTGCAGCTCCCTTAGCATTGACACGCTCCCTGGTCTCGGTTAATATCCAAGATACAGTTCATTTACCATTTTATAAAGTGTCTCAGTAAAACTTTACTTGATGGGGTACAAATAATATAGAATTATGCTATTACTTATGCATTAATTATGTCTTAGTTACATACTGATCTCATGTTAATTCATCATTAATGAATCATGATGAATCTTTTATCAAAGTTACTGGTTTTTTTTTTTACTATGCCTATTGATTCTGTAAACCTTTGTGAACTTTTGTGAAGCAATTACTAAGGAACTACTGAAGGAACGAATCATGAATAACACAAGTGAAATACTGATCTCATTTGTTTGATCTTTAATGGATCGTGGTGCATCTTTTATCTCAAGTAGCAACAATATTTGTTCATGATTTGTTCATAAATTGTACTTCAGAAGTAACTGAGTTATCACTAAGTATTTGTGCCCCATCAAGTAAACTATTACCAGTCTCTCTGGGAGATAATGATTGGCTTACAGAGTGACTTTCATCCAATCATATTGCAGCATAGAATGTTTATCAGGGCACTCAAGCAGATTCTCTGAGCTGGCCTTTTGGCCTTCAGGGACCGCCTTAAACGGATGAGGGCTGGAGTCTTGCTTCTCTTTAAAGTGACTGAAAACAGACGTGATTAGTCTTTCTGTATCTTGCTGTTTTACAGCCCATGCCATTCTGCCTCTTTTGTTTCCCTCAAACATTTGTTCGGGTTGCAGCAAAGCACAATGTGGCCTTTTAAATGGTTCAGTTGTTAAACCACCCTAATTATAGTTCTGCCTGTCCTGCTCTTCAGTTCTGTCAGACACTGAAAGACTGTGATTACCAACCTGATTATAGCTTCAGCTAAAGTCTTTTCTGGGTCTGCTCCAGTACCAGATGCTGTGTTAACGTAGAGTTCCGTTGGGTGACGTCTTTCTAACGGGAATAGGATATTGTGAACTTGAGAATATGGTGTCATGAACAGACTCAGCTGTGTGAATCGTACCCACGGTCATGCTCCACACTCCGCTTCTTTCGTGATAGGTTGATTTCGCACTCTTCGGAATAATCAAGCAGTAACATCACTGCTGTGTCGAACAGCATGCATGCTGTGTTTGGAGAAGACAGTTCATGCTCTATGGCGCCCCCAAGAGGAAATTCATAGTTTGCTTGCATATGTGTTTCTCAAGGTGACTATGAGTATGTCTATTCAAGCGGCACTTTCCCCTGGCAGTAGCAAAGCACTTCATTGTGTGAAGATCAGGCAAAGTGCAAAGCTAAGCGGCAGTGAACAGGATCCCTACGCAGGTATCGAGAGTTACTGCTGCTCATGACAGCTGAAACCCCAGCAGGCAGACATGTTTCCACTTCTGTCGCACGACTGATCTCATCTATTATGTGAAATTCTGCCGAAAGCCACAACTCCATACTACATTTGTAATGCAGCTAGATCTAGAAGGCTGCTACTGGGTTAGTAATGCCCATTGCACACGATTCCACAACCTTTCAAGTCCATATACAGGCAATTTAACTGTGGACTGCAAAAGCGGGCAACTTATATAGGGAGTGATGTTCTTGCGACATGTTCATTGAAAATCCTTGCGATGTTGTTGCCCTGGTCAGTTTTCATTTAAACCTTTAAAACCATTTAAAACTACTGAAAATGGCATAGTGTCAATTAGCGTGTTTACAGTATGAAAGACATAGCTGGGAATGTAAGGATGTCGATGCAGATGAGGATAAAGTAAATATCACATGGTAAAGTATCCTTTTTAACTAGGGGAACTAAAGTTCTTAAAATACGAAATAGTCAATATACAACAAAAGGGGGGGATTACATCTTTTTTTTTTGTTGCTCAGCTGAGCAATTGACCTTTGATCCATTAAGAAGGCATCTGTACTTGTCATGGTATTTAGGCAGATTGGTCCCTTGACTTTACCGTCTGGTCGCCGCAAAATTTAATTCATTCTTTTTTTTTCATTTTTAGATCTGTCCCTCACGCCTCCCCCTGCTTGTCCACAAGATTGTAATGACTGTCAGCCTTTCCTCCATGCCGTGTTCGTCCGTGACATTTTTAAAGGCTCTCTCTGCCAGTCCTGCCTCGCTTTGCGTGTCCTCCAGGCCTCACTCAGTAGACCATGGCTAATGAAGAAGCTTCTGTATCTTCAGTCTAGTGTAAATGCCCGAAGAGAGAGAGACAGAGAGAGTTACATTGCTAACCTGAAGGCAGACATTAGATTTTCACCTCCAGAATCATTCAGATGGTGCTGTTGGTCTGGGTGCTCCTAGAGAGAGCTAGTTAATGTGTGATCAAAAGCAGGGAGCACGACCACCAGTACATGAAACGCACTAAATTATTCACTTTAATGATTGACAGATACTGACAGATTTCATGTGGTCTTTTTTAAAAATCACATTCGCATTTGTTGTGTGTAGGGATTTAACATAATTTATTATTCATTTACTCTGTTCGGTGTAACTAGCTAGTACCAGGTAGGACTAATTTTTCATTTCAAGGGTAGATGAGTGAAATTAAATGAAATGAAATGATGAAATGAGTACACTTTATTGATCCCCGTGGGGAAATTCTCTTTTCAGCCTACCCCATTATTCTCTCTGTAGGTGATGTATTCAGAGCAGTCTTCCTGTACTCTACTGGTGTACTAAGCTATTTTAACACTCTGGCTTTCTTATTTGCTGTTATCCTCTGAACACTGTCGTTAAAAAGGTGTTTTCATCTCCATAAATGCTGCAAGATGTTTTTTTTTCCATCACACCATTATCTGTGAAGTCTAGACAGCGGGTTTACAGAGAATCTCAGGAGGATGACAATTTCTGCTATTCTAAAACCACATCATATGGCACCTACAATCACACCATATTCAAAATTGCTTGAATGAGACACCTTAACCTCTCATATCCTCTGTCGGGTTGTATGTGACCCTCTTGACTCTCTCTTTGGTGCATCTAATCGTGCTACATGGTTTAGAGTAGAATAGATACATCTAATAAACTGGCCACTGAGTGCATGGAGAAATTTGTACTGCAGTAAGACACTTAACCTTCAGTATCACATCATGGGAAGGATGGAAACAAAGGCAGGCATGGGAAGAACCAAAATGGGCTTTATTTAAACAAAACTACAAAAAGAGATAGACCACAAGGGGAAGAACCGGGAGAGTACACAGGGCAAACTGGGGAAGCATATGCAAACCATAACATCAATGACCAGACTTGGGAGCTCTAGACTGGGAGGCACTATATACATCACTGATGAGGGAGCAAACGAGTGGCACCTGGGGATCTTCCACACGAGGGATCAAACGAGGGGCAGCGTTAAACGAGGAACAGGTGTGACTTGTTGGAGCCACACAATGGAGAGAACAAGGAGAAAGGAATGCAGGCTGTGACGGTCAGTTACATTCATATTGCTGAATATTGTGAAGACTGAGGGAAGAAGTTTTCAAAAAGTATAATTTTGAATAGTATTGAATTTTGAGATGTTGAATTAATAAAAATAATATTGAATTTCTTTTTCTTTTACAAGTTAATCGTAATCAGTTCAGGATTTTTATTTATAATTAATAGGACACCTGATGCTTCACCCAGATGCATTCACTGAATGCATTAATAGATGAATACATTTGTGTGCATGAAAGATGATCCAATGTTCATGAGCAAATGCTCAGCTGAAGATTTGGTTTAAAATTTCAATTTGAGACACAATGGAGGTGTTCCAAACACTAGGTTGAGGTGAGATGAATGCATTTAATTGCTTAATGTGCAACTATCCCTCAAATAGCATTTCTCAAGCACAGCACAAATCACTGCGGCATGTTGGGTTGAAATGCTAATTAGGGGAGCAATCTTGGTACACAAAGCCAGGGATAATACAGCATTTACAGCGTTCCTGTAGTTTCCTTCAGTTCAGCACAGGGAACAGAACCACTATTAGGTCACATGTAGCTTATTTAATTAAACACCCTCTTCCCCCCCTCATCGGCAGAGCGGCCTTGACTCTAACACCCCCGGAAATCACATTTTGTGCTTGGCTCATTCTCTATCATTGCCTCCCCACCCCTGCCCCCATGCCTCCCATTTTATCCTACGTGTGCTACATCCTGTACCCCTGACCACCCCCATTTCCTCTTCTCTTCCCTCCTGAACTTGCGGGCCCCTATGCGTGTCACATGACCTGCTGACTTCCTCATATTGCAGTCTGAACTAGAGCAGGTCTCCAGTGTTGTATTTTATATACAATAAATATAGCAAGCAATAAACAAACAAACAAGTAATCAAACAAATAAATAACCCATTGTGTGTGTATATGTGTGTGAAAAAGTGGTAACACTTTACTTAAAGCAGTCATCATAATGCATTATTGATACCTTCATTATAATGTATTCATAAAGTATTATAGGCATGACTACAACTATTTTAAAAGAGTAATAATACTTTAAAGCCATGTTTATTATGCATATGAATCACCTATAATGGATTATAGATACCTTCATAATGCGTATAATGGTCAGTATATGAAATAGGAGTGTAACGGTGCATGTATTCTTACCGAAAAATTTCGGTACAGGTGTTTCAGTTTGGTATGCATATGTATTGAACGCATACGACAAATGTGGAATGGCTTTTAATTGCTGCACCATGATGGATATTTATTTTATTTTTATTTTTTGTATTTTTTGAGACCATATTTCTGTTGCACAGTTCTAAGATGATAATAAGCTGAAAGCTGCTAATGTGAATGCAGTGCAGATCAGCTACTGTTAATTTTCTAAATGTGCACCTTAATGGCTATTTATTTTACTTTTATTTACTGGGGAGAAAGTTTATTTTGATTGACTTTTAAGTAAATTTTAGTGTTTTATTAGTAGGTTGCAGCAGTATTGACAGAGACTTTTTATTTAAGACAGTCATACTTTGTTTAGTGGACACTGTTTAAAACAGAAAAAAAGCATTTATGTTTTTATCTTTCACCCACACTGTACCGAAAACGCACCGAACCGTGATTTTTATGTATCGTTACACCTTTATTATGAAGGTATTTATAGTGCATTATAAATGAGAGCTATACTGCATTCATAATGCATTATACTGTAAATATGGCTATAATGTGGTATGCCTTATATAAATAGTTATAGCTGTGTCTATAATACGTTTTGAATGCATTGTAATGCATTAAATGGTATCTATAATGCATTTTATATGAGTGCTTTAAGTAAAGTGTAACCAAAAAAAATTATGCCAAACCATTAAATGCAGACCACCATTGGGAAGTCAGTAAAAACAGTGTGTTCTCATAATTTAATTATACTATGTTTAACATAATGAGGATGGTGGCCAAAGGTTACAGAAGGTGGATATAAGCTGTTTTAACTTTGTCAGACTCCCAGCTGAACCCAGGTCAGTTGGCTCTGCTCTAGGTCTCTGAAGTGCCAGTGAGACCCAGATTAAAAATTCACTTTTTTATTCCCTTGACTTTTCTGAAACAGGCATGTATTATTTACAAAATACAGTTATGAAACATTCAAAATAAAATAATTGATCAAAGTTAAATGAATTGAAATCTGAAGGTGTTTCAAATGCTATAGTGTACTGAAAGTTATAGGAATCTGTTCTATGGTGATAATGCTACCCATAATATATTTGAATTTGAGTTACAATTATCTATTAACTGCATTCACCAAGGGTGGTAAACCAGCTTTCACTGTGTTCTGGGAACATTTTGTGAAGCCTCTGGGTGCATTTGATCAATTATGTTTGGAGAACAATCTGTAAACTGTCAGGTTTCTCCCTCAAACAGATATTTGACATGTGAATGTTGTAGAAACCAAGAAGGTTATATCTGTCCTATAAGATGTTTAGATGTTTGAGGCTCAAGAGATGGAAATCAGTGCAGCTCTGTGTTTAGTAGCGAGGTTGGTGCAGGGAGACAGAAAGCCTCGGGCAATGTTGTGTAGCTTTGTTTAAGAAACTTTCAGGGTTATGCTGTTACATGGTCTAGTCTTTGATTTATAAAAATAGTTTGCAAATGCTTTCAATGTTGCTTTCAAAGTTTAGTGTGAGGGCAGCAAAGAATTCTGCTTCGATGGTGAAATGCATCACTCCACAAACAGAAGTAGATTTTAGTAGCATTAGTACAACCTTCGCATCAAATATTCACATTTCTCTGAGTACAGACCGAATGTTCTAGGCCAGGCGAGGCCTGACTCATGCTGTAAACTGAGAAATGCGTGTACATATTGGAGGATCTTAAGATGGGTAACATCTAGAAAAATATTTTTTTAACATTTCTCTTGCAACTTAAAATGATGCTGACCCCAAACACTCTGGGCCGTGCTGCTTCGTAGCAAGCTGCCAAAACTTCTCGTAACACCAGCCATGTGGTTTTCAGTATGTAACCCACATGAGAACCTGCCTCAGTCCTTGTAAACCCTGTATGCAAGTGGTGAATCATGCATCATCTCCTTCCAGAGCAGCAGAGTGGCTGGCTGTGACTGGGAGGAGGACCAACAGGTATCAGGGATGTGGAGATGCTGAGATCCTGACAGATTCACCTTTATGAATGTATAAGAATGATTACCGCCGGAATAGACAAAGATAGCTCCAAAAATATGGCAAAACAGATGGAAAACATGCTTTAAAGGAGAGAGCCTTAATGTTTCTTGATGTTAATCCATTCGATCTATAGATCATGAGTGAAATCTCATTCTCGACAGAACTGGAATTTTTGAAGGTCAGATCTGCATGCGCGTTTGCCAGTCTTGTAAAGGTGATCCTCCTATTTCCTAAGGAAATGGACAGACGGCTCTGTCTCGGAGTTCGGGAGAAGTAACGTACAGCCCGAAGAACCTTGCTTCATGATTCAACTCGTGATTTTCTTTTGCCGTTTAGAATTAGTGGAGCTATTGTTGCTTATTTAACTGGTTATGGGAGAGAAGAGCACATTTGTTGTCTCAAGTAGTTCAGTTAGTTTAGTTTATTGTAGCATCTACAATAGCTATGAAGGTGGAGATTTTTCATTGCTACAGTATTATCTGTGGAGCCGCAGGATTGACTTTATTTTGTTTTATAGAGGAATGTTTGCTATTGCTTTACTGCGCATTAGAACATCCATCTGCAAAAGGTATCAGGTGTGTTGGAGGCAAAGGTATAAACTGTATTTAATAAATGACCAGTATGTCATATGAAATACATCTGCGCTGAGAAAGAGTTAATGTGTGCTTTAACTTTCCTTTACCATGGCCACTATACATAGCTTGCATGTTTGTACCTAAAGATGTTTTCATGTTAACAAGCGGAAAATGCATTTATTCATAGAACTGCTTTCTTCCACTAATTATTAAACATTTCGCTTAGATACAATCCAAGCCACCGTCATTAATTAGAATTTTTTTTCATTGCTGAGACCATAAGCTGGGCATTAGTTTGCAATTTCCATTTCCGCTAATTGTAAATTGTGTTCTATGTCTGGAATTTTAAGTAATGTTAATTAGAATTATTTACTGCTGTGATTCACCTGCCTGGCACGACGTGTGCAGTTATAGAAAATTATGACCAATAAGATTCAAGCATTTAAGTGCTATGGTATAATTTGACTTAATGAATACAGTAGCAGTTTAAGAGCAGTGGTGGGGTAAAAAGCCTTTACTACATCCCATGTTAAATATAACCCCTTAGCATGTTTGCAATAGGTCCAGTGTGCTCAAGGCTAAGTGTCTGAGGCGTAAGAACATGATTTCTGAACATAATGAGGGCATTCAGTGTCCATTAATGCAATTTGAAATTGACCGTCTTCTGTAACGCCCCACTGACAAGCTGACATAACACGCCCCGGTGCCTCGTTGCAGGGTTTCAGTCTTTCCTCTCTTCACGGAATGTTCATGATGTTCTTCACGCATGCAAAAGCGCCTCATTATCACCCCACTGTTTTTCTTTTGAGGGCATGACTGGTGGTTTATCTCCAAATTGAGCTTAGCTTCAATGCTTTTTAGATGAAAGCTTGTTTCTCCGCAGGAGATAAAAAAAAATCACCCTTTCCAGCGTTGCATCCCAGAAGTAGTCTTCTGGAAGTTTTATCCATGCTATGTGCATTTTCGAATGGATGCATAGACCTCCATTTCTGACCTAAGGGTAGCTCTTCTTATATGTACAGAATAGTGTGTATTAGTAGTATTCTTCGAAAGAAAAGGTGACTGTGTAAGAGCACAACTGGCGAGTGATAATTAAATAAAAGAAGAGTTAATCAAAAATACAAATTTATACCCCGCACTAGATAAGTTCTACTGGCTTGGAAGAAACGTAGGAGTTTATTATAAACAATTACTTTGGCTGTGACAACACTCCTGTGCATACGACCACAGCTTACATACAGCATAACAAAACCAACATGCTTACTCAATGTTATCAGCGATACCGTGGGCCTTTCCGCACCACCACAAGCAAGCATGGTTCATACAAAGGTAAAACCTTAAAACCAACGGTAAATATAGGTTGAGGAGGGAGCAGTAAAAGCCCTCAACTTGGTCAACACTTTGTCCATTATTCGCTGTTTTTTACTGATTAAAATCTAAACATTTAGAGATCGCAAATTTCAGTGAAATGTGCCTCTTACCAAATCTGGTTTCCACTCATAACTGACAGCTTGGCAAAGCTTGCACATAAATTCTACATCCGCCTTTTTATACGTGATGGGAGGCAAAACATTATTGGCTGCTCAGGACAAGCCTCCTGGCCTATCGGCCAACCCAACTCAGTCATACGGCAAATGAAATAAAACATCAAAATAAAAATCCCCCCCAAAAAGCAAATAGAAAAATACACAGCCATTCCCCACATCCCTTACAGATGTCTGTAAAATAGGACCTCAGATTGCCTGTGGATAAAATGTAAAACTTCTTGAGGTGGTGTTTCTAGCTTATGCCTGTTCTGTGTAGATATTGCTGAACAGAGCCAAGTACTTCCATATTCCCCAGAACCAGTGGGGGCCAAATCCTCTTCTTGCCAGGATCAGCAAATCCAGAAGCTCTGGCAGAGCTGAGCTCCTCATCCAGCACGGTAGCTCTCCTTCCCGCAGATGTCGCTGTGGCTGGATAGCCCTGCAATAAGGACTTGTGTTATTTAATAGCACGTCATAATTTCCACCACACAGGTCACCTTGGACATCAATATCTGAGTGCAGTAATAGCACCGGGGGTAGTGATGCTGCAACGCCCTGGTCACTTGGGTTGGTTTATTGCCGATCAGCTCCTTCACATGGTGCTAATGGAATTGCTAAAAGCATCAGGAAAACCATTTAATGCTGTGTTGTTTGTACTTCTCTGCCTGAGCTAATGAAATCCAAATATATTACAAAGGTTTAATTCATTCTCTGTTAGTGAGGACGTGCCACTAATCTGTTCTACTAAACATATTTACTTGTTCATTGAACGTCTTAATGAGTCTGCTATTAAAACTGCAGACTTTGCATAAACCCCCTGACTGGCTGGTGTTGCAGCTTGTTGCTGATGCAATAATGCATGAGTCAAGTGCTATCTGTCTGGATGCTATGCTTATAAACAGCATGTAGGACGCAAGAGCGCCGGCAATGCAAGAATCAAGAATCAGCACCAGAAATAATCACAGCACAACACAATTCGGGAGATGCTTTTTGGTGTGTGACGTCTAAGCCCTCTCTACCTCAGCAATGGTCAAAGCTAGGCTGGCATCTGGGGAAGGTTATCCAAGTCAGGGATAGGGTAATAGTCTCCATAATCCAGTGCCGACAGGGGCAACACTGCTGCAATACAGTATTTGCCATGTGCTGGAGAAAAGTCTCAGAGCAGGACCTGTCACTCAACTGAGTATGTAGCGATAGATGTATGTAGCAACTGAGTGCAACACAATAACAGCTACATTGACATTAATTCTGTTTGACTTACCAACACATGCAATAGTCATGGGATGAGAGTAACATGATGTCTGAAGTAAAAACAGAAACATATATTGTCTGTTTGAATGGGAAAAGCAAATTTCTCCTCTAAGAGAGTCTGTGACTCACGTATCACATTACTTTGATGTTTAGAAACATGTTCCTGAAGCTGGACAGGGGCTCTGAGGCATATACACACATAAACACTCTTTATTCCTCTTCTGGAACTGAGCAGACAATAGCAGCATTCAACATAAATCCTTTTTGATTTGAAAGAGAATGTAAGAGTTTTACATCTCTGAAAATACTCCATCTCCATTATTACCAGCTTATTGGTTAGATGTTAGACCTGACACATAATCAATGGAATTAACTTCCTGTGGGGCTAACACAATATGGTTTTTGGGGTAAGACAAAAGGGCAACTGGTTGTCTGCAACATTTAGTTTCTATGAGCTATTTGTCTACTCAAAAAATATGTCATCAGTCAAAAAAAAATCAGCCAATCAGATGTCAGTGTTGACAGCTTTGAATTATGCACACTTTACACTTGTATTTTATGTTGTTTTGTTTTGTTCAAAACTATATGCAAGTGAGGAAAGTTCAGAGTTAGCAGACAGGCTCAGTCAGCCCCCCTGAACCAACTGAGGTTAAGGATTATGCTCAATGGCCCAAAGACGATTGATCACAGCTACATTCCTTATTCTGTTATCCTGGAGAGACATGAGCCACAGGAAGGGGATACATTTTGTCTTGGGGTTTACTAGTATATCTCCAGGGAATTCTGGGTATCTGCTTTTTCAGCCTGGAGTGAAATGTCGTCTTATGAATACACAAAGGGGGTGACGCATGCAGCCCTGGAAGTCCGGCACGAATCACGCAGCATGGCGGAAATTGCATGTGAAAAAAAACTATATCTGAATGTTCCATTTATCATCATGGCTTGGTATTTGGTATGGAGGAGACTCAGGTCCTTTGGGGTATGTAGGTCCCTGTTGCAGCAGGTCCCCTACTCTGTTATTAACGGTGCAGTCTTCTATGTCGGGGCGACAGAATCACTGCAGCGGAGGTTAATAAACTAAACTGACTAATCAGAAAGGCTGCTTCAGCACTGGGAATTGACCTGGTCCCCCTCGGAAGGAATCGCAGAGGAAAGGACAGTCAACAAACTATGTGACGTGATGGACGATGCACCACACCCATTACACAATACCATGATCAAACAGAAGAGTGACAGACTTATATGGTTGGCCTGTCAGTCTGTCTGAAAGCAACAATATAAACACAGAGAATTAATGGGGCATATAAAAACTGAAGGATTTCTCCATGACCCCAGGCAGTCTGTAGACAAGTCGGTGGTTGTTTTTCTATTGTTTCGCTCATCATGCATGGAGGCAGAGGCCGACTTATATTGCATTTCCTCCTCACTGCTTCTGCCTCCAGCGCTCTCATACGCACAAAGCCCACACCCACGTGGCACTGCATGCGTTCACTTTGCTGATTTCTTACTGCCTCTGTCCTCTCATTTCTTTTGGGATGAAGAGAAGATGCTCATCACTCCCAGTTAGCCCCAGTAAAGGTCTTTTTACGGTCTGTGGGCTGATCATTTGGGTCTGTACCAAGCACCACCTGTGTGTTTCGTTCCGTCTCGGAGGATCTCGTTTCTCTGAGTCATCTTCACTTGGCACACGGGGTCTGTACCTTTAAGTGCTGAAGGTATTTCTCCTGTAATTACTGTGAGATACCATCTGTGCTGAATCTGACACAGGGAAGGTGAGCCATTGACACATATTATATATTTTTCAGGGCAGCATTATGACCAAATATAAAAAATGCTGAGTCAGGGCCTGGGGACCATAATAATCTGGCCTATTTATGGCAAATGAACCTCAGGACTTCTGCATTACTGTAAACATTTTTCTTTACACACATCACATAAGCATAGACAGTTATTTTAATATATGCTTTAAAAGCAGATGTTTTAAAATCTTCTTTTATTTATCATACACCATCAAGGTACTGGAAGCTATGGTTCTGCTGTAAAGCGGACGGTAAACACCCACTTTCACGTCACCTTTGTTTTTCTGCTCAGCTCCCAGGTAAATGGTGAGAAAAACATGCCGGTGACTGCATCTATCTGATAGCAGAGAGTTTATTGGGCCCAGGGGGATGGAGGGGCATGTGGGCATCATGGAGCTGCTCTCAGGATCATCCGGGGCCACTTTTCTCTCAGTTTCACAGCAGTGCAGATCACAGCAAATCTCACACAGAGAGCACCTCTCCTCTCTCCCTAGACCACGGCCTGTCTCACACAGAGTGCAGCCTCTCCTCTCTCCCCAGACCTCAGCATGTCTCACACAGAGTGCAGCCTCTCCTCTCTCCCCAGACCTCAGCATGTCTCACACAGAGTGCAGCCTCTCCTCTCTCCCCAGACCTCGGCCAGTCTCACACAGAGTGCAGCCTCTTCTCTCTCCCCAGACCTCGGCCTGTCTCACACAGAGAGCAGCCTCTCCTCTCTCCCCAGACCGTGGCCTGTCTGACACAGAGTGCAGCCTCTCCTCTCTCCCCAGACCTCGGCGAGTCTCAAACAGAGCGCAGCCTCTCCTCTCTCCCTAGACCACGGCATGTCTCACACAGAGTGCAGCCTCTCCTCTCTCCCCAGACCTTGGCCTGTCTGACACAGAGCGCAGCCTCTCCTCTCTCCCCAGACCTCGGCCTGTCTCACACAGAGTGCAGCCTCTCCTCTCTCCCCAGACCTCGACCTGTCTCACACAGAGCGCAGCCTCTCCTCTCTCCCCAGACCTCGGCCTGTCTCACACAGAGCGCAGCCTCTCCTCTCTCCCCAGACCGTGGCCTGTCTCACACAGAGCGCAGCCTCTCCTCTCTCCCCAGACCTCGACGAGTCTCAAACAGAGAGCAGCCTCTCCTTTCTCCCCAGACCTCGACGAGTCTCAAACAGAGAGCAGCCTCTCCTCTCTCCCCAGACCTTGGCGTGTCTCACACAGAGCGTAGCCTCTCCTCTCTCCCCAGACCTCGACGAGTCTCACACAGAGCGCAGCGTCTCCTCTCTCCCCAGACCTCGGCGAGTCTCACACAGAGCGCAGCCTCTCCTCTCTCCCCAGACCTCGACGAGTCTCACATAGAGCGCAGCATCTCCTCTCCCCAGAACACAGATGAGTTGCAGTCATGCTGTTCGCTGCTCTTATAATTCTTCATCCCTCAGCTACCCAGCATTAATCTGAGCTGCCCCCCCCGTTACCCAGCTTGCCCACCATTACTCCCATTTACATTTCTGATTCGTATACATGGAGTTTGGTTGTACGTTCATCTCTCCATTCCTCCCCCCCCCCGCCTTCTCTCTCTTTCTCATAGGCGTAAATTATGGCGGGGGGGGGGGTGAGGTTGTAAGCCCCACAACAATCAAAATCAGCCAATACAACCCCCTGGACCCCCTTAAATGAGTGGAGACATCACCCATGCTCAACCCAAAGATACACCCTTGGTCTCTCTCCCTCTCTCTTTCTCTGTGCAATCCCCGCCCCCGAGAGGCAGGGATGGCATCAACATAATGAAAGGCGGACATGAAACAGCTGGGCACTGAGTAGCTACTTCTGGTCGCATTTTATTGTGTCATGTCTTTCTTTGAGGGAGGTGTGGTGATGCAGTATTTGACACTGTTGCCTCTAGGACTGGGGTTTGACTCTCTGCCGCAGCTCTGTGTGTGTGCAGTTTGCTTTTTCCCATATCATTCTGAGAGCTCCTCCAGGTTTCCCCACACAGTCCAAAAGCAGCAAAGGGATTCAGCGGTTGTCAGGTTACCCATAGCCGCGAGCGGTGAGATCACGTTCCTTTGCTTCCAGGATTGGCTCTGGGCCCCCACAACCCTGCATAGGACAGGCAGTATAGAAGACAGGGTAGATGTTCTTTCTCTGTTGTCACCTCCTTTAGTAAATTCTCATCATCTGATGCCACATGCTACTGGCAGTTCGTTTTTAAGTGGTTTGTGGCCAGTCTGTGCTTAGTTCTCATGATGTACCAGCACAGAATCATGAAATAATCACACCTTTTAATTAAACATCGGGCCCTTACACAGTCTACCGAACCGGAGCTGCTCTTCATACAGCTTTATTTTGCTCTTTAGGGACTAAAATATTTATCGAAACAAAATATGCATATTTTGATCAACTTTTGTGCAATCTCTCCAGACTCAAATTGAATAAAGGCATGACAAACATCAGTACTGGTTGCATTGTAGGTTGAGGGCAGGACTAAAGCGGAGCATCCTGGGAAAAATACAAGCGTGCCAGAGATAACCCCGAACACATAAGGAAGATTCCATGAACTGTGATAAATGTCATGAAAGTTTTATGGACAGTGACAATGTGCTTCCTGTCTCCCTACCACAGAGGTGCTACTATTCAATTGGCCAGGAGGGGATTGTAAAGCATCTTTATCCTCAGCTAACTCTTTGTTATTGCTCACTGACGGCCTTCCTGCCAACGAGAGATCAATCCATCTTCCAACCGGGTTTCTGAAGGTAGCCTATAACATGCAGCGCAGGGTAATTAATGCGCCCGCACACACACAATCATGCACTATGGGTAATTCACCCTCACTGCATGTCTTTGGACTGTGGGAGTTATCTGGGATACCCAGAGGAAACTCACATGGCAAGAGGAGAAAGTAGAACCTCCACACATACAGGGTGGAGGTGGGATTCAAACCCACAGGCCTGTAGATGTGAGGCAATACTGCTATGTGCTAATCTACCATGCCCCCCCTCCCTCCCAATGCTAGACATCAATGATGTATAAATGTGATACATCACAAGTCTCTCAGGGCCAGCAGCACAGACCTGCATAAATCAATATGTATTAACATTCTGAATGATCCCTACAGAGTCCCAGAGACCCTCATTAATAAAAATGAGACCTTGCGAGGATTTAAGGATTCAAGCTTTAACACATTGGTTTTACGCCTTCTGTTCTTGGTCAGCACCTAAATAAGAATTGCCCTTTAGAGTGGTCCTAGCCTCCTATCATCCTAATAAAACACCGTAAAAAAAAAAAATCGAGTGTCTGTACTTTGCTTAAAGTGACAAAGGATATTGAATCCTACGAAGAATCACCCTTCATGTAAGAAATAAATGTTTACCACAGTAAACAGAGTATACTGAGTATTGAGTATGAAGAGTCACAGAGTACTCATCTAGTTGGTTGAAACAAAATCTTGGTCTGGATTTGTACTCTCTGGACCTGAAATCTCCACATCTGATAGCTTCCCTAAACACCTTGAGATAATAGCATGATAGGAGATTCAAGTTCACTTGTCGAAATAAGTTTCAGATTCATCTTGAGACAGGCATTTCCCTCTAAATGTACACATACTGTTCATGTATAAAAACATATTTTCTGATCTGTTCCCGAGAAGCAGGATAAGAGTTTGTTCCTGTGCTTATCTGATGCTTTCAGATAGGCTCCGCAGTAAAATATCACTCAGATACAGGAAAGAAAATGTAATTCCTGTAAAACCCATCCTGTACAGACAAGTGGAATTATATTAACTCAGTTCACTTGTGATGCATTAATTACCATCAAATGAGCATCATTACTTGTGCGGTGATCCTAGCTGCAGACACCATTGACACTAAAGCACACATTTGGAGCATTGCCTCCCCAGCTCTGGAGAGAGAGGCGAGCTTAGTGGTGACCTGTACCCAAGGCTTTCTGAATCTCAGGGCCTTTCTGCAGAAAAATGCTTCGTGGCTGACATAACTCTCAAGCCACGGCTATCCATGATGATTGTGGATTGGGTTTGATTTGTGAAAATCACTTACAATAAAACACATCATGCTGGCTTTTACTCATGCTCCCTACGGGTTGACATTTGGTGAATTTCAAGAATTTGTGGTAGTGAGATCAGGGCTGGGCAATGTAATTAAGAAGGGGGCGTTGGGTATGCGGGTTTTCACTGCAACTCCCTCATTAGATTACTAATGAGAGGACTGATTGGCTGAAGAGTTTGAACAGCTGACCCAAAGGTTACCCCGAAAACCTGTGTGCACGCTGGCCCTTTGCGGATAAGATTGCCCACCCTTGATTTAGATCATATAAGGTCAAAAATTAACAATTTGAGTGATATGTGTGCCATAAACAAAGAGGCTACAACAGCAATAGTGATGATCAAACTGGTACCAGGACACATGGGAGGGGGGGCTGTAACTGTAAAAATCAAATATGGAGTGTTCAGACTCCATGATGACTTTGACCTCAAGAGGCACAGGGTAACTTCTAAGTATGTTCTCAGTATGGATGGTTTGGCTCCAGCTGCTACGAAATCTTGGCACATCAACGTTTGATAGAGAGCTTCTGTCTCTCTATATGGAGCCCAATGATGTGTTTCACTCTATATGGTGGATTCATATAATTAGCATTTCTCCGGCTCCTCACAGCTGTCAAGTAATTGTCCAGCATGGCTGGGTCGATGTTTGCTCTTTGTGTCGCTAGACTGTGTCAAGTGCAGGTTTGTGGATCTGACCTTGACTTTTAAAAGCTAATGATCGGTAACCTTTTCCTCCAGTATGTGCTCTCCTTACTCACGTCCGACATTCAATCCTAAATACTTGCCCCATTCCATTTCAGTTCTATCACAAAGTATTACACTCTTAGGTGGTTTGCGTAACATGTAAATGCATTAAAAAATGCATTAAAATAACCGAAAGCAATATTCAATGGATCTCAAAATACAAGTCAAAAAATATGTTAAAATAACATGTATTGGATCCATGTGGGTATAAAGCAATTTGTTATCTGATGACACATTTCTGACATGAAGAAAGTATTTTATTTAATTACTGCCCTTAATTTTAGTAGTGAAAATAGTTTTATTCTCTGCTCGTCTAGTAGAACTTTTGCTTACTGATCTAAGCTCTTTTTAAACTTTGAATACGCATCCACCAGTTTGGTCCCAGAAAGGCTGGAAGTCAGATGGCCTCATATTGCGGTATTCTATGACACAGTGTGAGTCATCATTAGAGGACTGAAAACTCTAGGCCCGGTTTCTTTATTGTGTGCAGCTGATGTGTCGTGGCTGTGAATGGGAAGGTCTGATTAAAGCGATGGATTTGGAAGGCTGATTAATTCCTTCCTCCAGTCCGTCGGAAGATGGGGTCTAAATTAATCACAAATGTCAAGAGCCTAGCGCAAATTTTTAAAACTAAAACCATCTCTCCTAAAAGTTGACCTCCATCTGGTGTCAGTGGTCATGTGGGGTTGCATATATATACGGGGGCTGGTTCTTTACACATAAAGGAGCTCAAATGGCTAAGAGTTAGCAAGGCTTGTCAGTGCAAACCCTTAAGACCAGAGTGCCTGTTGAGCCATGGCAGGAAGCACAGGTTGAAAGCCATTCAAAAACAGCATAATAACTGTTTTCAAGTGAAGCACGGCTGTGGTACTGGAAGAGAGCTGTATACCTGCAGAGCGAACATTCAATTCAGCTTTTATGTTGCCCATCTTCACCCTAAAGACATTTTGTCAAGCTAAACTGTAGCAGCTAGACATTCTGGCAGCTCGCAGCCCCTGAATGAAATGCAGACCGCAGGAGGGTGGTTTGGGAACAACAGCAATTCAGTCTGTTTGCAACTGGGCAATTGTGTGCACCCTGTAGAGTGAATCTGATTATGTTTAAGCACTGAGGCAAGGTATATCTAACAACCAATCTAACAGCCAATTTATCATTACTTTGTACAGAAAAACTGAGCTCAATAACTGTCACAACATATTGCAGGTATTTGTCTGTATTGAAGCCAATTCATTTTTATTTTGTAGCAGAATTATGGGGCACACTTCCTGAGATGGGCTCCCAGCTAGCTGTAAAAATGT
>JAABNX020000001.1:44361318-44373613 GCA_015163995.2 Mormyrus lacerda | reverse complement strand
AAGAAATCAAATGCAATTTTTTTATTTTCAACGTGAGTAGACATGATGACAGACCTAAAGATGTACAAAACTGTTGTCAATAATAAAAATTTAGCAGTGTGGTTTAAGAAATTGCCATAGTGAGTCATTGTGTAATTACTCATATGCGCACGACTTACCAGTGTAATACCTCGTATTTGTCAGTTAAGTAATAAAATAACTAATTACTTAATTAGAACGCAGAAAGTTTTACCATTTCATCCTCACACTGTGTAATCCCATTACGGCCAAATTCTGGCAGTCACCAGCTAACTATTGGAAAACATTACACCAAGCAATTCAGTTTTTTCTTGCTCCTGAAAAATTACACATTTTTCACATACGAGGTATTACCTCGGCAACGACGATAAGAAGAGACTAATACACATTGATCTCTGTTTATGAATTCCTAATACCAACATGACTTATACATTTATGAACTCCATTTTTGTTTTATAAATACCCCTATATTTATAATAACAAAATCGTATCACTGGGACAGCACTCTACAGTATATGCATGCATGTTGAATAGTATATTCAACAAAATATGTTTCATTTTCTTGTCATACCATCCGGATCTTTTTGTTGTGTATGTTCCATTTTGGTGTATGACCAAATCACTTTTTTTTTCCTTTGTTTATCATTACTTTCTGAGTTAGAAACTGTTTTCAAGGCGGCGTTTGTATTGTGTTTCAGCAGCAGGATATTCCCATGACCAATCTTCAAAAAGCATTTCATAGTCTCACCCGGAGTACCAAAGAAGTACCCCAGCTGATTTAGCACTTTCAGTACTGGAACTTTCGGTATTGATACTCAACCAGAAGTCAATGGAAAAGCGAAAGTACCAAAAGTACCATACTTGATGCATTGGAAAAGTGGGAAAGAGACTCTCTCACTTGTCTGTGGAGGATCGGAACCCAGACGGTCTAAGGCTTCACCACGAATTATTGTCAGGAAAATCCTTGTTAATATCCAAGGTTTTGGACAGGCCACACAGTGTTAGGTGTACTGAGCTAGATCAGGGGTGTCAAACTCCAGCCCTGGGGGGCACCCCCGAGTTAGACATCCCTAAGTTAGATGCTGAAATGTACCATATTGTCTTTATGATGAAAGCTTACAATGGAACCTGCCAAGTGAATCGACCAGCAGAGGGGTATATGCTGCATAGCCAGGGCTAACCAGAAGGGTCATGTTTTAAACATCATGAGACACTGCTCAGAACTCGGAGCTGGGCCATGTTACCACTCAGCCGGCTAACATACATCACACTGAAATGAAATATATAAAAATGTGAGAGAATGATCAATCTGCAGTGGATCTGAATGCCAGTATATTCATATAGGCCCAGGCCACCATTCTGACTCAGCCAAACCACTCCAAAGCTCCCAGTTACAGTTTATGGTTGATCCACTATACGACCTCTCAGCTATTGCCACAACCGGGACATCTTTCAGTAAGATAACCTTACAGCATTAGATTCCATCATTTTCTATTGTGAACTACGACATTCCATCAATGACAAAATAATTCTGCAGATGGGACGTGCTGCTATTCAGGAGGTCTGAGGTCATCCTGCTGAGAAGGAGCGCTCTGAACTGTCGGGGTCCAAATTAGATACAGGGATGGCCCCCGAAACCAAAATAATAAATGTGGATTATTTTATTTCCCCAGAAGAGACAGGCTACGGTCTGGCCATAAATACTGGTCCCTGATGGCCACCCCCTTTCAAAATATTCTGCAGGCAGCACAGTTTAGATGTAATTGATTCACACTCACAAACCAAATTTTAACAAATAAGCGAAGCTACAGAATATTTCCTATTCAAATGAGGGGTTCTAAGACTAAGTGACATAAAATTTGTGTCAGGTGACCCCGCTGAAGTGGTATTCACGTCTGGAAGACCATGCTCGTCTATGGTTCTGAGGCTATTTTTCCTTGTTGGTCTTTCACATCTGTTGTAATGTGAAGCATTCTGACTAACAGGTCCTGGGACAGCATGAAGGTCAGTGACGGCCAGGAGCCCCCAGGCCCAGAGCCTTGATGTCTGCGCACTCGGATTTTTCCACACCGCTGAGATGGTGCATCTGTTCCTCAGAGCCTGGCCAGGCCATTCGATCTGAGTCTTGTTGGGTCGACTCAGCGCACAGCACATAGATGCTACGGAGGCCCGACAAAGTGGCCTCTCTCCTGTCCTGAGTGTGTAATTGTTCTCTCAGATATAAACATTCATCACTGCCATCCAAAGCTCCTGTCTGCTTCTCTAGCTGGCACTTTCCTGTCACTGAGCAGCTGTCAACCTGTCAATCAGACCACACAACATGCCCAGTGGCCTAATTTCTCAGTAACGCTTGGCAGCATTTTACTTCTTCCTCCTCATTCACTTTTTATGTAAGTGAATTCAAGACTTGATCCTATAACCACGGTCCTATAACTGGTGTCTCGAGGTCCTTCAGCTTTTCACATGTGTCTTCTGTTACCCTGTCATAGGGCCCTGGGGGTGGATATCTGTCTTCTTAGTGGTTGTTTGTCATTGCTGCATACAGTACCAGTCAAAAGTCTGCACACGCCTGCTGAAAATGATTTATTTTTCAACAAGACAGAAACACTAAGCACTCTTCAAGCTTATGTAGCAAGTATTATTTTGTGAACAAGGAAATAGCTTCTGCGACAGATGACCTGGCCCCCACAATCCCATTGGGATGAGTTGGACTGAAAGGTAAGAGCAAAATAGCCAACCGTGCCCAGAAGTTGTGGCAACTCCATCAGGACTGTTGGAGAGGCATTCCAGGTGGCTACATCTGGAAGCTGCTTGAAAGAATGCCAGGAGTCTGCAATGCTGTCATTGAAGGAAAAGGAGGCTTTTGAAGAGTCTAAATTAAAAAAAAAAAAAAAAATGTGAGATGTCAATACTCCACATGTCATTGCAATATGGAATATGCAGTATTTCTTTGCCTTGAGGCCTTTTACTATAAGGCGAATAACATCGCTAAAGCAGAGACACATGCATTAAAATGTGTGTTCAGGTTTTGGACTGCCACTGCATATGTGTAAGAAGAGGGAAACTCAGGGAGCCAGATGAGTGCTGGACACACCGCGGTGTTTATGACTGCAGCCATACGGAGCCACATGCTGTGTATGTCGTCAGTGTTTGCGTGGATCTTTGCCAGTGTGACGCCGCCTGCTCACACTAAGCGATATTTTTATATCTGTGTACATATCACTTCAGCAGATTCATTATCCTTCCCAAAGTGGCCACATCCACATTACTGGGTGTGGGTGTGTCCATAACGCCAGCCATCCCCGCCGTCTCCGCGGCTGTCGCTCGGGTGCTGGTTACCTGGCAACGGGGGCAACCTGCAAATTAAACCCGTTGCCTACAAAGGCATAATTTTGCTATTGTGCAGAAGACGGTCCACCATTTTTATGATTTATGCCAGCGACTTTTCTTGTGTCGTTTTCTTTTTCGGCAACCGTTTCCCCTCCTTCGTTGCTCATCCTTCCTTCCTGCCTCTGGATGGCGGCAATTTATTCAAATGTCAAATGCCCCCCCCAACCCCCCCCCCACCCCTTTGTCGATTATCGTGGCCCTCTGGAGGGGTACTCACTGGCCACATCATCTCATGGGGGCTTCGCAATGGGGGCAGAAAGATGCAGGATATTCACAGCATTGTGCTGTTGGCTTGTTGATGATGGTGATGAGCAGCTCTTGTCTTTGTAGTACCGAGGCTCTGGCAGCCTTTATAAGAGCAGAGCAGAGGAGTCCGGTGCCTCGGTCATGGCGCCTAGATAGAAAGTTCATGTCCACCCTCTCTGAGTGCAGCTTCTGAGTGCAGAATAAGGAACTAAGGTTTTTTTCTAACATAAATGTTATAAATATATATATATTATCATCCATCAATCCTTCTATCTACTTTGGACGATGCTCATAAATGCACCTAAGCACCTCAATGTCATGCCAGAGGTTAAGACTGGGGTTAAACTGGATCCGGTTTTAAATGGATCAGACAGAACAGTCATTACCTTCCACAGAATGGAAGGAAGTAATCTTTGCTAAATAAAAATTCAATAGAAACGGTCTCTTCAACAGAAGTGAAAGAACATTTAAAATAATTCTATAATAGACTAAATGGAGTGTGTCAAAGACTATGGCTAAGAAATATTGCTGATAAAAACAACAATTAGTTCCCATAGCAACCAGGCAGCCGCTGAAGAATGCTGAAAGAAACACACAGATGGCGTCATATAGGGCATCACGGAGGGCAACAAGGAGGGTATCATAGAGGGCATCACGGAGGGCATCATAGAGGGTGTCACGGAGGGAAACAAGGAGGGCATCATAGGGGGCGTCATGGAGGGTGTCATATAGGGTGTCACAGAAGGCAACATGGAGGGCATCATAGAGGGCCTCACGGAAGGCAACAAGGAGGGAATCATGAAGGGCATCATAGAGGGCATCATGGAGGGCGTCACAGAAGGCAACAAGGAGGGCATCATAGAGGACGTCATATAGGGCGTCATCGAGGGCATCATGGAGGGCGTCACAGAGGATATCATAGAGGGCGTCATAGAGGGTGTGACGGAGGAGGGCGGATGTGGGGGAACAAGTTTGGCTGGTAAAAGAGTCAAAGTTCTCTGAAGCAAGGAGCTTCATTATTTCACTGCACAAGACATGATGAAGTAAATGGCTTAACATTGATGTCTAAGATCTAGCAGAGGTGACCATCATTTAACTGTAGTATAAATGTGAAGCATATGTGTATAGAGAAAGAGATTCAAAAGAACTGTGAATTGCAACTTAACATTTTACTTAATCAGTTTTATTCAAGATGCATAAGCCCTGAAAAGTGTCATTATCAGATTCACTTTAACGCACAGGCTTAAAGCCCAGGGGCCTCCACTAATAAGGACCTCAACTAACCTTGTTTAATCAAATTCTCAGTGTTGTTATTTGCCAAGGAGAGAGTCAATCATAATGTTTTGGGAGGTTGATTGGTTTGTCAACTAGTTCAGATTACCGTCGACAACCCCCCACCCAAAAAAACATTTACTGTCACCACCCCCCCCCCACCCCCATGTTAATGTGATCATGCTGAAACTGCAGAGAACTGACACACCAGTGCAGCTGTTGTTCCAAGCTGTTCATGTGCACAGAGATCACAAAAATCCAAAACAAAACACTTCATGCGATAATCTGGCCCTGATGATCTGAAGGCAACAGCATTTCCGCCACTTTATCTTACGCTTGTTTGTTTCCCAAGCCTGGAATCACCGTTTAGCTCTAAGGGACTGTTTACATCACTGTGCGGCGGCGGTTCGGCGGCCAGAGTGCATCGAAATAATGAACGCAGTAAGAAAGAGCCGCCGTTGTACCGAACAAGAAACAAGTGAAGAGTGTGTGGAATGACACGGCCGTATCTCTGCAAGCAGAAGGGCTCCTGAGGAACGTGTAAATGGGATGCAGCGCTAATTAGCGGTTCGTGTCGCAGTCTGTCTGATTCATCTGGCTACACGTTCTATTACTTTCTGCTGTTTGAGTTCCTCAACACATCTATGGCTTTTTAAAAGAAAGACTCGCATTTCTTATCATTTATGGCCACCAATAATGGCGTATAACAACAAAAACGGAAAGTGGATGT
Organism: Mormyrus lacerda; assembly: GCA_015163995.2. Taxonomy (NCBI): domain Eukaryota; kingdom Metazoa; phylum Chordata; class Actinopteri; order Osteoglossiformes; family Mormyridae; genus Mormyrus; species Mormyrus lacerda. Next base: position 44,367,957 of record JAABNX020000001.1, on the reverse strand, counting down.
TGATAATATTATCTCAAACAATGTGATCTCTTATCAGCTTTCTTTTCTCTCTGGACTTCTGAGTCTGATTAACTTATTCCAATTGTTTTATGTGGCTGTATTTACTCTCACTCTTCATAAAAAATGAACCTCTTAAGATTAAAGACATTTTTAAGACAATTGTGTTGCCTAAAATTGCCTCTCTCTGTATTTCTCCGGCTCTGATCTGCATGCGAGGTTTCCTGTGGCAACAAGGGGTAACAGATGCCTGGCAACAGTATGGAGATAATGTTTAAATACAGTAAGTACATTAAAGCAGCGCAACATTGTGAAAACATGCAATTAATGGTAGAAAGAATCTGCAATATGATTTATTCTCATATTATTTTTCTTTTTATATTTTCTTAATTACTTTGAATGGGGAATTTGGAGTGAAAATCTACCACTGTGAAAATCACTTGACATTAAGCCTTGGCTGGTAATGAAAATGAGCTTGCTGCCTCCTTCCCCACCAAATCACCACTGCAAATTTTGAAATCTGAATCTGTCTCTTTTATGTAGGTGGTGTAACAAATTTAAGTTTGTTTTTAAGGTGCCGAACCACATCCGTTCATCAGACTCCCTCTCTACCACCAAGAAATGTATAAAGACCCATATATTCCTGTACTCACATGATACCTATTTATGTTACTTTAATTAATGCTCTTAATGTTGCATCACTGGTCATTGAATTGACTTCTCAGGTTCTTGCCTTGTTGGAAAATGTTCTTTAGTTCCTGCTTGTATACTACTCACACTTGTAGTTAGGCATTCATTGGAAACTCAACCTAGCTACACTTAATACCTAGTCCACTCCTTGACGACATGTATGCTAAAATGTGTTATTTACCTCATTAATTCATAGCTTTGGACAAATATGTTTGCTAAATAAAGTAAAGGTAAATTTATGTACTACTACAACAACTGTACCGCTGAACGAAATGGTGCAAAAAAGCAGCGTTTATCACACACAGTACTCAAAACTTGAGTGTGAGCTGAGTCACTCAACATCAGGAGAAAGTATGCATGATTCAAATCTGTGTAGGAGATGTGTTTATGTACGAGTCAAGTCTATTTTTGAGTCATGGTCATGAATGAGTCATGTCATACCGATGAAAAAAACATGTAAATGAATGCCCATCAGACATTTTTGTGTTTCTGGAACAGCCCAACTTGGACAAGGCTCCTCTGCGGAATGTTCCGGTCTTTCAAATGGGTTGAGCATGAGACTCCCTGCTCTTTCAGTTCAGTGTGGTAACAGCTTTACCTGGAATGTTCCACATACATTTGGCTCAACAACCCTGTTTGATTCATTTAATTATCACTCAGTATGAGGTGTAGGGAAAGTGTGGAGTGCCTTGATCGCAGCGCCACCAAACAGCAAATAGCTCCCTGTTCACTTGTCCTTGTCTTGCATTCCTGGGTTTAGCCAGTTTCGGCCATATTGCAGTGTCATAGACCATTGTTTATGACATATTTAGGGCCAGGTTTGCCACAGTTTACTAGGGGATATTGGGGACAATCAAGTCTGGTCTCAATTTATTCATTAATCTGTATGCTTTGAGTCTGACGTTTCATGCAGTAAGCAGCAGAGTTGTTGCTTGGAGCCTTAAGCTAGCAGAAGAGGACGACCTATAGCCGGGGTTAATTTTAAGTTTAAAAAGTCCATTCAACAACTGACCCAATTCAATATCTGTACCCCCCCACCCGGTCTCCCCTATAGCTTTTTTTGGGCACTGATCTGCAGAGTATTCAGCTGAGAAGACAAGCTTTCAGTCCAAGTCACCCAGACAGCCTGATGAGCTGTATGGCGTGATTGTTTTCCATGCGAAAATAACTGTTAGAAGGCATGGTCAAGGCATGAGCATGTGACGTTGCCATGTGACACTGGCTAGCCAATGGCCTGCTGTACTGTACTCTGCCAGGATAACTCCCTCCTTGAAGCTTCACTAACAACACTGAATTTGAAAAAGGTCGGCTGTCAGCTTTCATAACTCTAGACCTCGTGGAGTGAGACCCATATAATAGTGGCCCATCTGCCTCTTGTCAGATGTGAATAATGGTTCGCATAACAAATCATTTAAACGTCTGACGAATGCTGTAACTTTAGAAGCACGATGGCACCAATCGCGGCGTGGATTCTCCAGCTGCAGACAGAGCTTGATCACACCTGAAGTAGGGGATGAAGAGCAAGCCTGCCAGAGCCTAGAATCATCAAAAACCACTGCTGCTAGCCAGCTTCTGCATTGAAGACTTTCACATTGCAGCTTTGTTACAGAAATAGTCTCTTAGTGATGTGGAACTGTTAGAATATCACTGCAGATTCTAATGAGCTTTGTGAATGTTTTTGCAGAAATTTCAGTGAATACCTTCTATTTTTATATTTTTATGTTACGATATGGGGAAGCTGTGAGAGATACTTGCTCTCTGATTCTTGGTAGTTGGAAGCTGTGACTGACACTAGATTTCAGCAGTGAAAAGTGAGGAGCAATATGGGGCAAATTAATAGTAAAAAGCCTTTGTTTTAAATATTTCAAAAGGCCATACATTTGTCAGAAAATGTTTGTAGAATACTACAGATTCATTAGCACTACTTGCTCATAAAATGCAGTTTGAGGATTACATTTTAGAAGTGTTTAATGCACTAAGCCAAATTATTCCAGAACGTTTGCAAATAAATCCCCCCACACATGTATATAGATTAATGTAGCAAAAAGGCAAATATTACACAAGGAATTACTAAAATATTTCCACAATACAATCGAATAAGTGTCAATGTAAGTGCCTATCTGATCATGTCCTATGTATCTTGTCACCTTTTGGCCAGCAGGTGTCACTGGTCATCTTGTTCCCCCCTTGTTTGTTCTACTTAGACTTTTGTTCCTAGTCTTCTCTAATATTTTTAATCATTAATGCTTGTTAAGGTTTCCTAGTTTCTGTGCTTGTTAATTATAAGTTACTCCACCTGTTGCTTTCTATCTATGCCTTTGCTGATTGGTTGTTTTTGGTTATATTCTACACCTGACCCTTGTTATCCCTGTTATCTGTGTAGATTTAAGTGCCTGCCCTCATTTTGTTCTTTAGTCTGTCATGGTTGTTGTTAAAAAAACTTGTGGTAACTTATAATTGGAGCAGGACTCATGGAGCAGGGAAACACACTAGGGGCTGAAGGGCTACAAGACAGAGGGGAGGAAGCAGAAAGACCTGCGACACCTGCTGGCCAATAGGGGACAAGACATGTAGGGCAGGGTCGGACAGGCACTGAACCTGACAATAAACCTTAAAAAAGTGTTTATTGTTGAAGTTGCATGAATAAATATCCTCAATATTTAATTTTTCCATTATCTATTTTTTGTATGAAGTCAGATAGTAACAGTTATTAGTAAGCTATTATTCCAAACCTATTATTAATATCGATTTAATTAATATATGCCTGAACTCACTTGTGAGATGTACCTCCTTCAGATTCTTTAACCGAACAAATTTAATATGGAATATTCAACTTAAGGAAAAGCGCAACCATCTGAAGACACATTAGCTAGACAGTTCCTGAAACTCTCTGTTTCCCAGATCAAAGCTAGAGATCTGTCAGGTTAAAAAGGATAAACCGAAATCCCTAGTGTGGAAATAACAACCAGCCGTCCATATCAAACATGAGACATTCACTCGCTATATGTCTCATGCTTGAATTATTTCCCAAGTCAATTAGTCAGAAATGTGCTTAAAAAATCTCCTCCTGTGTGCAGTGTAACCTTGGAGTTTCCCGCAAAAAAACACTAGCATTAAATGAGCCAGTCATAAAGGCTATGCAAACCTACTTACAAAGGTGCCAAATTTAAACCTGATTAAAGTTCTTGCTTCTTCTTTTTGTGTTGGACCTTTGAGTAGGAGTAGATTTCAATATTTAAATATCTTCCACCGGAAATATATTCAAACAGAAAACGCTTTTTTTAATGTTAATGTAGTGTGCTAACGACTCTGTGTACATTTTTTTTGTTCGTTATCCCAGATATAAATAAATACTGAATCCAAATGTATATTACATTTCTGTTTCTCACATTAAATGGAAGGTTACTAAAATCCAGAGAAAGGTTTGTAAAAATACCATCGTGATAAACATTTCCCGGGCTGTCCGTGCTCCAGAAACTGTAAGACACTTAAAAATCTGTCATAAAAAATTCATTTAATATCACAACATGCCTTCTGAAACAGAAACAGTCGGGCTGGGGAGGGATAAATCCAGTTAAAAAATTAAATATGCATTAGTACGTCCTCAGAGAAGGAAAGCTAAAGTGCCCATGTCACAATGAGTGGAATTATGAGATGCAGACATCAGGCCAGATCACTGTCCATGTAAACCTCTGATGCAGTAATTATCTGTCCGTTTATGACTGCTCTGTTGTAATGGATCCTTTACAAACCTCCTCCTATACACAATTACCACCCACAGCTATTGACCACAGCAGCTGCGTGACTGGTATAATTTCCCGTATGAGCACTGGTGGATGCAACAAACACATTTAAACACTCAAAGTAGCTTGCATCACACAATACAGAAACACAGCCACATTATAAACACCAAGTTACATTATAGTGAAGGCAGGTATAAATCCATGCAGCTTTGACTGGAGTATTAAACTATTCTGATATTGATTTTTGGTCCAGCTCTGAAATTAAACTGCCAAGTATTAACCACATGCCTGAGATGGTATTGATTCTTCTACAGAAAGCTTGTATTTTAGCTATAGTAAAGGTTCTCCCGTCAATAACTATGCTTATGGGAAGTTTAAATGAGCCAGATTTGATCATCTTGATAAATTAGCTCAATTAGTTAGCCGACGATCAGTCCGTTGGGGCCCCTGCCTTTGCCTGCCACCTGATCTGCATTGCACCCGTCCCCACGGCTCCCCCTGTAGGTGGTTCGGCCTGTTATCCCTTTGGGCAGTGCCAGGCCGGGCCCCGTAGATGGTTCATGAGTGAGGGTTGAAGGGAGCTAGAGATTGACAGGCAGAACCATGCAGCGAAGCGGTACCGTTTTGTCGTGGTAAAGAGACCCGAGCTAAGAAGGCAAAGATTTTGATTTACCAGTCAGTCTACATTAGTGGCTAAAATTGTGGAAGCGCTTCCAATTTTTAGAGATGTAGCAGAATTTCATTCCAATTACTCCAGTTACTTATTTAATCATCCAATGTATATTTATAAACGTTCTTTGATTGCTCATAAACATTTCCACCAATATCCGTGTGGTAATTTTAAAGCATATTGCCAAAAATGCTACGTATTTCCACTAGTGTGCGTTCCTACCCTCACCTATGACCACGAGCTCAAAATGTGATATCGCCAGGTGGATCGGTGCAGCTTCTGCAGTACTGTCGATTTACATTCCTCCCCATTGGCCCTGAGCTGTGGGTAGTGGCCAAAAGTATGAGAATGCAGATACAAGCAGCAGAAATGAATTTCTTCTGCAGGGTGTCTGGGCTCAGCCTTAGAGACAGGGTGAGCAGTGCATACATTCAGGAGGGGGCTCAAAGAAGCACCATTGGTCCTCCACATCGAAAGGAGGCTTGTCCAACCGGGAGGAGGCCTGGGTGTCGGGGTCGGCGCCCATCCAACCCTGCCCCTTTGTGCTCCTTCCCTGCTCTGACCAGCAGGTGGCCTGCTCATTCTGTTCTCTCTCCCATCATGTAGTCCCTTAGCCCTAGTGTGTTCTCCCTGCTCCCTGGACACCCGCATAGCTCACTGGATTGAGTGTGCCGCTCAGACTTGTCAAGTCTCCACTCGTGGGTCTGAGACTGGCCAGAAACTAGCCTCACCTGTTTCGCCTGTTCATTGGTTTTCAGATTTCCCTATTGTTTGTTACTGGTACTTTGCTTCCCTGTTTTTGGTTGGTCCTGCTTGTGTCGGTTTGATTTAGATTTTTTTTCCCTCTTAGTCCTTCCTAGTATAGTCAGCTCTTTTATGTTCCCAAGTCTCTAGTGCAGGGGTGGCCAATCTTATCTGCACAGGTCCAGTGTGTACGCAGGTTTTTGGGATAACCTTTAGGTCAGCTATTCAAACCCAGGTTTGTGCATTCTTCAATCAATCAGCCCTCTGATTAGCAATCTAATTAGGGAGTTGCAGCAAAAACCCGCAAACACAACGGCCCTTTCTGGATAAGATTGGCCACTTCTGCTCAAGTGCTTCCCTGTCTTGGTGATTGTTATAGTTCCTTAGTCCTTGTGCCCATTTAGTATTTCCAGTTCCACCCGTTTTTTATTGTTCCTATTCCAGTCTTGATTGGTTTATTGATTGCTAGTTGCCCCCGTTCCTTGTTTGTCCTGGTGTTCCTGTGTATTTCAGTGCTTGCCTTTGTTTTATTCCTTAGTTGTTGTTGCGTTAGATGTTACTCTGTTTCACTGTGTGTTTGAGGCGCTGCCTGGCTTTTTAATGCCGCTGCCTGTTTTGCCCTGTTTTCTTGTTTGATTACTTTATGATTTTTGTAGTTAGTTCTTGTTTTCCCTGTTGGCTTTTTAACCCTTGGATATTTTATCTTGTGCCTTTGCCACAGAGGTGGAGATTTCAGGTCCAGAAAGTACAAATTCAGACCAGGATTTTGTTTCAACCAACCAGTTGAGTACAAAG
>JAABNX020000001.1:44334140-44361218 GCA_015163995.2 Mormyrus lacerda | reverse complement strand
CCACAAACTGCTTGCTTTGCAGAACAGTATTTCCCTTTTACAATTACTCATTTAAATCCGGTCATTGCATTTTCATAGTTACATTGTTTGTTGCTATTCCGTCATTTTGTGTTGTTGTGTATGTTAGGTGTAATGTCTGTCTTATGTTAGGAATAAATGCATGTCTTTTACACACCTTCAGCTTCCGTTCATTGAGTGCTCACAGTACTGTAAGTCCCTGCCTCTGTGCGATCTAGCTACTACGCTCTGAAATCTCAAACTCGCCTACCAACCAGTTCATTACAAAGAGTCACAGTCATAGAGTACTCAACTGGTTGGTTGAAACAAAATCCTGGTCTGGATTTGTACTTTCTGAACCTGAAATCTCCACCTCTGCTTTGCCAGCATGTTCTCTTTTATGTTAATAAGCCCCTTTTGTTCTGGAGCTTCCGGGGGATTGTCACCGCCATAACACCTGGGCCAGACCCAGGACACTCTGAACAGATCATATCTCTTTTATATCTATAGAAACGGAAATGCTCGCCCTTCTATTATATCTGGGTATTCCCCAATGGAGATGGAGGAGGTGGCTGGGGAGAGGAAGGTCTTGCCATCCCTGCTTGGACTGCTACCCCTGTGACCTGATGAGTGGCAGATGATGGATAGATGATAAATTAGCAAAAACCTAAAGGTTTCACAACAGGATGTACAATTATTCTAATTATCAGTATGTGAATTTACTGAATGTTGAGGTACCAGAGAATGTAAGACTGGATTGTTGCATCTTTATTTAACTGGAAAGCTGGGCCATGCCGGGAATGGTAATGTCGGATTACTGGCTCAAATAACTGAGTTAAACACATCAAAAGAATAAAAGTTGAAAGAGACAGCTGCTTGGCCTGAGCATTAACTTACAGATGCTGAAACCGATGCTGTTAGCAATTCGCATGACAACCTTCTGCTGAAAACAATGGGAAGCCGCTGATTGTTGGGCGCTGCCAACCTAGGGTACTGCCCCGGGGGGGAGTCCGGCTGCTTAAATGTCCTGGTAACAAGCCCTGTGCAAGCCTGATATCTGTAGATGGCATTTCTGCATGTGTATATATCAGTTCACAGACCGTGGAACTGGGGCAGGGGGCGAAGGATATGTGGAATATTCCAGGTAAGAATGTACTGATGAAGTACCATGAAAAAACATTATAAATAGTATTACTGATAAAACTTAATTAAAGCCTGAATTATATCTCTTTTTTTTTTTTTAAGATGAGCTGTTCAGATGTGTTCTATGGTCCATTTGTCAATTTGAGTTGTAACGTGTTCTCAGCTCAGAAAGCTCAAAGTAGCTGTAACATCTTTGCAGAATCACAGATGCTTCAAAATTATAAATGGAAGTCAAACGATTTTAAACGTTCAACATTTTTACATTTTTTACGTTAAGTATTCAAGCAGAGCAGGATGTTCAAGCTGTTATTGAAAGGGGTGTTCAACCCCCTCCCAGTCCGCTGCCAAGAAAGAAGTATTAAAGATCAACTACCTATCAAAGGCTCCGTGTTTATTTGGGTGTTCCTCGTCTAAGGATGGTTGATACCCCCTGACCCTTGGTATGCAGTATCTGAGAGCAAATCCATCACTCAGCCCTAATATAAATATTTTCAATTGATAATCCTGCCTTTCTCCAAGCAACAACTGTATATAATATGCAAATTTAAATGTATTGTGAATATCAATAACATCTGGCTATCTCCCCCCAAGAAGGCGGAAATCTTGAGGGATCTGCAATCGCTGTTATTCTCTTGTTAAGCTCTTATGAATAAAGATTTCTTACAGCAAGAACATTTCCATTCCTTTCCACAGCACAGTAATTGAGACTTGCTTCGTTTCAACCTGAAAGGAAGAAAGATCGGGCGATAAGGACCGTTTCAGATGATTCATTTAGCACTGGGGATTGGAATCGCTTTCAAAAACCTGTTAAAGTAAAAGCACGATGATACAATAAAATACAATAAGATAATAATCCGCATGGTCCGGACCCGTGGTCAGCCCTGCCTTCACGCCTTAATGTGTGGACGTTAAATATGAAGAGGGGCTTAACTCGTCCTCCTTATCTGGGCTGCAGTAAAACCCACAGAACCGCTTTTATCTGGGCCAGCATATGTGTTTGCGGCCTAACCAGGCAATGCCTTCACTGCCAGCTAAAATCCCAGGACGGGCCTTACTGTGATACCCTCGGATAAAGTAATTAACCTGAATTTGGTTAATGGTTGGTTAACTTATTATTATTATTGTTGTTGTTGTTATTATTATTATTGTCATTATTATCAACAACAACAATAATAATTGAAATCAGTTGTCATAGAACAATGTAATTGCATTTAACTTTTGCTATTAATTCCCATGCTTCATTTACCCCCTGATCTTTGTATCTTGTTATGTGTGGTTGTATGCTGTTATTTCCCATGATGCAATTTAGCTCTGGCTCATTGAACATTCTGTGTTTATTTGTTTGTTATATCTGTTTCCGTTTGTACTTCTATGTGAAACTTTTATTTTACAGGATTTTTCTGCCGACTTGACCAGGACTCTTTGAAGAAAAGATATTGTACCTCAATAGGACCTTTCAGGTTAAATAAAGTACAATCTCTAACTGTAGTGATCCCTAATTATGCAGATAATGATAGTTTGTGAGTTTATGCACTGTCCCTCTGAAAACTGCCAACCAACTATAACTAACAAAACAACAAAACAGGGAACTGGTGTGAACAGCATGTAGAAGAACGCCGGAGAAAATGGTTTCTCTGAAATGCCATTAAATCATTGTGTCAAATAGCTGAAATACAATCCATAGACTGGTGACGTGGAGTGAAATATAAAGTCCAGCAGTAGTTATTTAAATCTTCACCAGGAAATCCAGAATCCATTTGATAGCCAAACAGTCCCCTTGAGGATCTTTCTTCAAGGGCCAGAATGGACCCAGTAAGCCGCGTTTTCTCTGTCAAAATAAGGCAGAAAGGAAAGTAAAAAATCAATCAAGACGTCCCTTTGCATGTGCACGCTTTCTTGTCTTTTTGCAGCCACTGGTGCTAGGGTGCACCCTTCGTGGCTAAGGACAGCGCCCACGGCGCATCACCCTTGAATCCGCAAGCTGCGCGTCTGCTTCTCAACGGATGCGATGCTGCCTGTGTGGGTGTGTGTGTCTACGCTACCGTTTCAAAAATAAAAATAAATCCTCAGAATAATTTTGCCGCCATTTTGCGACGCTAACACAACTAAAATGAATATCTGCAGACCCTCTCAGTTCATCTATAATCGAAATCAAGCGGTAATTTTGTAATTTTCCATCAGTGTTTACAGCTTCACAGCCCAGACAATCATTATCAATTATATTACCGTAGTCCAATATTAGTAATGTATAGTAGTTATTGCATTACATGAATACTATTGTGTTTATATATTGTTTCAATTTAGGTTAATTAGAAATTAACCCATAATGCTATCTGTACTATTCTCCTGGCAGTTAACCAGCATTACTTTCATGAAATTGTGAAAGAAATTGTACAATTATGCAACTGTGACACATGAAATTTGCTGGTGTGTCCTTCAGTTGGCATCTTCAGATTTACAGTGGCTTCCTGGGTGATGATATACATTAAAACTGAAGAGACTCGCTATTTTAATTGCTCCTGCAGACTTAGGCAGGTGTGAGGGAATGGACCAAGAGCACTCATTTCGCTTGTGCCAGAGTTCTGGAGTGCGGAGTTGGTTATCATTAAGGAGAACTGATTACTTTTGGTCCTCAGGTGTCTGTAAGCATGGCGGTAAGCAGAGGTGATGTGGCCTCCTCTCAGAATTTTGATTCAGTCCTACAATTTATTCATGAGATGTCATGTTGTTGATTTGTGGCACTGTGACATTTTAAAATTACATCTCCGTAGCAGATCCTACCCTCAAAACATATTTACATGTCTGTTGTGTACAGTATTCTGCTGCATTGTAAATACAGTTTGTATTTTCTAAAATGGTTTTAGCCATCAGCACATATTCAAAGGTTTTATATTTTTGACTCAAAGTAACATGTTTGCATACATAGTACACACCAAATGGACAGATTTTAATGCCTTTTAATAATCAGTACATAGGCACCTGCTGTGTGTACTATATATGAATTAGCATGGCAGCAACTGATACAGCATCATTTCCACTGTTTTGCACTTTCGGATTAGATGCCAAATTGCATTTCGCTGTCTAAGCACTTGTCCTTTTCGTAGTGATAAGATTGAATCGAATCGAATCTAATCTTACCCTAAATCTTGACATGGTTTCTATCAAGTCTTCATCACGCGATCTCCGCAGTCATGCATGCCGCACATCACTGAATGTTGCATGTACCGCATTCAAAAAATGGCTCCACGTTCACAATAACCAGCCCTGCGCGCCTGATTATTTTTATAGCGCAAACGGAAATGCTCGCCCTTCTGCTTAGCAGAGTGGCTTGGGTAGCAGTTAACTTGGGGGAGGAATGGTCATGTTACATTAATATGCTAACCCCAATTTGAAATGAATGGGTCCCTAGTGTGTGAAGTGGACTGGAATCAGATTAGAAAGAGCAGTTTCACCTGTTTTATCCACCTTGAGCAAAACCACATATCCATTAAAGAAGACTAACGTGAACAAAACTAGCATGTCCGCTCTGGGTCTCCCACGGTGCTCCCAAAGGACTCGGATGATGCGATCTACGTTCAGAGGGCTTGTCATGGAAATATTTTGATTTTAATTAATTATTCCTTCATCTCCCCTCTGCTGGTCAATAATTGCATGCTGCCAATGAACCGCAATGTTCATTCCCATAATACTGTCCATCCTTCAGCGGCACACTGGGAAGCTTGACAGCTTGACATGCAGAGTTTCCACGCAGAGCTGCAAATGGCGCTTTCAGAACCATCAGAATAAAGTAGGCTGTAGCTACTCCGCTCACAGCAAATGAATGCAGCAGCTGCCAGAGGCTGAATGAACGCAGAAATGATGACTTCTCTGTATCACTGTACAAGGCTTTTTTTGGGGGGGGACGTTCTTAGAATTTGGATTCCCTCCAGGCCTCACAGGAAGCATTCTTTTAATTCTGACCACCTGCCATTGTAGAATCCTGTTATTTATATCCACCACATTCTATTTATTTTCGTTGTTAACGGATTATTACACCTTGCTTGCACCAGAATGCCATTTAGGGCGTTCACCTTATTTAAACTGCTTGATAACCATTAAAAAAAACAATTAACAAATACAGTAGATGCCCTATGACGGGTTGCCATCCATTCCTGGATTATTCCCTGTTGTTTCACAATTTGGTCCAGACCCCAGGGATCCTAAATAGGGCAAACCAGCATGGGGAAAGCAAGATGGATGTAATTACAAACAGACTTCTTAAATGACTGGATTTCTTTTGTGAGATATTGATATGTGAATAATTTAGTATACTCAAAAAAATCTAAAAATCTTAAAATCTGCTTTTGCCTGGCCTTCACACCATGATTCCTGGTATAACTTAGTATGAACATGCTACCAACTGCACAGGATGCTAGTCCATCACAGGCACATGCATAAAAAGGTGCAATCGTAGGTAACTGAATAATGTCAGTTAGCCTAACTGTATGTTTTTGGTCTACAGGAGGAAATGAGAGTATATACACTGAAGAACCCCACGCAATGTAAATTAGGGAACTCCACGCAACACATTCCAGGACCCTACACACCACGAGGAGAGCGTGACCTCCACACGCATAAAGCGGACGTGGGACCTGATGGAGACTTGAGGTGTCTAAGTCTGTTCTCTCCTTCAGATACATAACAGCCGAAGGACGCGGCAGATGAACTTACTTTCTGATGTCATTTTCTGCGATGATAGCAGAAGCTAATTACTCTCTGTTGAAGGTGGGTGTCTCAGCTGGGACAGAATATTCCCAGCTACACATAGCAATAATAAGGTTGCAAAATCTTCCGTGTTTATCCATATAATCTACCCTGTTCACAGTGCAGTTAATTAAAAGGCCAAAACCAGAATTATTGAGAATGGTGCCTATTTGGCATTAGGGTGCGGATTTTTTTTTTACATTTAGACTTTACACCAAATTAAACTGAAAGCTGACATATTTCTATGGTTAATTTCATCAGGTATCTTCATCTGTATCTGTATCTTCTTATGTCTAATTATTTACTCTCTCTTCCCTAGAAGAACCAGGAATACTGGCAATTCCAGAGAATGGGGAAAACTGGTTTTCAGTTCCATTTCTGCTGGATAAAGACAAGACCACTACAACATGAGGTGAAACTTATTGCATTTTTCATATTGTCATCTTTTCTCGTGAGAATCCTTACAGAAATGTCATTTTTAACTGAAAAAATAGATCTTTGCTTGCAGAAGGCTCTATTTCGGCTGGAAATATCTCAGGACTCATGACATCAATTCACCGTCTTTTTTTTCCCCTCTCCACTGATTAAATGTCTCTGTCGCAGTCTTTTGTCACGTGACTCACTTATATCTCATTTTGAAGATTGGAATGTCTTATTTTCCCAGCCACTTTACTTAAAAAAGAGATATATTGTCCTCCCTGCCTAATAAAACAGCCTTTATTTATACAGTTTCCAGCGGGAATCACCATGGACAGAAAGCGGCACATAAAATAACGCAGAGGCAGGTGGTGCGGCGGTTTGCGTGTTGCCTCTGTGTTTGCATGTGGTTCCTCTGAGTACTCAGGCTTTTCCTCCTGCAGCCCAGAAATGTGTGGTTAAGTGAACTGGTGTCTCTGAATCCCCAGTGTCCCAGTGTGTGTGTGTTCCCAGTGTGATGGAGTGTCATCCCATCCGGGGTGTCCCATGCCTTATGCTTCCTGGGATGCAATCCAGGCTTTGCACTGGACAAGCAGTTACTGAAGATGAATCACTAACAAACACACACTAAATATTCTGCTGCATAATTGATGGAGAGAATTTTAATAATGTGAAATATTCATGAGAGACATTAAATGAGTGCCATCCGTGCCGCTGTATTAAACTAATTAGGAATTAACCTATTTTTAGTGCTTACACTCTACAGCGCGGTTTTCTAACTGGGAGCAGTGGAGCACTGAGACTGGTGTAACTAGAAAGAGTCATCAGATTTTGTTCATTGTCAGGGCACATGGATATCCCCAAATTAAAGCCTGACCCAGACCACTCTTTCAGAGTTAAAGTCAGATACTATGAAAAGGGGCCAGATTGGCCACCCATCTCCTGATCACTTGACTCACACATGGTCAGAGGCCTGGAGAGCACATCAGGATCCCCACATGGAATGCCAGTACATCATAGGGCATACACACTTAATCACACACTATGGATAATGGGGACAATGATCGACTGTCTTAGGACTGCAGAAGGAACCCCACACAGAACTAGGAAAACATGCAAAGTGTTCAGGATTTGCCCCCCCCATCCCCCCAATTTTAGCGAGTGTAACTATGCAACCCCACCTGTTAGCAGCTTCCGCATCATCCTCTAATTAACAGTCCTCTCTCTCTTTCTCTCTCTCTCTCTCTCTCAATATTCATTTGGGCATTTCAGAAAATTACTTGTAGGTATTTGTCTTGAAAATTGTTCAAAATGAATCAATTAAATACATCACAACTGCTGCAGGAAACGGACGATGTTTCCATGGAGACATAAACCGAGTACACATGTTTTAATTAGACAGATATTTAAACTGAAAACCTAAAAGGAAATACCTCATTTAAATTCTTCCTTTATAGTTTCTCTTTTAAATAATACAAATAGACTGACACTTAGTAAGGATAATAAAAGACTGCAAAATTTCCGAAAGTGCTTAATTTGAATTTATGCTGATTAAACATTAACAGGCTATTTAATTACTAAGGGTGATCAAATATTTCTGCTTCAGGAATAGGGACCACGCACCCCTTAAATAATAACCATAAAATATTCAACACCAAATGATTCAACACCTATGTTTTTTTTTTTTGCACTAAAATGCGTTGTGATGCATGTTTTTCTTCATTATTCTTCCAAATCCTTTTTAATGCATTCACAAATTACATGCATACAAGTTACTCGCCCTAATAGTTTTTTAAGTTATTTCCCTGGTCACTTTCTAGTTTGTATGATGTAAAAGGATAATTCATTTGTCATGACCTCACGCAGCACCATCCATTCACGGGCTCCCAGTCTGATCCTGCTCTGCCTCTCTCTCTTGCCTTAGTCATAGGTACGTTCAGTATTGCCTCCTGCTGCTCTTTGGGCTGCAGATTTGAATGATGATTTGGATTCTTTCGAGTTCTTCCTTTTTTTTGTCTTTCTTTGCCCATACCTGGTTCCCAGCACTTTGCCTGCTCGTGGACCATTATCACAGAAAAAAACTTCTTGCTCCTGTAGTCGGATCAAATCCCCAATCATTAAGTACATAATTCAACTGGCAACTTAAATCACCTCGAAGTCTCACGTTATCTGTGTGATTTAGAACTTTAAAACTGTAACTTTGAATTATTAACACATTTCTTGTGGCTATGAAAAATCTAGATGTTGCTGTAATATTCAGATTTTTATTTCTGTATCATTACCTGTAGATTTTTAATAATTCAGGGTAAGATCTTATTTGCTCTTCCTGAAGGAAGAGTGCATGAAATAGAAAAATACAAAATGGAACAAAATGTCTTAATAGGATCTTTTCGCAAGACTCCTTCTCTCCCCTGAGAGAAACACTCATCCTTACTTTACAAATGCAATATAATATGCTTTCAGCCAACTGCTTTGATTTTGTTTGTAAGTGTTTTGTTTTTATAAACAGTTGAGAGAACAATGTATAGATTAAGTCCTCATGAATATAAAAACCTATGGAAGAGCGTTACATGAGTAATGTTCATGTCAGTCTAAATGCTGGCTGCTAGGGGGACGTGCACCTGCATACATGCCTTTCCTGCTTGGTACCCATATAATTTTGCTAAGTACTGACCACTGCATACCAGGAAAACCCCATAAGACCTGCTTTTACAGATGCTCTGACCCACTCGTCTAGCCAGCAGAATTTGCCCTTGTCAAAGTCACACCGGCCCTTACATTACATTTTTTTTTTTGCTTCCAACACATCAACTTCAAGAGCTGACTGTTCATTTGCCCAATGTATGATGGCACCCCTGACGGGTACCATGGTAACAGGACAATTAATGTTATTCACTTCACCTGACAGTTGTATTGATATTATGGCTAATCGGTGAAACACAAACACACACGCATACAAGTTGGTCTTCCTATCTAAATGGGGACCGTCCATTCATGTCTATGGGAAAAACCATAATCCCAATCACGACACCCTTAACCTCTACCCATCCCTAACCTTAACCATTAGTAACCAACCCAAATTTTTTGATTCATAGATTTTTATAAAACCAGGGTTATAAAACCTCAAAAGATGTCTCCAGACGTAGGAAAATTTCAGGTTTTACTACACTTTGGGGACAATTTGGTCCTCAAATGTGATCTATGCAAACCCACACACACACACACACACACACAGATTCACATCACCGACACACATCGGGTATACCTATCCTTATGGGGGCCGCTCATTCACTTCTATGGAAAAAATGCTAATGCTAACTATGACAACCTTAACCCTCACCCAGCCCTAACCATAACCATAAGTAACCAAGCAAAATACAACAGTTTTTGCATTTTTAGTTTTTTAATAGCAGTCACCGATTTTTATAAAATAGAGTTTTTCCTTGTGGGGACCAGGAAACCGGTCCCCATAAGGGAAAAAAAAGGGGACATTGTGTCCCCATAAGGATGGGTATACCTGCTCACACACACACACATATATATGTATATGAACCTGCACAACAGAGTGTTTTCAGTCAGAGCCTGACGTTCTGTGGTGATAATGATCCTTGCAGGAGGTCATTCCTGCCCATGGCAGTAACCATCTGTAACGACTCCTCTCTGTGCATGAACAGGAGTCTCCTTCTCTGAGGCGGTACATAATGCACAATGCACATTTACATCTTTTATACACAGGTGTTTTTTACGGTACTTTTGCATATTTGTACATTTGGCATATTTGTGCATTTAGCATGTTTGTACATATATATTTTTGCATTGTTATTTGGTGTCATGTCTAACAGTATGCCTGCCTTGTCTGTGTGTTCCTCTCATTCATGTACAGAAAATGGCTACTACAACACAAAAAGTTCCCCTTGGGGATAAATAAAGTAATCGGCATCTGACTTTGAATGAATCGGAAGAAAGGCCAGCTTACTCTCACACCGTAGCACTTAAACTATAGTACACGGGAACAGTGAAACATGTGTCGCCATTCTACCTCTTCAGATGTAATTAGTGGCGTGTAATTAGCCACTTACTTTATGATGAATGAATACACTCTGGCAAATTCACATGCAAAGCAGTACAATAAAGACGCTCACAATAATTATGGAAAAACGATGCTGATATTTGTCAAAAGGAAAACGTTTGTCTGCTTTTCCTCCTTTGATTTTGCATTTATAAAAAGGCCGCAGCTGCATTTGCACATTGACAATGCGTCTGAATGATGACAGTCTATCCAGCAGACTGCTGCCAGAATACGCAACTTTAATAATTGCACGTATGTATTGCTTCATTCCATCTCAAATAATTACATAAAAATGCAAATTACCCAAACAGGAATGAAGAGATTTCCATATAAAATGTGAGTGCTGTAACAGCAGCTAATGACTAACTACCACATGCATGTCTCCAAATTAATACTCATAAATAATAGCATAAGTATTATTATGGGCAAGAACATATTTTCCAGACATGGAGCCTATTCCAGGCAGCACAGGGCACACCGCTCAGAAATGGGCAGTATATTAAATAAATGTAGCTAAAATATATATTTAAGTACTTTTGACAATTTTTTAGTTGGGCAGAAAAAAAACATGTGGCAAAATACTTTGGGAGACTGTATTTTATGTGTTTAAAATATTCAAAATATTTCATAAAATATGTCATTTTATTTATTTATTTTCTGTCATTTTAAGAACTTTCTTCACCAGGCCTACAGGCTTTTAAATATAGCCCATCGCCGTCATTGGCTAGATCAGGGTGGACAGTATTATCCAGTTTGTGCAGGTTTTCGCTGCAACTCCCTAAATAGATTATTAATTAGAGGACTGACTGGCTGAAGAGTCTTCACACCTGGGTTTGAACAGCTGACCTAAAGGTGACCCCAGAAACCCGCATACACACCGGCCCTTTGCGAATAAGACTGCCCACCCCAGGCTAGATGCATGTAAATCACGTAAGACATCCTGCTGGGATCAGCTCCTTGTGAGTTTCATTTTCCCATGATCAGTAATCCAAGGAAAGAAGCTGCTTTGGTGCTCGGCACAAATTGACTTAACATAAAGTAGTACAGAATGTAGTAAAATATACTATCAGATATTGCTGACTGAATGTCATTACAGAACAGTGAAACATGGCAATTCGCAAACAGCGGCGCTGTGCTCTAGAACCTGTGAATTAACTTACTAGCCTGCTAGTGGCATTCTAATTAATTTCAGCAGACATGCTCAGGCAGTGGCATCTTGTGGTTTGTCATATATGGAAGCCTTCATTAGCGACAAACCAGGCTAGCTACTTTTATTCCTAAGGACAAAATTAAATTTCTATCAGATAAAAGTTTTTATAGCTACTGAGCCTGTGTAAGAGGGAGAACTTATTATATGAATGGTTCCGTTTTTGTTATATCAAAAACAAATAATAAAAAAAAAATCTTCTTTGTGTTTGAGCATGTTCAGCACCCTACTGTAACACTAAGCAGGAGTTCACGCATGATGATAATTAATTTAAGAGAGCGTTAGTGTGCCTCCTTGCACGTGGACATGCACACACCGGCACCCCGCCAGCCACCGGCACTAACTCTGTGGGAAACACTGGGTATTAATTTAGGGTGTAGCGGTTCTGGAACCAACACCAAAACCGCGAGACAGACATTCTCGATCTCATACTGCGGAACCGCGATACAACCCCAACCCACTGCTGCAGATGTTACAGATATTGCACATTATTATTCATCTTATACTGTTACTATTTCACATGTATTTTTTGCATGTTCAAATTACAAATCTGCTTGCATTTTTATTAAATACATACTGTATATACATACAATATTTTGTATTTTATTTCTTTAAATTTGCAAGTATTTGTCATTTGAAACAAGATCTCTTTTGATGCATTTGTGCCCATCTCTGACAAGGCTAGGGTACACCCTAGATGACGTGCCACTCTATTGCAGGGCACATATGCCCACATACTTTACGGGCAATTTTAGAGATGCCAGTTTTCCTAACTGCATGTCTTTGGACTGTGGTAGGAGACAAAAGGAAGCCTGTGAAATGGGGGAAGTAAAATGCCGGTTTCTGTGGTGATTTTTTTTCAAAAGAATTTAAAATGGAGAAGAATGAGAGAAGACGGGGCACAATTACAGGGCTGAAATCAAGGGCAGGTGGTGTGTAGCCTTAGATTAGCGCTTACATTTTTGTAATTTATCACCGGAGGAGCTCTAATTAGCTTTGTAATTTTGGCTTGTAAACTTTTCCAGGCAAGTCTTTTCATGCTCTGATAACCATGTGGTGCCCATCAATTTAACACAAAACACCATCAGAACAGCATTTTATTGTCACATGTTAGAGTCATAATTATATACTTCCAGTCAGTGGTGTTCCTGAATAATTCTAAGAAGTGTTTGGTGTGCACCTAACACCCAGAAAATGTACAGTTTGGGAAATGGTTTGCTGGGTAGGAAGGTTATAGGTCGGCACAGAAATAAGTTATTAAATATCATAACTTTTACTATTTCGCTAGTGAACTCTGGCGAATCAGCGAATTTCCATCATTCACTTAGTCCATATTTTCTTGTTTTTCAGATGAGACCGCCGATGACCTGAAGTCAAGCTTCCTCGTAATATGTTTCAGTGCTGGGAACCAAAACTTACCCAGTCCTCATGTTCAAAGTTCAAAGTATTTTTAATCTCCTAGTCCACCTAGTCCACAGGAATTTTCTCCAATGTATCATGTGGACTGAGTTTTGGAGATGTGCTCTTCAATTTTTCAGTGGGGATTAGACTGATTTTCAAACCTCATAATATTAGTATTCTAGTTTTACTGCAGAGGTGCTCTGAGTAACCACAGAGGTAGCAGTAAAGCAGAGGCAGAGATTTCAGGTCCAGAAAGTACAAATCCAGACCAAGATTTTGTTTCAACCAACCAGTTCAGTATAGTGAGTCACAGTCACAGAGTACTCAACTGGTTAGTTGAAAATCTTGGTCTGGATTTGTACTTTCTGGACCTGAAATCTCTGCCTCTGCAATAAAGTATTGTGTACTGACCAAAACAGCAAATTTACTGGTAGGATCATACTGTGGTATGGATTTATGGTAGGATCATACTGTACCACTCATTCACTAATCACTAATTTTTCATCATCTAGTTCAAACAAAATTCATTCTTAAAGCAAATGTCAGGTGCTGGCTGGCTGAAAAAAAAATACAAGTACAATTTACTTTGTGATATTTTTCCATTCTCAGGTAATCATGGAGCCAGCTGTCCATCTGTGAAAAAAGTCTCTGAAATTCCATGATATTATATCTCTCCACACTGGTTCAGCACAGCAGGTAGGAACAATGATCTGTGTCGTATCTCTCATTTATTTGCCCACTGTTTTTCTCAGTGGATCGTGGGCTGTTAATGCCATCCACATCCTCCCCTATACCTCAGTTAGTAGACCTTCCTAACATAATGCAGAATCTGTGGTGAGAAAGCAGATCTGCTCACTGGCTCTCTGCCATGCTATCTTTGCGGCCTGGATGGCTGCAGTTTTATATGTGACGACATTCGCTGTTCACATCTACTGTCTATACTTATACTCACCTTCGCTCACCAGGGACATAAATGTAAGAGTCCTCACGTAAATCTTCCACTGCAAGTACAATATAGAACACAAATGGAAAAAAAAAGCTCAGGAGGAAAAAACATAAGACATAATGCAACAAAATCCAGCAAGTTTCAAAAATAAGAAATGTATCATCTTGGTATAACATCATGCTTTGTCGGTACATATTTATCTGTGTACATATAAACTCAGCAAAAAAAGAAACGCCCTCTGACTTTCAACTGTTTTTACTTTCAGTAAACTTAATGTGTAAATATTTGTATGAACGCTAAAAGAGTCAACACCATAAGACATAAACTAAAAATGCATGCATGCATGGAAAACATTGTTTAAACACTTTACAATGAAGATCTGTAAAGTTATTTGGATTTTTACAACATTATTGTTGAAATACACAGTCCTGAAAAAGGAACGTTTCTTTTTTTGCTGAGTATATATCATCGCTTAATGTGCCAAAAGTCCTTTATTTCTCGGATTTCTCTTATCCAACCCTTTGTTGGATTTGGAACAGTCCTGTAGTTCTCATCCAAACGCTTATTGATTTTTTTTTCAAGTACAGAGGAAAGTTGGGTGAAGACAGTGAGACGATGATCGTAAGCTGCACTCTGTTCCTTAGATACACAGCTGAAGTGTATATGTATATTACTATTGATACTGTATACTGTACCCTATTGATGCAGCAATATCGTTTTTTTCATTACCAGTTATGAGTACCGATACTTGCTTTCTGGTACTCACTCATACTGATCCCAATTAGGGCTGGGCGATGTCGAAATTATATGCAATGTTTTAACTGGGGTAAATGATATATTTAAATTACACACACTCGACAAACACACTCACAGATTAAAAAAAAACAATATCGATAACCTATTAAACAAGTGGTGCTCATTTTTTGTCTTTTAGCTACAAATCAGCGCCAGATCCAAGCAGCGGATGAGATCATTTCCAGCAGTAGGGGGAGCTGCTGTGCACATGCAGGGAGAGTCCGCATTATGGTAGAACACACACTGTTCCGGGTTTTGCCCGGGCTAGCACTCACCGAACACATCTAAACACATATTTACAGCTCCTCTCTCATCTTCTACTTGGACAATCCTAATTTATATGGCCCGAGAATCATAGTGCCTGGGGCTTTCTGTCCACTCTATGCTAGTTTGAGAGCAAATCACAAGGCTAATTATCCATATATCTAATGAGCCAGGCATTGATTCTAAGTCTAATGCATTTTTGCTAGTGCTTCTGGGACAGTGGGGCTCTGTTTGGATTGAGGAGTATTCATAAAAGCCTGCACAGAATTCAGCTCTGGTTTTATAGTAACCAGGATCCATTTTCCAGGTAGGACTCAGATATTAGTCTAAGTTGGCACAGAATCCTTCTTTAATATGCATCCATTTCAAAGGTATCTGTGGATCAATGAACACTGATTATCATGCCCTTCTGTGAAAGGAAATTACGGCCCAGCTTAGAAGTGGTACTTCATGAGTTTCTCAGTAACATGCTGACTCACTGGGTTCTACATAAGTAAATCACTGGGTGTGGACATTTATGACCTGGACTCTGCTGAGTGCCTTATGCAATCTCACTGCAATGTCATGATCACCATGGTGATAATACGGCCACAATACCACGGCGAGATCACAATCACCATGGTGATGGCCAATGTTGTGAGGCCACCTTAAGATGTGAAAACTGAGCAACTCTGCCAGGGATACAAAGCAGGTAAGAGTCAGTCATATAAAAGAGGGTGTGTGTGTGTGCTGTGTTCCTTATTTTTCTTCTAAAACATCTTTGGCACACGAGTGCACTTTATGCATTGAGTGAAATAGTTTAGAAAACGATATACAACACAGGCGGACTTCTATGTTTATAGTCAAGGAAGTGAAATGTCTGTCTCAAGGCATGTTGGGTAGCATAATAACAGATACCAAGATGAACAGAGAGAATCCAGCGGGATATTGAATCCATTTCATATAATCCAAGTTGAAAATCTGATTCTGCTTGCTTGGTACATGGCCATCATTATAAAACATAATATTTGAATAAAGTATGAAACAACGGAACAATGCTATTTTGTTTTCATTAATCATGTTAAGGGGGAAATTAATCGAGGCACAATGAGGGGAGGAAAGATGCAGTAATTATGTCAGATTTATTCATCTAAAGGTTTCAAAGCTGGAAAACTGTTTTGGAAATGCAAGGAAGTAAAAAGAAAAACAAAACAAAAGAAAATAAGGAAAATCGAAATGGAACAGAAAAAACACAAAGAGCGACACATGGAACTCAAAGCCTTTCATCATACAAAATACATGAAAGAAAATTTCTACCGAGACAAAAATTTGAATTAGCATTCTTGAAACAACACTGGTCTTTCTTCAAGTGATATCCTATTCTTTTCTTAGAATACCAATCATAATATTGAAAACAATAGAAAAGCGATGGAGTTAACTCGCTAGCGATTTTTTTAGTAATTTTGAGGAAGCTTTTAATAACCATGTGTAACAGTTTGAAAATTCCTGTAGAGGACACAGGTGCACTATGAGTCCCCTTCACTAAATTGACTGGAAGGTGTCCCCAAAGGCCTTTACATCATGTACTTTGATAGAAACTCATTAGACCCGAACCACTGCTGTTCGACTGCAATGATGGCTGTACTGTACATCACAACAGAGCACAGAGCAAAGGTTTGTCCCTCATTGTCCAATCTGTCCATGGACATTCAAGGTGGACAGTCAGATTCAATGGTCTGTCAAACATCCACATTGCTGAACAGCTGTTTACCTGCATCTGTGTTGTGTGTTCTTTTGATATGAATGTAGTTGTTTTGTAGTGTGATATTCAGTGTCCCTTTAGTTCAGCCTCTTTCTTTTGAATGCAGGGTTCTGTGGTGTTAATGAGCACATGAGACTGTTGAATCATTGTATATGTTTCTCTGTTTGCTTTTAATTTTAGTGTTTATGGTGCAACACAGTGACAGAGGTCAGGAAATCATAAAACGGTGAAATATAAAGACGTTAAGTGAACAGACAAGCTATACTGATGAGGGCAGTCTTCTGAACTAAAACAGAGTAACTTCTGTTCCAGATGAGAATACCTTGATTTTCTAATTCAGATCTAACACACATGACTGCACCACTAGTCTGATCTTTCTACCGGTGACACCGGCATTTTTTTCTGATTTGTTTGTCGCCATTCTCAGCACAATGGCTGCCTATTTACAATATTGGAACCACAGATTGACCCTAAAGACCACACACGTCCTGAAGGTTGTCCTCCATGTTAGCAATGCAAAACTGACCCTCTCACCAAGAAGAGGTAAATTCCTCATGGGAGGTCTCAGCTATACACCAGCGTCTGGCTAATGTTCAGCCCCAGATTACCTCCATTTATGTCTGTTTCCCTTTACAGCACGTAGAATGGCTTACATTGCATTCCTGCCTCCTCAAAGAAAAGTTAAAATTGATGAAATGATCTTAGATGTTTGGGATGTGGTAAACAATTTTATTTTGCTATAATATTAATTGCATGCAATATGACACATGCTGAAACCTGCCAAAATACAATCTCTTCAATAAATACTATTCTAAATCCAGTCCACTGCAATGATGTGATGTTATACAGTCTGTAGGACATGCACATTGACAACTGCCTTGGAGATGATAGTCTTATCTTCCAGGCTGGAAAAATCTGCCAGAAAGGAACAGCAGTGGCTTATTTCAATTTCATCTCAACACTAGAGCTGTTCGGATATAGCAGTACACAACCACTGACTGCATGCATCCTTCTTCCTGCATTTTGCTGACATTTTATTTAGGTATTTTTGTTTTCTGGGGAAAGAATATATCTGCAAAAAGTCTTCTTACAAAGAAAAATTGCTGTTTTGGTGGACTGAAATAATGAGCAACCAAAGGAAGTTAGGAAACAGCCCATTTTACACATAAACAGACTAGGGTGTGCAGTTACTCAAAGAACCAAACATCTAGAACAGAGGCTTGCAATCTTATCCACCAACGGCTGGTGAGTGTGCAGATTTTTGGGATGACCATTTGGTCAGCTGTTCAAACCCAGGTCTGAGGACTCTTCAGCCACTCAGTTCTTTAATTAGTAATCTAATTAAGGAGTTACAGCGAAAACACGCATACACAATGACACTTTCTGGATAAGATTGCCCACCCCTGATCTAGAATAAGTAGACACCAGTCAGCGTGCTGTAAGTAGGGATGCACACTGGAGCATGGTACACTCTCTACAAATATATACTATTTACAGCAATTGTCCAAAAATGAATTTTTACTTCTTCTAATTTTTGCAATTGTCTCAGAGGTCAAACATAAAAACAGAAATATCCTTGTACATACCAAAAATTAAATGTTTGCCTTCTTTGTTTAAAATTAACTATAAACATTGTGTTAATTACTTTCTGAGAATGACATGCAATTATGACACAAGCACCTAAGTCGCATGTCGTCATACTTCCGGAAAGATATACAACATCTCATTGAAACTGTGTCACTCAAACCACGTTGTTGTGAGTTTCCTGTCACTCCCAGTGAGACTTTCTCACATGATCACCTGACCCCAGAGGTGCGCTCAGCTGCCACCTTTAACACACCTATCAGTGGGATAATGTTCTGCAGCTTCATCTGACACATGAAAGACCATCCCGCCGTTGTGATTAAGGCAAATTAGATGCTCTAGCTTATGGAGAATCTTAACGAGAGCTCTGCACGGCATCGCCAATGCATGATATTAATTATGACACTTTTGATTAGAATAAGAGGTCTAATCAAGAGCTTGCAGGATGAAGGACACAATAACAAGTCATTAATGGGGCCTCTTCAGGCTCTCGGGAGCAGGGGAGTCAGGTGACATCGAAGCTCGGCGTGCAGATGATGAGTCAACCAGACCAAGCTGAAGGGCACAAGATCTCGGGGGTAGGTGCAGACAGCCCCGGCATGTCAGCCTAATCCCAAGGGTTAGCCCCTTCTTAGCAGTTTAGCATTAATGTTCTTGACTCTGAGCCAACAGGAAAAAAATAACAAAAAAAACCGCTAACAGACCACAGCCCCTGGCCTGTCCAGCCCCTGCTTGCACCATGTGTTTACACAAAGGGCACGAGCTGGACAGCATGTGATGGTGAACAAGCAAACACGCATATTAGTAACAAACTGCATACTCCTTCGATTAATTTGTGGACTGCAGCCTGGAAGCCAGAGCTCCTGTGATCACAAGACGTTCGCTGCCATCACTCCCGTCACCCGACCGCATCTTCCCATTGACTAGTCTTTACCGATGTCAGAGATTCAGGGGCACTTCATTGCATAGACTTACACTGGCTGAAGCCCAGGAGCCCAATGACCCCATGTCAATAAACATTAACCCCTAAGCCATCGTCGCCTCCCCCTGGCCAATCAACTTACACCGTTGTAGAAAATAGTATAGTGGTATTAACATTACCATGTTTTTACTCAAGGAGAAAAATGATTTTGGACCATTTTAGCTTTTTAACTGAGCTGCAAAAAAAAAACAGCAGATAACTGACCACTATGTCCAAGGGCATAACTTTGGTTTGATCATTGGGGTGTGGGGGGGGGGGTTGAGGTCTCCACCCATTTAAGGCGTTTTTTTTGCTGGTTTTGAGTATTTGGGGGGTTACAACCCCCCCATCCACCCATTATTTATGCCCTTGACTATGGCTGATTGCTTGGATTTAAAAGCTCATTGTGATGTTAGACATGAGATAGCAATGGTGCTTGGTTTTGAAATAGACACTGATCAGATTGTATGCTTGTCTGAAGCATAGAGATTGTTTTACAAAATATGACTTCATTTTTCAGACATCCAAACAACAGCTAGCAGAGCTGTTTTCTTTCTTCTCATATCAAAATAATGTAATTTTATACTACAAACACAAAACATACAGTGCAACAACTGGGAGGGACTTCCAATTCGGCGACAAAATACACCAAAAGGGAAAACCCCCCCAGCTGGCAGCTCAGTATACCAAAGGGGACTCCACCCGCCCCACCCTGCCTCAATCAGTGTCACAATATACCAAGACTCCCCCCGATCTGTGATAACAAAGTTTCAAATTGGGGCTGCTTGCTTTTTGTTACCAGTGCACTGCTGTCTGTATAGCAGTTTATGGGCTGGCACAACCTGCGAAGTTCTCTGCACTCTCTAGCTCCTCTTTGCAGGCGTGATGCACTTACTGTAGCTAAAAAAAAAAAAAAAAAAAAAACATCAAGGATCACCAGGAACTGTAAAGAAAACATGTTAAATATTTGAATATAGTTCTTGTTTCTTGTTTTGACTATAGAATGCAGGGGAACATGGTCGGCAGCTGGATCAAAGTGTGATTAGTTATATTATTTATTAGTTCTGCCCACCCCATGGGTGTAAATTATGGGGGGATCAGGGGGTTGTAACCCCCCAGTAATCAGAATCAGCCAATGCACCCCCCCAATGTTCAATCCAAAGTTATGCCCTAGGCCCACCCCTACAAAAATATTGGTATGTTCTGTTTGGTTCACATGTATACCAGTCCCATGATAACCTCCTTTTCTTCATCTAGGAACCCATTTACATTATCCCAGCTACCCCATTAGATGCAGATACGTTTTTGATGATCTTTTATGAGACAGACCCACAGTAATGAGGAGAACCATGCATATTCATTCTGCTCCGAAAAATCGTTTTACAGTATGAGTAGCTGATTCCGCATTCATCATCTCTGTTGTTGTAGGAAAGCTGAATGTTATGAAACCAAAAACAGAGCCTTGTAAACATGCACAAAGGACGAGAAAGAATGATAACGACAGCAGGCCTTCCATAAAACTTCGAGCTCCACCATATCAAAGATAAATAATGTGGTTTCTCAGTCCGGCCCGTTGATCCTACTATGCCCTGCTCTGCAACAGCAGGCGTCTTTCTTTCTACTGAAGGAGGCAGATGATCAAAGGTCTGCTGTATAGCAGGAGAGAGACTAAAGGAGCGTTTGTTAGGAGCCAATTATGCTTATTGTAGAACAGGAATCAGAGCACATGCATCCATGTACACGTTCATTATTCATGTATTACATTTTAAAGCAACTCAGTGTTTCAGTTTTTTAAAGGATGATGAATTAATGCATAATTCAGATGAGAAACCTCATGCCCTCATTGTTCGACATAAAAATATGTAGCAAGATTGTTTTGTGACTTGTTTTGTCGCTGCAACTATCTGTATTATTACTGTCAATGGCAGGATGAAAGTATGAGGAACTGCAGGAGTGATGAATGAAGGTGGACATGTCGGGCTCCGCTTGCCAATGGGGTGCTTTGCTCTCCCTGCAGGAGGCGGTGCGCTGCCGTCTGCTTACATGAAGGTCTGACTTTCTTGAGAAAGTGGAGAGCGTGGAACGAATGTAGAGCAGATTTTATTTAATAGGTGAAGATCTTATTTAAGAGGTGAAAATGAAGAGAATAGAAGGTATGTATTATTATGTACAATTATCACAGATTTATAATTTGTCTGTCCTATATGGTTACATGTCAATGAAGATTGGGGCAATGACGGGCTCAGGGGGATAGGCCTCTGTACCTGTGAGTGGAAGTTTGCCGTCTGAGTCTGGCCTTGGTAAAATAATCATATGTCCCTGGGCCCTTGAGTAAGGCCACTAACCCCCAGCTCCAGGGGCCCCACAGGTGACTGACCCTGCACTGTGACCCCCAAGCTTGCTTATCTACTGCAGCATTCATCTACTTAGCTGTACATATAAAAATTTGAATACACAACTCAGTTTGGCACTTAAGCATGTGGAAGACAAATATTTCATATTTGTTTATGAACTTTTTGCTGATTTAATATTCTTGGAAAAGAGTTTTTATCTCGATGTTTAATATTAAAAAATTGTCCTGTCATCCTTTCTGGCATAAATATTTGCATGATAGGATAGATATATGGATGGGATACCTAGATTTATTAAAATAGTGCAGAACTTGCATTCCTCAAATCATAAAATGCCTGTCAAGGTTAATCTGCTGGGTGCTCTGTTACACACCTTTATTTACAATAAAGCTGCTTATTAATATAATGTATGGTTGTGTTTCATTGTTGTTAATTTGATCCTTGAAGATGGTTTATAGTAATGCTTTCATTGTTTGGCAGGCACAATGAAATGATTCTGATACTGTACATAGTGGATTTTCTCTGTGCCTTCAGAAAGCCAGGGAAATGGCTCCATTTTAATGGTTTACTTTTGCAGACAGTGAAAAAGGTCCCATGTGGTGGGCTTATGTTTCAACGTCGTTTCCATGGGAGGTGACAAGTGCTGATCAGTCAAACGTGCAATAGAATGTGACCGATCAATTTTTACGTGAAGTACAATAGTTTCCTCCACACGCCATAAAAAATACGCAAGTCAATTATAAAGTTTTATAGTCAGTAGGTAGATTTCACGATGTGAAGTTCCGTTGTTTATTTTTATTAAGAATGAAGTGGCAACATGAACATAAACCGGCGAAAGGCTTTATCATCAAGTGTTGGCTGACTAAGACAAAGCTGGCTGTTTGTAAGGGCTGTTTACAGTCTATCTGCTGAAGGTGTCACAGATACATTCTTACTAGTGTATCTGCTTGTCGTTGCATGTGAAGTATAGATCACAGTTGTTTACTTGTGGTAAAGTGTAATGGACAGTTACAAATGGGCAACTAACAAAGCCTAGTGTAAGTCTGCATATAGAGTACTGTGGAAGAAGACTTAGGCAGTCAAAGAAAATGTTTAAAGCTATTTATCTGCATAGTAAGTATATATGTGCTTAGAAAAAATGTGCAATTTTGCATTGGAACACAAGGAAATAAACAGTAACATTAAGTCAGTCCTGCTACAATGTGCAATATCACATTTCAAATGTGTTCTAAAGAGATTGACATATTTATACCCAAGTCCAATACAATATGGAATCGTATTTGTATTTGTGCGATTTTCACATAAGTATTTCAGCTTATCTAGTTCTAACACTGGTAATACATTTACATTTACAGCATTTGGCAGACGCCCTTAGCCAGAGCGACTTACATAAGTGCTTAAGACTCTACAATGAATTTCCCGATACTAGCTCAATAAAACCAAGGCTATGAATACCATCGATCTAATACTCTGTTGGGAAAGTGCAGGTTTTTTTTTTTTTTTTTTTTTTGAGGTCAGAGTATAATACCAGAAGTGCTAATTCAGGTATTTCTGGAAAAGGTGTGTTTTAAGTCGTTGTTTGAAGACATTCAGTGACTCAGCTGTTCGGACATCAAGGGGGAGTTCATTCCACCAATTTGGTGTCAGAACAGAGAAGAGCCGAGAGATGTGTCTTCCTTGTGCCTTGAGGGGTGGTGGGACCAGTCGAGCAGTGCTGGATGATCGGAGAGATCGTGGTGCAGTGCGGGGTGTGATTAGGTCTTTTAGGTAGGATGGAGCCAGACCATTCTTGGCTTTGTATGAGAGCATCAGTGTTTTGAATCTGATGCGGGCAGTCATACTGTAGGATGCCAGTGTAGAGAGCACAGCAAAGGAGTGGTGTGGGAGAACTTGGGAAGGTTGAAAACAAGTCGAGCAGCTGCATTCTCAGCATAATCAGTTGGAGGGAGCGAATGGCGCTCATTGGTAAACCCGCTAGAAGCGAGTTGCAGTAGTCAAGGCATGAGATGACAAGGGACTGAATGAGTATCTGGGTAGCCTGTGTGGAAAGGAATGGACGTATCCTTCTGATATTAAACAGGAGAAACCGACAAGAGCAGAAAAGGTTGGCGATATGTGAGGAAAAGGACAGACGATTGTCCATGGTAACCCCAAGGTTGCGAGCAGTAACCAAAGCACGGATAAGGGAGTTGTCGAGGGAGATCGCAAGGTCCAGGAGGGGGGATGAGTCACCCGGGATGTAAAGCAGTTCTGTTTTACTAGGGTTGAGTTTCAGTTAGTGAGCGGTCATCCAAGATGAGATATCTTAGTGGAGACATGAGCGTCAGAAGGAGGGAAGGAGAGGATGAGCTGAGTGTCATCTGCATAGCAGTGGTAAGAGAAGCCATGAGAGGATATGACCTCACCAAGAGATTTGGTATAGAGGGATAACAAGAGGGGGCCGAGATCCGAGCCCTGAGGGACACCGGTGAAGAGACAACGTGGGCTAGATGTGGATCCTTTCCATGTCATTTGGTATGATCGGCTTTCGAGGTAGGATGCAAGCCATCGCCAAGCCAAGCCGCCAATACCAAGACTCCTAAGGATGGACAGGAGAGTCTTGTGGTTGACTGTGTCAAATGCTGATGACAGGTCAAGAAGGATGAGGACAGATGACAGTTTGGTAATACAATCTGATAAGGTATTTCAGTCTGTGACCATGCCTGTTTTTTTAAATGTGTTATTTATTTATTATTTTGGACTATCTGCTTTCAGTTTCAGCCCATAAAAATGATGGTATCGATAGAAACAGTTTTGTCTCATCCTATATCTCGTATAAAAATATACCAATAATTCTTTAAAATTAGATATATCGCCCAGCCCTACTCCCGAAAACGAGGCTTCATGAACCATTTGTTGTCTTTTCTGAAACCACTAGATGGTGCCCTCTATTAAAAAAAGGCTAAATGGTTTATGAAGCAGCATTTTGGGCATCACTACTCCCAACTCAGAAATCAACAAGTTGGCGAGTTCAGCACATTCATTGAAATGGTTTCTAGGCAATTCTAGGCAATAAGACCCATAGGAGATGTTAATAATATAATTTATTAATGCATTATTATTGTTTCATACTTAAAATACATCTAATCACATTATTAGCCACTGGTATCACTGTTTTTATTATTTTATTCATGTCGTTTGACGTAGTTACTCAGTTTTGGAGTCACATTCCTATAACCATAATTTTCCCATTGTGTATTTTAGTATGTGATTTTGGACTTTTTTGGGAACGCATCAGTTGTGTTCTAGTAGAACCAGAGAAGATTCTAGTTATTGAAAAGATCAGGGGCTAAGTGAAGTTTACGTGGGACTAGACTTTTTTTTTTTGACGGAAGATTGGCATTGGGAATAAAATTCTTGGCGCTAGGCTTAAAATACTCAGGGTTATAGTCCTAAGTGATTGGACTTAATGATGCCCAGGATCAGAACTATCTTGTTTTCTGCAAAAATTTACTGATATTCTCTTTGACATAAAATAATTTTACACAAACATGAAAAGCATGTAAACTGCATTTTCTTTGACTGCCTAACACTATTGCACAGTACTGTAAGCGTGTGGATGTGTTCTGTGAAGACATTTGAAATATTGATTTGCTATGAAACGGGAAGGGTCCACAATTCCAACTAAACATACAGCATTGGTGTGCCTTGCCCAAGGTTCAGGATGTCATGTCACAAAGTGTTTGTTTCCATTGGCAACAGAGAGCATCCTGAGTGTTAAAAGAACAGCCAATCTGTGTGAGAAAGTCATCTAAACCCAGAATCCTGCAGGGCCTCTGAGAGCTGCAGCTTTTCTTTGAAATACTCTAAAATCCACTGGCCCTAGTAGAAGTAAAGCAGAGAATTTCTGTCTTAAGATTAAGAAAAAAACAACATTTTTCACTCAATGGCATAGAAGAACTAGCAGGGTTAACAGCACATAGCAGCATTTTTTAGATAAAATGGATAAAATAGGATCTTATACATGATGCATGTCTGTGTGTGTGTGTGTGTGTGTGTGTGTGTGTGTGTGTGTGTGAGAGAGAGAGAGAGAGAGAGAGGATTGACACATTGTAGCTGAAACCACTGAAGGGATAGATCTAATCTTTGTGTTTGTTAGGTTAGACGGAATTGAGTTATTTTGATATAGACAAAAGGTATGATTGCATACTGCTACAGTTAGGATATTTGGCAGTTTTACATGAGAAACATTCCATGGTCACAAAAGCTTTTATTGGAATGTGCTTTGATTAACTAAGGCCAGAGTTTGGTGTAATTTTCCAGTCAATCAAAATAAAAAAGATACATTCCCACATATACGTTGTCGTCTTATAATACAGGAAAAAGATTCCATATAACCTATTAACCATTAACCAAGTAAATTCTCAGCACAATATATAGACACATACTGTATTAATTCATCTATTTCCAATAGCTTCAGTTTCATTTTCCAATTTGATGATAGACATACAGTAGCCTATTTGGCAGGAACTATTACTTGCAATGATGAAAGCCAGAGCTACAGACATATGTTGTGTATGTTTGTATGGATAAATGTCTCATACTGATAGGGGGAGATCCCACCTAACATCAACACTGTGACCTCTGTGTCATAACCTGTGAGCTGTAGGATGGGGGGTGTTATATATGAGAGGCACATTTTAGGCAAAGGAATTAAGTGCTGTGGTTAAAAGGTAAGACTTCATTTCAGGGGAAAGAAATAATTTAGTAATATGCTATTATGTATTAATTAACCACAAACTAGGTGTTACAAAATGATGTCATGTTCGCTCATCATTAATAAATAATCACATCTTGTATCTCAAGCAAGTACTATATTTGTTACTATATCTAATTCTGTAAACCTTTGTGAACTACTGAAGGAATCACTGAAGGAAGTACTGTAGGAACAAATAATGAATAACACATGCAATATACTGATCTCATGACATCTTTGATCTTAAGTAGCGGTTACATTTGTTCATGATTTGTACTTCAGTAGTAACTGTGTTACTATTAAGTATTTCTGTCCCCTCAAACAAAGTTAGCATTTAAAAGAAATCCAGAATGAAAATTCCATTTGATGCATGTGTTAAGCACCCTCATTAGAATCCTACAAAGACAGTTTGAAAATGGAGTGTGCAGTCAATGATTTCACACGTGGCAGTGTTTCGAGCAACTACCATCCATTGTGAGTGTCTTCCACAGACTTTCTCCCAGTGGCAGTGGTGGTCTAATGGTTAGGAATGTCCACTTATAATTGAAAGATTGCTTGTTTGAGTCCCTGACCAGTGAAGTACCACTGAGTAAGGCAGTGGTTCTCAACCTTTTTTTACAGTGGGCCGCACTATGTCCAAGTTCAAATCTCACGGGCCGCATATTATTTACATATGAAGTCATCAACGCTCAATAACCAGATATTATGCATCTTAAATTATTAC
>JAABNX020000001.1:44293616-44319159 GCA_015163995.2 Mormyrus lacerda | reverse complement strand
TATTATTATTATTATTATTATTATTATTATTATTATTATTATTAGCCATGACTAATGGGACAAAGGATGAAAGAGAGGGGCCGGCATGGTGGAGAAACAACAAGAAATTTATTTGAACTAAAGGGAGAAAGGCTGGAAATAACTGAGATCAAAAGGATCAAAACAGGGGAATCGGAACGAGGTAGGGCACAGGTGACAAGAATGGACGACATCAGTGACTGGACTGCAGAAACACAGGACAGGGCAGCACATATGTACAAAACTAATGAGGAAGCTAAGGAGAGGTAGCTAGGAGTGATTAACATGAAGGTTAGGAACCAGAGGTAAGACAAACAAGTAACGAGCGTGGGGAGGAGACCAGAGAGTCAGGGGGACATGGCAGGCAGGAGCAGGATGTGACATTATTATTATTATTATTATTATTATTATTAAAGCAGGGATCAAACGCAAGATGACAAAATAATGGCTGTAGCACATAGTTTGTAAGGAACCTTTTGGGAAAGAGTAAATAATGGATCAGGCAGCCATACCTCATAAAGATTTACATATTTGTTTTTGTTATTATTAAATAAACTATGATCCACAAACAAGTGGTACCATGCCAGGTCAGATTAGCCCAGACCCCACTTTCCAAGGTCATAGACTCCAGCTCATTCTGGTGGATCTCCCAGCGTTTCCAAACCATCTGGGAGATATAACCCCTTCAAGCATGCCCTGGTTCTGTCCCAGGGCCACTGTCCAGTGGGCCATGCTCACAACAGCACCCTTGGGCATTGACCAGATGGCATCCTGGTGAGATGCCTGAACCATCTCAGTTGACTCCTTTTGATCAGCTCTATTTTGAGGTCCCTCTTCAACTCCTCACCCGATTCAGACCAGCAACCCTGCAGAGAAACATCATCCTTGCCGCTTGTGCTCGCGGTCCTGTTCTTTCAGCCATTACACACAGCACATGACCATTGGCAAAGACGGGGATGTATATTTAGCTGATAATAATCGCAATCCATAATTATATGGTAAGACCATTTTTAATTTTATAATTCTTCAGCAAAAGTCCAGGTGTTATTTGCAAATGTTACAGAAACACTGCTAAATAATGAATATGACAAAGAATGAATTAAAAACTGGGAAACGGAAGTGATTGAGAGAAAAACCATGAATAAGGCTTTTACAATAACTGTCAAAGGATGCAGAGCAGATGAATAGAATTTGCAAACTATATTTAAACTTGCTATAGATGTTTCTGGTTGAGACTATGCTGGCGTGATTGTCACCCTCTTCTCTCTGGGGATACATTTGATTTCCAGCAAAACTGCTTCTTTTCAACATTCAGTCCCTGATGAGCTCTTTTACTTTGCCATTTTATTGTGGGTAACAACATTGATCTAGTATTTTAAATGGAAACCTGGCACACACACACACTGATTACTCTTTTCTTAATGAGACTATGCCAGCTGGATACAAATACTTGAAAAAGCCGATACTCACACGCAGTTGAGGAGGCGGACTTGCTGTGCTCTGCTGAGAGTTTTCAAACTTTACTCCATCTGTGATGTTGCTTCCTGCTACTAAGACACCCGGATGCATTGATCTGAGAGTAGCAGCTGAATTTAATTTTACACTGTTCATTTTTGTCCTCCAGATCAAACAGCGGCATTTTAGAAAAAATTGCATGTCTTCTGATTTTCATAAATCTCAGTAATTAAATTAAGTCAAGTTATGAATTAAATTAAATACTTAAATTAGATTTAATTAATTAAATGTCCTTAATATTTTAAATCTCAGCTTTCATGTTGATGATGCTGAAAATACCAAGGCAGAGTACTTTACAAGGGCCCAGAATTTCTAGCCACGCCCATATCCATGGTTGTACTGGATATCCTTGATCTAGTCATTTAATTTTGGATACACTTACCTTCTGTCTGTTGTTTTGGAGTATCTGATCATAGGAATCATCAATGCCAGGCTTTGTTCAAGATGCACTCCAGTTAAACACTATAAAAAGGTCCTAACATCTCTTAGTTTTCTCAGCCTTTTTCTGTGTTTAGATGAGTGTTGCGCAGCTGGATAATTCCTATAATAACATCTTTAACTCAAGTTCTTAATTCAGTGGCCCTTGTGCAAGCTCATACTATGCTCTTCAGACAGTCCTCAGCATGGTATACGGAAGAATCCTGCCTCACAAAGAGTCAGGGATTAAGATGTGGGAACCATTAAGGAAATTAGGCTTACTGTATATTGTATGGTCTTCATGGAGTATTGGCTGCACTATTCACCTCACAGGGAATATTTTTCACTATCAATCAGTAAAACCAGGTAAAAAAAAAGCCAGTATCCACATTTCTACTATAAAGAAATTCTCAAATACCATTTCACCAGAAACCTCTTCTATGTGTATCTTATCTAGACCCATCTCCCACCTTTCTTTTTACAGTCGGCTCGTCTGCTCATCTTATTGAGTTTATTACCATTTTCATTAAAAAATCTCTCATAGCTGATGAAGTCCCATCTCTGTTGAAAATAATTGCTGTCATTCCCTTACTGAAGAAATCAAATCGTCATGTCTGCTCCAGTTTTATGCCCGTCTTCAACAACACCTTAATTATTGGTAAGAAACTTGAAAAGGCAGTTGCTAATTACTGTCTCACATGAGCTTCCATAATCTAAAAATCTAAAAGGGTTTTTTTTTTCTTATCATCTAATAGACAGCAATTTGCTTCTAGTGCTGAAATTAAGCCAGATATGTCTCCTGTCACCCATGGGGTGTGTAGCTCAGGGGGTTTGTGTCCAAACCCGGAAGGCTGTCAGTTCCAATTCTGTTGCTCAATCACTTCTTCAATGGACCCTTAGCGTCGCCGTGACTGCTCTGCTAAATGAATCTATTGTAAATGTCTCCCCTAAATTTCACTCTTGGGAATCACTCTTCTTCCCGTCTACATGCTCCATCAAGGTCAGGTTCTCCATTACTGGAATC
The DNA here is from genome assembly GCA_015163995.2 of Mormyrus lacerda. Lineage (NCBI taxonomy): Eukaryota > Metazoa > Chordata > Actinopteri > Osteoglossiformes > Mormyridae > Mormyrus > Mormyrus lacerda. The sequence goes on along the minus strand of JAABNX020000001.1, from coordinate 44,316,185 downwards.
CATCACTCCATCACTTTTTATATTTATGCAGATGACATGCATGCACATAGACACCAAACCTGCTGCTTGGACGATACTCAGATATGCATGAACCATGACTTCCTTGCGCTCAATAGTGACAAAACATAAATCAGTGACATTTTATGCGAGGGGACACAAATAATGTAGTATTACGAACTGATCTCGTGTTTGTTCATCATAAGTGAATTGTCACATCATTCATATTAAGCAAGTACTATATTTGTTACTATATCTATTCATTCTGTAAATCTTAGCGAGCTACTGAAGGAACTACTGGAGGAGCTAAGGAACTAATAAAGGAACAAGTAATGAATAACACAAGTGAAATACTTGTGTCATGTTTGTTCATCATTAATGAATCATGACACATCTTTCGTCTTAAGTAGTGGCTGGGTTTGTTCATGATTTGTACTTCGGTAGTAACTAAGTAATTACTAAATATTTGTGCCTCGTCAAGTAAAATGTTAAAAAAATGTAAGTCATATTAACTGGAACCCCTGACGAGATCTCCATTTTCAGTACGAAATTTACTATAGTTGAGAATGTTATCCCTTTGTCTCAATGACCCTCTAATACCGGAATGAAGTTTGATGTCTGTCTAGTTTGTCCGAGTGCATTAAATTTGTTTCAAAAGTCCACATGATTTAACTTAAAAATATCTCATAGTTAAGGTGCTCGCTCCCCTTTTCCGGTGTTTAAAAGCTCGTCCGGGTGTTTCCTTCAGGTCTTGCTCCTTTCTGTGGCTTCCCCTGGTGTACTCACAGGAAATTACAGATGCTCTAGAATAGCTCTACTGCTTCCTATCAAAGAGAGAATGAACTCCCACCGTTCCAGCTCCTGCTGCTTCTCAAGTCTCGCAGTGGCAAAGGCCCCACTTATCATACTGACCTCCTTTCCGCTCCACCCTCCACACGTCCTTCAAGACCTGGATGGTCTAATCTGTGACACGCGACCAAATTATCTACTATGGGTGACTGTGACTTTGCTGTTTGTCCTCCTCCCTCACAGATCCACCTTCTGGTTTATATTAGTCGCATTCTTGGAATCCTTAAAACTCATAGAGGCTTATTGATTGCAAGGAGTCCAGGAAATTTGCTCTCATTTTGATATCCTGGGTAATGAGCATGATACATAAATATTATAATCATTACGATCTCATCTCCCACATAAGCATGGAAGCAAACCTCTGTCTATGAGCCAATAGGGGCCATACCGCTGTTTTTGTTTATGTCATTGCAAAGGAGCATCTCCGGTGCACAGGGCCGCATGAAGCCACATAAAACCAATTCACACAACAGGGCAACTGCCAAGACATAAATATATTTTTGTTTATTCAGTTTATATAAGCAAGGAGGGAAAACTAGAACAGACTAGTGAAGGTAGTAACCTTGCTGTTACCCCAGGGCTAACTTCATGTAATTATACTTTTATAAAACTGTAATGACAGAACACGCAAATAGTATTTGCCATAAACTATTTATCAATAAAATGTGCAGGAAAATCAGTCAGGTGGACGGACGCAGCATGAATTTAGCTACTGAATCCAGGGAGACTTAGATCAATGTCAACAGGGTCAAAGAGGCACATTTTCTACAGCTTCATTTAAAATCATTACCACTCCGGAGGTGGGCAGTTAATACACTTTGCTGAGATGATAATGAGGTGCAGTTTATGTAGTTACCCTCACAGGGCAGAGTCAGAGCGAACACAGGCCTCCGGGCCTCCGGGGTAATGTTCACTTATACCTCTGACCTCCACTATTAGACCTTGCCTTCAAGAAACTGTAGCAAGGAACAGATACCTTTTTCTCCGTGATGTTTGGTGAAAAATAAGCAAACATTACTAATATTTATGATGATTTAACCCAGTGGGTAATCTACAGAATTCTACAAAGTGTATTTTTTTCTTTTCTCTACAAAACATTGTTTATTTTCTTTGGAAGGAAACTTACTAGCTCATTGTCACTCGCTGGAATATTCTGAATCTACCGTGAGCATATGAATACTCGCATCAGTTTAATTTCATTTTACATACATTGTTACTCAGAGCACGGTCCTGCAATTTGCATGGATGGCCTGAATTCTTCCCACCAGCTGGGTGGTAACAGATTTCATTCAAGGGGCCAGAAGACAGATAAAGACGGAACCCTTCTGGAGGAAGCAGTGACTGAAACTCAATCCCACAATCTATGGAAAAGATGTTACATTCAAAGTTACAGTCATTCAACCATTATGCCCTGATGTCCCAACATGACAGGCAGAATATGTGTTCCAGTGATTTCTTGACAAACCAAGGCCACCAGATTTGGAATCAATATCAACAACAACCCATTTACCTTAACATTGCCTTTATAATGCATTCATAGAACATTCAGTGCACCTTCATAATACATTATTAATGCATTCACAGAACATTCATAAGCATCACGTAAGTATACCTTAACATTTTAACATACCTTCTCAGCATTAATAACAAACATTATATAATTATAATGTATATTACAATTGTCATGTATTTTTCATTGAATGTTTTATGAATGCAGTGTTTTAAGACATGTTAAGATATACTTACATACTGACTATGAATATTCTATGAAGCCCTTACAAAATGCATTATGAAGGTGCAATGAATGTTCCTTGAATGCAGTTAATGTAAGGCGTTACCGAACGAGCTAAACCTCCCACCCATACTCTATGTCAAATGCCCACGTTCAAACGTCACTGAAAAGACAATCTCAACAACACCTTTGCTTAACACACTTTCATTCCCCTGCACCAAGATTTTATGATTCACCCTGGTATATAAAGTAAGGACTCAGTTTTAATACTTTCTCAGCTTAAATTTGTATGCTGAATGCTCAGTGAGTGTTTGATTACCTCTGTAGGCTGCATAGGAGCCCTTAATACAGCTGGAGATTATATCGTAGCATTTAACACACTTTACTAGAAGATTGGTGATGGAGGAATAAAAAGGGATTGTGGTCTATGCTAATGCAATTGATTAGAGTTATTCCTATTGCTGTATTTAGTACATGACCAGGAAAGCAAATGCCCCATTAAAGAAAAGGTGTGTTGAGGTACATTTTGTTATCTGCAGGATTCCGGAGACAGAATCCCGGGAATGCTGGGAATAGTTACGGACTGGAAATTTCATTTGATGGCATGAAGTGATGTGGGCAGTGCTGGATTGATGGTTAGGGAAGCACATTTGTAATCGAAAGATTGCAGGTTTGAATCCCCCACCAGCAAGTTACCACTGAGGTACCCTGAGTAAGATACCGTCCCCAAGCACTGCTCCCCGGGTGCTGAATTAGCTGCCCCCTGCTATGTCACGAAAGTCACATATGGGTTAATTGCAGAGGACACATTTTGTTGTTGTGTTGTGTGGTGTGTTAACACTGATCACCAAATTCAAAAGCAGGGACTAGTGAACTGCATTGTTCCCATGCCCTTAATGACGACGGAGAAAAGAACACTTTAATGGGTGGAGAAATCAGAGACTAACGGTCACAGTACATTTGATTGTTTCACACCATGCAAACCGTCTAGACCTGTGGTACAGAGTCAGTAGATCGTAGCCCCCTGTTGCGGGTTCAGGGTTTCTGATGTACGACACTGCTGGGTTTCTGGCAGCTGGAACCCTAACTGAATGGTTCCTTTGGGCGTTCAAGAAGGCAATTCTCACCTAGCCCTGTGAAGATCCCTAACATCCGCATCTGTTTGTGGGGGAGCGTTGCATCTGTGAACTTGCAGAATTGTTTGCCTCTACACTGTGTGGTTGTTAATACCAAGAAGGAAAACGGGAGATTGTCAGCAGAAAAAAATGCTGAATACAGGAACGAAAAGAACAGATATTTACAGCAATACACTACGGTGGTGCAGATGCTGCAATAAAACTCAAAGTCAACATTCAAGTGTGGGTGGCAGGCAGAGTAGGCCATTTCTAGTTTATCCAGATGATTCTTTGGAAAAATATGAACAACTTTGTAATAAACAGGTCAATTCTAACTTTGTAGATCAGCATGAACTTTGTGATCATTCACTTATACAGCACTACTGAACAAGACAAATGAAATGACTGTTTAGTAAACACAATTAACAGAAAAAAATGACAATGTTGAAAATTTTCCTAAACATACAACAAAATAGATAAAGCATTTTGTTTTCCTTAGGAAAAGATGTCTGTTTTAAAATACAGAATTTCAAGTATACAGTTTTTGAATTATAAAGGATTTAAAATTGAAATATCCATAAAACTAAAACTTGGGTGTCAAACCCAGCACGCCATTCCCTCGTTTCAGCCCTCGTGTAGATGATCCCCAGGTGCCTCTTGTTTCAGCCCTCGTGTGGATGATCCCCAGGTGCCTTTCATTTCAGCCCTCATGTGGATGATCCCCAGGTGCCTCTAGTTTCAGCCCTCGTGTAGATGATCCCCAGGTGCCTTTCATTTCAGCCCTCATGTGGATGATCCCCAGGTGCCTCTTGTTTCAGCCCTCGTGTGGATGATCCCCAGGTGCCTGTCGTTTCAGCCCTCGTGTGGATGATCCCCAGGTGCCTCTCGTTTCAGCCCTCATGTGGATGATCCCCAGGCGCCTCTCATTTCATCCCTCGCGTGGATGATCCCCAGGTGCCTCTCGTCTGTTCCTCATGTATGGTGTGTATAGTGCCTCCTCGTCCTGAGCTCCCCAGTCCGGTCATTGTAGTGTTATGTTGTGATGTTCTGCTACTGAATGCATTTACCCTGCGCCCTGTGTTTCTCCCCCGCTCTCCTTGCCTAGTTTTGACCCCTTGCAATCCATTTCCTTTTGTCTTTTGTCTTTTGTTCCATTTAAATAAAGCCCCTTTACTTTTCCCCGACGCCTGTCTTCGCCTCCATCCTTCCCGCAGTATGACCCTGGGTGATGGAGCAGCCAATCAGACAATAAACACCAAGAGTTATCATACCCAGCGTGCTTTCACAACATGGACCAGTAGGAGTCAGTGCAGAGGGCACAGCTTGGCACAGGACCAAAATCCTGGCTTCATTCCCTGTGGTCCAGGCCATGTGATCCATTATTTTAGCAGCTCTTTTTTATGGTGGACTGTTGAAATCCACATACAAAACAGCATAACCTGCTTCACTGAACTTTGTGAATTTACTGACTTATGTGAATTTGTTAGTTTTAAAAATATGAAAGCACCTGATTGCTATAGGACTTGCAAATCCCACAAAATACACAAACAAGAGGATAAACAGGCAGAGCATGGAGGAAAGGAAATTAGCGTAGCACATCAGCCGATATTGACGGCCCATAATCCCCTCTGTGCTTTCAGCTTGGAAATTGGATAGCTAGCAAGACTGTATAATAAAATATTCCTATTTTATTTTGGTTAGATTTTATGGGATGCACAAAGCAGAACTCGAACACCGAATATGCTTTAGCATGGGTTGACATGCAGTATTGCGTTACTGCACATCACGATTCATATGCAGTGTAGTAAATTAATCTGAAATAACCATGCATTTTTCATGAAATGTGCAGTTCTTAATGTGGGAGATTTAGAATTCGTCAGATGCCTTTTCTTAAGACATTGAATGAATATCTTTATTAGTCGACTAGTAGTAAGAGGACATACCAAAATTCTCCCAAATGCTGTGCTTTTCCTGAAAGCGAGGAGCAATACCCTATGGTATTCCATGCTGCTTTGAATCAGACGTCTGGAGAGTAGAACTGAGTTGCAGAACTGTCAGCTCCGGAGCCTGCTGAAAGAGCACTGAAGGTGTGGAGGCAGGCAAGAGAAGATCCATCTTATGAAAAAAGAAAAACAGAGGAATAAGGCGAGAGACACTGTGCAAGAAAGTCACCTCTGCTGTTGTCTCCCATTGCTTGTCATGATTGAAATTTTAATAGACTCTTTCTCCTTGCTTTAGTTGAAATTTTCATCCAACGTTTCGAAATGAAGACTTCCCACCTGGGCGGCCATCTGTCTGAGGCTGCACCTGGAGGAGCCTGAAAGGCAATCATCAGATGGAAAAGTAACATATGCATCAGCATGTTTTAGCCGCTTGGCCCTGGTCGACCTCCCCCACCTCATAAAGCGTGGCGTGGTTTACCCCCACGCTCGGCTGACTTACGGAGTTGTATCAGTGAGACTGAGGTCTTGGAAAAGTCTGTGTCTCGCTGTGCTTTCATGACACGTTTCCACAAGGTCATCACTCCAGCTGCATGTCAAATGAACGGTTTATCACCGCATATATCAGACCAGGGTTAATACAAACATCTCTGATACAGCCTTGGTGTGCTGTGGCTTAGGAGACAAATAGCTTTGTATAACTGTGCCCTTATTTGACATTGTCATCATTTTAACTTTGATATTGATCCAATATCTTATGAGCCATTGACGTAGCAGGGGTTAAACAGGTGAGGTTCCTGTTTACAATTTCTGGTGCAGTGCACACGGCCTTATACACATTGTACATTTTTCATATATTGGGCTGGTGAAAGATAATCCCTGTTCTGTTCTCGTTCACATACTTTGGGGATTCACAAGCGTAATCCAGCAACTCTGCACAGGTCTATGTACATTTGCCATGTATCATACAAAAACATATAGATTGCCTGTCATTCACCTGAAAGTAATGGTAATTACCTACTGGTGAGAGAGTTTTTGGGGTAAGGGACCAGAACAGCATGATATGCTTGTCAGAATGGACAGTATTGAAGTAAAATATAATATGCTGGAAAATAAATGAACAATATCAATGGTTGTACTAGCAATACACACAAAGGTGTAGATTTAAGTATGGACAATAGGGACATGTCCATAGAAATATTATGGGAGCACCGTGTATTTGGGGGTCTGTGTGTTTGAGGAGTTCTGGCAAGAAGTATATGTATATAACTAAAGTGGTATTTCTCCCCAACATGATTTAGACCTTCAGAAATCCAAAAAAAATGTATCCTCAGGACACTGTGGCATGCGATGTCCACTCTCTCACTTATAAACGAGCCCTACATTGTCCCACCAGATTAATTAAGCCTTTGTTCATCTTCTAACAACCTTGAAAGCCCACTGCACACCAGACGGCCACACACTTTATTAATGACACCATTTATTTTACTATATTCATACTAATGCTGTCTCCTTTTCCACCAGGAATAATAAACGTATCGTAACACTGTCCAAGTGAAGGTCAACCAAAGCTACTAGATGACATTCTTGAAAAATTGCTGAAACATTACATGAATTTTACATGTACTCATGGTCCATCCATGGACATATATTATTCACTTGAAGAAGTATTGTTATTTTATCATGCAAGAAACTAACTGAAAATATTGTTTTTGTGAATGAAGTTTTACTCATTTTATGAATTTTGCAGCTATCTAGAGAATCGCAATATAAAATTGTGCTGCAGAGTTACTGCAGGGTTACTGCTGTGTTACGTTATACGTAGCATCTTGTGAGATGCAGTGAAGCTACAGATAAATATATTCATTCTCAGTGCTTGTGCTTGAAAGGGCTCGGACGCATATACAACTTCAGCACAGCAACTTACATTGCAGATGAAAATGCGATGAAGAGGAAAGGGGAAAAAATCAAAATCGAGCAAAATCAAACTGCCTGTTCGGAGGCAATAAGTTCGACAACTAGGTCATTTTTTATGTGATACACTCCAGCAAGATAAAAATCAATAAACCCTTCTGTGTCTTTTTTTTCCTGTGAAAATGCCAGATTTAGTGCCTAAACTGTCAAATCGCTCTTGACATAATTCAGAGTAAAAACCAGGCCATCTACAAGTCATGGTCCCAGTTACCTATTAAAATGGGGAGTTCTCCCATAAACACGGAGCAATGCCCTCTCCTGGTGACCCTGAGAAACATACACATTACAAGCAGTACATGAGTAATTACAGCACAATTAGATCTTGGGAGTTGGTAGGTTGGGGGGGGGGCTTTCTGTCCTAGCTGTTGCTGATGGCAGGGTTGCCAGTTTGGCCACTGGCAGAATCAGCCCTTTGCTTACTGTTGCACCCATTGTGCACCCACAATAAAAGGGCATTTTCTACCACTGATAAATGATTGAGCAGTCCAATGAGGTCGGTGTATTTATAGCTTTTTAAAATGATCTTATTCCCTTTAATCACACCCTAAAGTGTTTCAAAACAACACAAAACACAACGCCTCTTTTGCTCAATTCATTTAACTTGAAAGTGGTGCTTTCAGTTGAACCGTAGTTATGTCAAGATGGTTGCTCCTGCAAATTAAAGTGTCAGGAATTCAATTTTCATTTAGCTGGGTGTCCTTATTTTAATAAGGTCTTCCTCAGCAGACATTAGCCAAGTGAATAACTGAAGATTAATCAATAACTCAATATTACTTTAATCCCTCTTAAAGAAACATATCTTCATAAATCCAGTTAAGCTCTCTCTTCTTATTGTGAAATTCAAACCCACAATGAACTTATTAAATCCTTTAAATATAGCTTTGATTTGTCTTCTTTATTTTGTAAAGCTTTGGTCTCATTTTACCCTTAAAAGATTTCAAACAGTATGTCTCCACATTAAAATATAACCCATATTTAGACAAAAAATACATATACATGAGGGCTAAAACCTGAATAATGACATAAAACGTAGATATCAATGGTCATTTCCATTTCTAAATTAGTACCACTTACTATAACGTATATTAAAACCTGTATGTCATTGTGTATCGTAACAGACACCAGTATGATGAAATGATAATATCATGTTAGGTAGATTCTTGGAACAATGTAACGATGACAAAAAAATATCTCTAGCCAACTTCAATTTATTTAAGATCCAGTAAGATTAAGATCGCCATCACACTATCACTAGAAAAAGTAGCTTGGACACTACAGATATACGGTTAGTTATCATATTATTAGCAAAACTGGAAGGAAAACAGGCTGAACTCCCAGAATCGGACCAGGAGAATAAAACCCTTAATGGAGCCAAAAGCAAACTGGCTGCTCAAATCCTCAGGGCATGTAACCTTATTTAATTTAGAAAGACATGTGAGCCGTGTGATCATTTCTCCTTCAAATAGTCTGTTCCTATGTTTGTTCCTATGTGTGTGCGTGTGTGTGTGCACACGCAGGCGGCTTGTACCTTTCTGGTGTTAGTACTACCACGTTTCAATTAAGGTGAGAAATTATCTGCTAAAACCAATTTGCACCGCTCAGCTACAATAGGGATTGTGCCAAAATAACATCTGATTTGCGCACGAGCCTCAGGCAGCGGCGCTAAAGCCGTTAAGAATATGCAGCGTTGTCTCACACTATCTACTTCACTATATGAATATATTTGTTATATTCAGCAGCAGCAGCTTTTCATTTCAATTCCAACAGCTGCCAACAAACTAGCTGAAATGTCACGTAAACCATATTTACGTTTTACGGAATTTCTCGTATAAATCAGATGTACGTTTTGCTAATGATTTCTTCAGTGGTTTCACAGCGGCAGAGCAGTGTGTCATCTAAGCACTGTTAGATATTTTATTAAATGACATGGACACTGTGCCATAATAAGTGCAGATTTTTCATTACACGCAGCTACTACTGTAGTGGGGCAGGTGTGCTGTTTTGGGCAGGAGAGTTAACAAGAGTCCCTCTATGCACTTTCAATATCTAAATAATTAATTACAGGTGCATGAGAAAACTCAGTTTTGACACATGCAGCAAAGTAAAAAGGCACTTGTCTGAGGGAGTCTTCTCTTTCATCGCATCTTATTCTCAACTCTCAGTAAACTGTGAAACCGCATCAGTTCAGTCTGAAGCTGTTACAGGATATGCATGGCCCTTAACAACCAGTCCTTCTTGCAGTGTTAATCAAGTAGATTGAAAAGGAAGATGAGGAAATAAAGAATGAGTGAAGGCAGTGGATTGCGCTGACAGGATTAAGACTGGGTACATGCCGACTGCTCAGGAAAAGCAGATATGTTTTGCAGTAGAAAACACTTGAAACTGAGTTTGTTTGTTTCAATATTAAAACACAAAGACGACTGAAGGAAAGCCCAAATGAGTGCTGTTCTATCAGTTTCTGGTAGTCAGGAGACTCTACAAACTATGCAACCTGCCTGTCTCTTCCCACACATATAAGTCACAGATGAGTCATTGCTTTGTGCCACTGCTTTGTGTTGCTTTCTAGTAATAATTTTATAGGTTCCGATTGGATTAAAGCAGGTAATCCTTTCCACCGTAGATTCTGAAACAGAATTTCTCTGAACCAAAAAGACCCTCAGAGATGTTATTTTCCAAATTTGACTCCTGTCGTACAGAGCGTGCCTGTTTACTACCTTTCGAATTTTGTCTTGGTCAGAATCCCTGCTTTGTTTCAGTCTGTTTATGCTTAAACTATAAAAACGGCTATCAATACAAAAACACATCCACCCATTTATATTCCTTTCCTGAAATGTGTTCTCTACAAGATCACAGTGAGTCTGGAGCCTATTCCCAAGAAACATAGGCCACGAGCAGGAGACATTGTAGATGGGGGGCAATCCATTGCAGGGGACACAGTCACATACGAGCAGTGTTGGTCAAAGCCCATGCGGAGCCCAAGACAAATGGGGCGTATCCACTGGCATACAGGAACCAAGCCGTACCCGATCCGTACCACGAAAAGACACTGGTTATGGCGCAGTTCCAACTTGCTTAATTTTTCCACTGTAGAAGGGTTGGATCAGTAAAAAAAGCCGAAGAGATGCTTATTTACTGTTCACATGGTGAACACCGTGCTTTACTAAGTTCTAGTTTCCGCTCGCGTGTCAGTGAGGATTGCTGCATTACATCAGCATCAAATGCTAGCGAAATCGGCTTTAGTTTTCATAAATTTGTATTACGAATCTATTCCTTTCATCCAATATAATACATTTTTAAGTCGGGGTTTTGGAATTCTCAAGTTCCAACTATAACCACGGTATTCTACAGTCTGAAGATGCACTAATACGTCACAATACGCGATACTGTTAATAATGAATAATATATAGAACATACGCATTTTGCTCCCGCATGCGCAGAATGCACCAGAATCTCCATGCATTTTGACCGATCAGCAACCAGCTCAGTTTGGTCGCACTTTCAGCTCTGCTATTACGCAGAGTCATGTCAGTTCAGCTGGGGAACAGCTCAGATCCGGCTCGGTTCTTGGTGGCAGTGGAAAAGCACCAAAGCTGAATTTGCCTAGCTACGTTAGTGTCCCCGCAGAAGACGGCACCCCAGGCAACCACCAATGTCACCTGATGGGTTGACCGGCACAGAACATAATATACAAAACCCAGCATTTGTGAAAATTGTTTTACCCTTTTTCCAAAGCTTTTCAGGTCTGCAACACAGCCAACACAGTACAAACTCTCACTGGTACTTTACAGTGCATTAAAATGCTTTAAAACACCCAGTCCTGATTTTTTGGTGAAAACTTTAAATTGCTGAGAGTCTAAACTCCAGAGGCACACTGTTTGCTAATTATCCATGCTGTGCAAGAAGCAAACCTTTATACTTTTGTGTCCATGCTTTTAGGTACCATGCTGATAAAATGATGTCTAACTTCATATGCTGTATAGAACATGTTCTGCAAAAGGAGGTAATGAATAGAGAGAAAGGTGTATTCTAGTCCAACTGGATTAGATGGTTGTGGGGTCTCTCACTACTGACTAAAGAAGCATCTCTGAAAATTAAAAGAACTGCTGCCCTGTAACAACACATTATGTAATAATGTCACATTATGTAACAACTTGACAAAATGTAACGAACTTTCATCGCATACTATGATGTTATTACATAATGTGTTGTTACACACTGTAATAACTCGTAATAATTCAAAAAAATGTAACAAACTTGTACTGTATATGATATTATGATATTATTTTTGTTATTATCATAATCATTTATCGTCATTAACATCATTCAATTTGCTACATTATGTCAATTTATTACATAATGCAACATTCTGACATAATGCAACGTTATTACATAATGCGTTGTTACATGCCCACCTTTTTAGGACCATTACAAAAGATTCTGTAGGGAGGACAACAAAATGCTCTACAGCAGTCACTTGAAAAATCGACGTGATTGATGCAAAGCATGTTAGCCTCCAAACAGGGTGTAAAGGAAACTGAAGAGCTGGAACAGGTGTGTATTTAGAGGAAGGGATGGTGTGCAGTTACTCTCACAGCCTGATGAGTCATCAAATCCATATCCTGGGGATAACAGTAGAAGGTTGCCAGAGACATCAACAGAGAAAGAGGAAAGTAAAAATGCGTGCAGGAATTGCAATACAGAGTGGCCTCACTGTCAATTCAGCTGTACCCACCTCTAATAAGAAAGTGAAACTAGAGAGTGACCTCTTGCATGTTTCAAAGGGATGGGAATTTAGCAGATCAGTGTTTTCCAAAGCAGTCCTTAGGGACCCCTAGATGGGTCATGTTTTTACTCTCTCCGAAAGACGTGGACTGGTTGGGGGCCTGGATTGAGAAACACTGTAGTAGATGACTGTAGAAATGCAGAGAATCCAAAGTTAGTGGTCATAATTGAGAGAAAGAGTCAGTCTACATTGAGGAAGAGCTCACATAAGGTCACGCAGGTGTCACCTGCTTTAGGCAATCCCAAATGATTAATCGAATTGTCATCCACAATCAAGGTACAGTTGATTGCAAAAGTGTGTTAGATACCGGCTTCCAGTTGAGCATCTTATGTGAAAGTTGGCATAAACAATATTTAGACCATAGAACAATACATGTCTATTTGTCACTTGAGAAGTTGCTATTGTCAAATGAGCACAGAAAATAACTAGAAGACAGCATACATATGGCAACTGGGATTCTATAAACCTGTATGTATGCATAGATGGGGTCCTAATGCACTTGGATGACTTCATCATTATTGGAGGGATATTAGAAGAACTTGGAGATAGTTTGGCTCAATATGAGTTATAACTCCCTCTCGATGACTTTGAAGTTATGCCCAACACGTAGGTTTGATATGTGGGACGTGGTGTTTTTGATCACGGAAACACCTGAAGGATATAAAAGCACTCGATCAGTTTTAGAGCTGTGTAGATAATATTGAGCACTAAACTGTGGCGTATTAGTGAAACCTGAGGCTACCCTCTAATCCAAAAGAAGATGAGAATCGGATATTAGAGTTACCAAACTTTAAAAGATCAGAAACTTTTGGCGAGCACAGGACTGAAGAATGCAAAGGTGCCTTTCATGAAATTATCACTCATCTTATAAATGCATCAACATCTTAGGCTTGGCTGATTGCTGGAAAGCTTACATCCCTGTTGGCCATTCGGGAAATGTCTGGTTTCTCTAAACGATGACGTAATATTGTTGTACCGCTACTCAATGCATCCTTTAGCTATTATGATACGATCAGAAATGGGGCTCGTATCTGGCTACTTGCTCTGTACGCGCGGTATGGAAGCATGTCGACGTCTGGCTGGGTGTACTTAGTTACTTCAACCCTAACTTCTCCGTTCATCTTCTCGCCCCATCTATTGTGCACCATATGTGTTGGGACGTGGCTAGGAAGAGAACTGCAAGACATCTGCTTTTCAAATAGCAGTTGACTATAAAAATGAATGTGATTGTCTAACTGCTTTTGGTAGAGGGGCACCATGTCATGTAATAGATCTGGAGGTGAGGGTGACACTCAAGCTTTATGTCAGCAAGATCAGAAGCTGCTTTCAAGCTCCAGATGACGGATGCTGGCACTGAGGAATGTCCACTTAAGAATACGGCTGCTTCACAGGGTGATGGCGAGAGAGGCTCATTGTAAAACATAGGGATGGAGGTTGGGGGGGGGCATCAATTCTGATCAAACAGAGAGAGTCACCAACACAGCAAATCTCTGGAGTGTAACCCATGCGCTCTTTGTATCCATGGTAACTATGGTGGCATGGGGGCATAAAGCTCTTGAAGCTTTATATCTTTCTTCACTTTTACTCTTGTGTAACTTTTTATTCATTATACAGTTTTGCTGTCTCTTACCAATCCTAATGTCTATGTCTGTCAGTCTCGTATCCACTCTGATGTAAAGTCTGGCCCCTTTTTATTGAATCACTTTTGCGTCTCGTTCAGCCACCGAAACATCTAGAATTTATATTTGTTTCTTCCTTTATCCACTGGAATGGTGTGTCCCTTTTTACACCCACCCTTAAAATTTGATAATGCTTCTTCAGCCACGATATATAACTGATATATAACACAAAATGTTCGACTATAGGGCCTCACGGATACCAGCTTTAAAAAGCCGATACGACAGCCGAACCTGTAGGTGAACAAAACTACATTTTTTTTTAAAGTTTAATATGTTTATTTCTGCATTCCATTTTTGCAGCCCCCAGGGCTGGGCACGGATACCTGGAGCAGGCTGGAGAATCCCTGGGGATTCCAGGTCTCCAGAATAATTGTTGGGAATGAGAAGCAGCAGGAAAACGAACACAATACTGCAGATGACACTCGCACATTTGCGCGCACACACAAACACATACACACAGATGTCGGGTATACCTGTCCTTATGGGGACCGCTCGTTCACTTCTATGGGAAAAATGCTAACGCTAACTATGACAACCTTAACCCCTACCCTGCCCTAACCATAACCAAACAAAATACAAGAGTATTTGCATTTTTAGTTTTTTATTAGCAATCACTAATTTTCATAAAATAGATTTTTCCAGGAAACCGGTACAGTTTGGGGACATTGTGTCCTCATAAGGATAGGTGTCATGTTGTGGAGCAGGCGAGCAGGAAAACAGGCGATCTCAGCCGGACAGACAGGTAAACGGGGTTTATTCGTACAAAAAAGGGCAGGCATCTACGAACACGCACTAATGCTACTAACGACAACAATGACAGGTCTGGGGAAACTAACCGAGACACGGACTAAATACACAAGACAAGCAGAACAGAACAGGCAACAGGTGAATACAATCGAGAATTAACACGAGGTAACGAGGTGGGCGTGGCACACAGGAGGATTGGACGGAGCTGGGCGTGACAATAGGTATACCTGCTCACACACACACATGCACACGCACATACACATTTGTAGTCATATGTTTGTGGAGACCGTCCATTCATTTATATGGGAAAAACCCTAATCCCAACAATGATGACCTTAACCCCAACCCATCCCTAACCTTAACCACCCATCCATCCATTATCATATCCGCTTAATCCCCACTGGGCGGAACCCGTCCCGGGAACAACGGGCGATGGCGGGAACCAACCCTGGGCGGTTGCCAAGACACCGCAGGGCGCACACACACACACACAGACACACACACAGCAGCAGCAGCAACAGCAGTTCATAAGCAGGAACTCAAGTACATATTACAACAAAGACATCATACCCACAGGGATTACTGGGACGTCTGTAACAGGAAAATGCAGAATTTTTATTTATTTGTTGTTTAAATGTTGCACAGCCTGGCCTCTGAACTGAAAAACTGCAAAGAACAGATTGTACAAAACAAGCACAAGAATGTACAGCTGTTTCAAACCATTATGTAACAAAACTAAACAGATAAGCACCACAACCATGGCACAAGTATGCAACAGTCAGCCTGACAAAGGTTTTTTTTATTTACTATTTTTTAAAGAATTTCCATGAAACAATGCAAAGGGACAGGGGAGAATCTAGTGAAAATACATCACAAAAAAATTGTCATTTTTACAAAAGAATCTTAAAAACAATTTTTGACAATGTCTTAAATATTTACACAGCCTGGTTCCTAAAAAGTGGACTCTTACGTATTCTGATGTATAGTGTTTGTTCCTCTTTAGTTTTCTATAAACTTTAATAAGGCTGTCATAATTCATATTTCATATATATATATATATATATATATATATATATATATATATGCACACACGTACATACAGTTAAATACTTCATGGTGCAAAGTTCAGACCTTATAGCCATATAAGCACGGCATTCTACAGTCTGAAGGAGCAAATCCCAACTAAAGCATAACATCACAGCAATATTTAATGAATGAATGCTATAATGGTCCTTAATGGTCTGAGAATATTATGTATTAGTTGGGTAAGGACTTCAGATATAAAGAAACTAACAAGATTGTCATATTCTGCCAAAAAAATGGCAATTTTGAAGAAATTTTGTGGCATTAAATATACATATAAAAATGTTTTTATTTTTTTCACAGTTTACTTAAAGTTATGGCACATAATCAAATTATTGAATGTAGTGAATGATAAAATTTTCACTAAGCCTAAACAGCAGGTTGAAAGAATATAATCATATATTAAGTTTATTAACAATGGTTTAAGAACACTTACTCGGGTACAGAATATTAAGTTTAAAAAAAATTGCATATTTGCAGAAATTTGGCCTCAGAGTATCAAACTAGTTACCCATGGCCTACCTTCTTAGTATTTTATATAGAGTGACAGAGTGACAGTTCAGCTATATGATGTAAACCATTCCAAGCAAATGCTGGAAAATTGTTCACTGATGTGATTTCCAGTTTCTCCATATACTGTTTTCACGACGTCTGTGAATTATGTGGTGTGATAACATGAAAAAAAGGGAAATGCTCACAATTCCTATAAAAATAACCAATCAGCTTGAAGATAAGGTGAGCAAACACACACCCATCTCCTCACCTGAACAAATTCCCAAAGTGGAAGCAGGTAATCCCACAATCCCTTGGGAATTGCTACAATAGAGTGAAATAAGCTTGACAATGGTTGGATCCAGCTAGTCTGCAGCACCACCAGTTCGGAGCCCCTGAGCAGATGAGGGAGCTACTGACACTGTTTGGTTTTGAAGCACTTACAGAAACTCCCACGCCACCTGAACCCTTCCATCACCAGCCCTGTGGCTGTAAACAGGCAGCTTAGAAGTGTCTATGGGAATAAACAATGAAAATTCACAGGGACACAGAGCAAGACCACAATGTATTATTTACTTTACCTATTCAGATAAAAAAGTGCTCTTTAAATCTTAAATAAATTCATAAAATTTTGTTTGCGTTTTCCTCTACGTACCCTCTACAATGTATTAAAATAAAATCAAAGGAGTGAATATATTGATAGGTCAGGTTACCTGTGTTTGACCACAGAGCACAGAACCATGCACTAAACCGACTTCCTGCAGCAGCTTTGATTTCTTACCAGGGTTCTAATATCTGAAATGAAATTCAGTGAAAGGAAGGAAACTTCTTATTGTATGACTCTTGAACTCAATTATTTTCTCCATCAGGGAAGATCCTTTAGAGGGAAGTTCACTCAGGCCATATAAAACTCGATGTGATTGAGGTTGCTCTGCTGATTTCGCACTATATTTGTCTTTGTGGGTACGGGGCACGAGGATGGGGTGATACCAGCCCAAAACCTGTATCATATCGTTTCCTGGCCTGATACGAGACCCAAAATCAACTGACTGTACAACAGAAATAAAAACGCCCAAATCCTCACAAAGTAATATCCTGTAACTCACAGTCATAGAGATATGAGTGCACTTCTTCATTCTTCCAGGTTTTTCCTGCATTGATAATTCTCCAGTCTTTTACTCTCTCCCCTTCCATGTGAATCTTCTCTCTAAGCTCCTAACCCTGTCCTCAATAGGCTTTAATTACAGAAATCTTCAATGGAAAGTGCTGAAACGAAAGTGAATAAATGTCAGCTCGTAAAGACTAAATGAATGGTTATATAATCCATCCACCTTCTAATCACTCATCCCATTATGGTGGGGGGTGGGGCCTTTCCATTATAACAGGAGGGGCTTTCCATTATAGCGAAAGGTGGAGCCTTTGCCCTTATGGTGGAGGGTGGATCCGTTCCCTAGCAGCACAGGGTACAAGGCTGGGGTACACCCTGGACAGGATACCAGTGCATCATATGGCACAAACACCAACATATAATCACACACTACGGGCAATTTAGAGACACCAATTAGCCCAACTCTACATCTCTGGACTGTGGGGGGGGGACCGGAGAACACAGGGAGAACATTCAAACTCCACATGTTGTTAGAGTCAATATAAAGGCAGCAGACAGAAAGGAAACAGAACTTCAATCTGACAA
Organism: Mormyrus lacerda; assembly: GCA_015163995.2. Taxonomy (NCBI): domain Eukaryota; kingdom Metazoa; phylum Chordata; class Actinopteri; order Osteoglossiformes; family Mormyridae; genus Mormyrus; species Mormyrus lacerda. The sequence continues at coordinate 44,298,101 of JAABNX020000001.1, read as the reverse complement.
GCATTGCACTAACTGTTAATGAATGAAATACATTCGTGAGATAGGCACAAACATTGGGACCCCCACTTCAGTGTCTTTATAACCTGTTTTCTCCCCACAATTCCTCTCCAGATCATCTCTAGAAAGTGTCAATTGATCAACCAATGATCAACTGTTATTAAAATTAGTAAATGAATACCCATTCCTCTATTGCATTCCTCTGTTTTTATCCTAGGCAAAAGTTGTGTTTAAAGGATATCCCCAGAGTGAAATGCATCCTTCACAGTCCTTCAATCATCTGTGCTTCACAGGTCAGTGTCCAAGCCAAGGGTAACATTCAGCATTCTTAGCATGACAGGCTGTACCAGGAAGGAGCTCCAGCAATGACATCAAGTCTTCTAGTGTCTTGATAATTATGAGTCCCATAATAATAATCTTTAAAAATGAAACACTCTGGTGCTCACACCTTATAGTAGATATTTGTGGGGCTCTGGGGGGCTATCTCTTGAACAATGTAAACAGGGTGGCCATAGTCACCGCTCACCTTCTCATAATGTGGGCAGAAGATGCTGTCAGCAGTTCTGAGTGGAATGATGATGTCACTCAGCTCGGAGCCATTGCTGTGACCACCATTTCCACGCTTGGGTGTCGCCCTGAGTGACATAGTGACGGTGTGCTGGGGCGGATGCTTATGGTGCCTTTGCCGATATTTCAGTAGCACCACCACCAGGGTGACGATGATGATGATGAAGATCACGCTGCCAGATGCAGCACCTACAAACAGGGCCACCTCAGAGCCAATGACACTGGTCGACCTGCCACCCTTTCCACTGGTCTCACCTTCCTGCTGCGAGGCCCCTAATGAAAGAAAGTCACATGGTCATATGGTGTCACATGGGGCCACTTCAGTATAACGCCACCAGAAAAAAAAATCACCTTGGATTTAATCACTCATAACTCAACAGAAAACTATCTACCTTGACCTCTCTGGGTAACAACTGAACCCAGGACAACCATGTTCCTCACTGAAACAGACCCACATCCATCTATAAACACGCTTTCTATTAAAAAACACGTTCATTCATGAAGCCTGGTGGCATCTTCAGCAGGGTTAAGTTAGCATTAGCATTAATCTCTACCCACCATGTTTCTCCATTGAATCATTCAGTTTTTTTTGAGAGACTTTCCCCAATCCCTCTCGGTACCGGGGCGGATGTCTGGTAGGATAATCTTTGGATGAAACTGGATAACTTGGACCTGGAACAACACAGGTTTCACATACAGCTTTTTATTTAGGCTGGCTTAAGTGTTCTACATACAGTAGGTGTGACAACACCATTTAAAGCATTAGAAATTAGTTATTTTTTTATATCTCTGGCCTTTATTGATGGGTGTAAGCTTCAGAAGGGTAGCAGACGGTAAGTAATTTGCAATTTTTTTTTAATCTTATGGGAAATTCATTCTGGTGTATACAGGTGTATCAGTGCTATCGCAGACAATGCCCTGTGGCTACAGAGCTCAGACACTCAACTGATAGCAGCTGAGACGCAGTAAATCCGATTTAGCAGTTCTGACAGCTGTCATGACACCAGGAAGGCTGTACACATGACATTTTAATTTCAGGCTGAAAAATAATATGGGCTTGGAAAGATTCTGATGCAGAAGTAGCTAAACTGAGATGCTTAATACAAAGCAAGCATGGATATAATGCAAATCTCAACACAAAACAGAGGGTCAGAGCAGGTCTCATTACATGCACCTTAATCATGCCCTTTTCTCCTTAATCTTTTACCTGCCCACACACAACATTTATTAACATTCTTGAAGGCCACTGGCTGCACTCACTTTGGCCAACTTTCATAATGATCTTCATGGATTTGGTCTTGCACACACCTCCTTCCTGGTTCTCCAGTCCTTCCAGGGAGCCATTAGATGTGGCTATGAGATTGAGAGACGGACAAGGTAAGCACAAGCACCCAATATCAGTACTTTCACAATAAAATTACATGCATAAATCAAAAAACAAAAAACCAAGAAGAGCCATAAGACCTCACTTTGAGATCTTGCCACTGGCCTCATTGATCATGTATGCCACACCTATGTATTCAGTACCCTAGTAAATACTGATTTCCACTCAGTTCCAAACAGGTTACATTTCACATGACTAACAAATACTGCCTATGGTCTAACTTAGTAATCCTATCTATTAAGGCCGTTCGAAAATGCAGATACCGAAGTCCTATTAAAAACTAAAATATGTGAACATATGGCTAAAGTTCTCACTTCCCTACGCTGAAAGCAGAATAGAAGAACCAGAAGAGCACAGATTTGCACCAATGTTCCCCATAATGAAAATTAGCCAATACAACCCCCTGGACCTCCTTAAATGAGTGTTCATAACAAAATGGCTATTCTGTCCTGAAACCGTAAGTTGGAAAATTGTCAAACGTAGTATGCATTTTATAGTATGTCGAACAAATTTAAGTAGTTTACTTGTGATTTCATGTTCATGCTATACAAATCAATTCAGGTGTAACAAAAAATGTAGGTGTTTAGGGTTGCAAACTCAGACTCTCATGCAACAAATCTTACAGCAAATCTATACTCTTCCATTCTGAAGTTAAAATTAGGTGCATCAAAAACGTTAAGGCTGTTTGCAAACTCTACAGATTATTTACAAGGTAATGAAACTTTTACATATATGATAATGTGTGTGCAGAACAGAGAACGGAAAATCTCACTCTGACCAAAAGTTGGCAACCCTGCATTTTATTTGAAATGAGAAGTTAAATGCAGTTTTCGACTGAAGTAGTTTATCGTTCCTTTACCTTGTTACTATGACAAATATAAAACGAATGAACAAACACTATATGTGTCCATTTTTTCTAAATAATAAGACCGTTCCATACCCAAATGTAATAGTGATTTAAGCGATCTGTTCTTTGAGTATTTATGTTAAAGCGAGGCTTTTATTTTATTACTGTTGTGGGATTAAGATTAATTTCACAAAATTAATCTATGGAAATACTTAAATGAATGAGCACAAAAACATATGACATAAACACAACTGTATTATGGCTTTTACGGCTTTTTTGGGGTCACCGACGCTGCTGCTGTTTGGATTATTGACTATGTCATTTGTTGTTTTGATGGGTTAGCGGTATGCTAATGCTATTGCCAATTAACAAAAACAAAAGGTGTGATAGTATGAAGTATGTCGCTGCTGGTAGTTAAAAGGAGGTCGCCGGTTTTATTGAAGATAGGACCTTTCTGAAACAATCTTGGACCATGAAATAGGAAGGCAATTCACTTACAGCTCAGTAGCAGAATCTGTATTTTTTTCTGCCCCGCAAAAGCAACATTTTCTTCAGATTTCACGTGTTCGCTGCTTGTGGGCGTATACGCAGTCATCTTCGGCCACTTTTGATTGGTATCATGACTGGCACATGAGAAGATGTGCTGTATAATGTATATCTTAAACCGCGAGGAACTACAAGCAACATCTTGCTTGCCTGAGTTAATTCAGTAATGCAGATTTAATAACATCTCAGAGTCTATCCGCTGACTGACAGTATACTCCAGCCTGTATTCCCTCCGCTGGAGTGAGACAGACAGCCTGCTCCTTTCAAACTGTACCAAAGCCTGAAAACACTAAACAGAAGCTACTCTGTTAACTATGGGTCAACTATTTCATGAATACAATTGCCATAATGCATCCTTATATGTTAATTTTGTTTTAAAAACCCTTTTGCCATTAAAATCTGTAACCCTACATACATCCACAGAGCAAATATGCCTCTGCTTCAAGCAGAGAGCAACACCAGTGTTGTGTTCCAAGAAAATCTAACGAATCACCCTAGAGTAAATAGCCAAGGATTGCAAACACTTGCACAACCTTACACTTTTCCCAACAGACCTAATTTTTCAAAGTGCCCCATGCAGTTTAGGATTATTTCCAATTGTCCATCAATGTCGCAAACATATTGCAAGACTGGCAAAAGAACCTATTATGATGTCATACCCATTCATATCTCCACTCTGAAAATGGTACCATTAAACAGACATACACTGCAGTTAATCTTAAAGTGAAACACAAGGATGATGATGCTGTCACGATCGCTGGGAAGGATGAAGGCAGGCAGGTGAGGATACAAACGGAAACGGGTTTATTACGGATGCACAGGGCATCTGACGACGTACATCAGACAACTTCAATGACAGATCTACCAGACAGACTCAGACGCGGACTAAAATACACAAGACTGATAGAACTTTACAGGTAACAGGTGAGTACAATTGGGAATTAACACGAGGTAACAAGGGGGGCGTGGCACATAGGACGATCGGAAGAGCCGGGCGTGACAAATGCAGCAAAGACAAATGCGCAGCAGAAAGTGGGAGAAACACAGCCGGCACCACAAATAACACACATACAGCCTGGGGAGGAATACCACATCCCACAAATAACACGCATACAGCCTGGGGAGGAATACCACATCCCACAAA
>JAABNX020000001.1:44276217-44292314 GCA_015163995.2 Mormyrus lacerda | reverse complement strand
CCCCCCCCCCCCCCCCCCCCCCCCCCCCCCCCCCCCCCCCCCCCCCCCCCCCCCCCCCCCCCCCCCCCCGCCCCCCAGTCGACATGCAGCACTCCTGGGGTTAAGGGCCTTACTCAAAGGCCTGCAGACATGCGGCTGCTCTGCCGAGGCTGGGCTCAAACCAGTGATCTTCTGAGCAGAGGCACAGAGACGTAACCCGCCGAGCCTGTCACCGGTTCAAACCCAAGCCGATTGGTGGAATATTGAGTTAGAGGATCATGAGACTCATTTCAGAGCTCATGAAAGAAGACGGGTAGCTTTCTGAAATCTTCCACACCCGAATGTGAATGTACTGAGTTTCTGTTGACTGCATTCTTACTTTATGTCTACAGTACTAACGTTAAGAGCTAACTAATGTTAGAGCTTACCACGGCTAAAGCTTTTATCTGGATTTTTACTGAATCGTTAAAACTATGCTCTTTATTGAACCCTCTGCTCACAATATATTCGATCCAGTACAAACTCTGATATACTGGATTAATTTCCCCAAGTGATGTAAGAAACATCAAACTATCCATAGTGAATATACTGTAGTCATTATTCTTTCTGCATCTGTGCAGGATATACAGATTTATAGAGATTCATGTGTTTTAGGTTGGGATTTGTGGAAATATGGAGGGGAAAGGCACATTCAAAATGAGGGTGTGTGCTTTTATAACGTTACACTGTAATAACCAGTAACCTCTTCTGCAGCACCTTCAGATATACTGGTGTGTAAATAAATATGCAAATTTTCTCCTTTGTGCAAACAGGTTGCAAGACCAGAATTTCCAATGAATAATTCATCAAACCACATAACCACTCGCTACAATGTGTTTTTGTCTATGTTTCTTGACAGAAAGACAGTTCTGGAAATCAGACAGAAATTCATAACAGCAAAATGTAATAAATATACAGAAATGTAAATATGCATAAACCTAACAGTAACAAAGTAACAAGAATGCGGTTTACAAAATCAAACTTCAACCATACCTATAGTCAGTCAGTTTGACAAATACAATCACTTTTGAGGATGAATCAGAATCATTTCTTCTCCCAAATGCCTGCACACAATTGTTTTAATAATTGATTTCATAAAATCAGAAAGAGGATCATCTTACTCTCCTAAGCTGGCTTCTGTCACTTTTATAATAAATCCACACTTAGCTGTTTAGCAAATGTCATGTATCTAAACATTTATTGTTACGACCCCCAGGGACAAGTTACTCTCTATAGGGGCGGATGTTCTGTGGGGGGGGGGGTGTCATTCTGTTCCTGGCCCTGCCCATTGTTGCATCACCTTCTCCTCTGTTTTGATTGGCCGGGTTTCCTCCTATGTCTCGGATTCACTTCCTTTATAAGGCCTGCCCAGGCCAAAAAGAGGAGGCCAGTTGCTTTGTACTTTGTTTGTTATTTGCTGTATGATTTATTGTGCTTGAGCCCTTTTGCTGTTTGACCATTGATTTCTGCTTAGCCCTTTTCTTTGGATTTGGTTGCTCTGGATTTTGTTCTGTAAATGTATGTAAATATCTGTACATATCTGCACCCATTGAGGTTCACTGTGGGTAGTTAGGGAAGTAGGGAGCACGACGCCATTTTGCTTTGATTAAGTTTTCTCACTGTTTTGCAGTTAGTCAGGGAGATAGATTAGTTTTGTGTACTTTTGTTTTCTGTTATTTGGGTTAGGTAAGTGGTATCTCTTTTGGTTCCAGTTAGAGGTGTTTTGTTTGTTATTTTGGCCTTGTCGGCTCCTGAAGTGGTTCCCAGTATTAATAAACCCACCATAAATACCAACATAGTGGTCTCACTCCACTTTTTGTTGCGCCAGACCCTAGACCGGGACGTAACAAAATCAATACAGCACAAACAGATGCTTTCCTACCCCAGAAACTTTTTTTCCCTTTTTAAACCAATATCGAACACGATTTGTCCCCAAGTTTTGGACCAATACATCAATCCCCCCCAATAACTAACAAATACGTTTTCTTGATCCTCCATTGTTTTCGGGTGTCAGCGTAGCTTCATGTGAATGTGTAAAGTTTAACCTATAAGCTTTTTGCGTCTCCTATGCTTATTTACCATAAAGGTCACGGTCCCCACTGAGCGGTGGGAAAGCGGCCAGGAGATACAAAAGTTCCTGGTCAAGACACCCCAGGAAGCCAGAGTCAGCTACTCGGCTCCTGCCTGTTAAAGAATCATATTTACATTTTTGCTGCAGTATTTTATAAATCCTGATTGTGATATACAACATGTATAAATTGACAGGACGTAAAACAGATGTGCAACTCACATTCACACGTACAAAGGCAATCCCCGATAATTAGATGAAAGCAAATTCTAGCAACCTCGATGGTGGCTTTTTCGGACACTACTGCAAAAGGTCTCATGTCTGTATTGTTACTTCCAAAGCCTATATTAAGTGCTTTCAGGCAACACTGCTAAGGAGAGCAGCATCTTTAAAAATGGAACTTATAGAGTACCGCTACATGGAGTGATGAAGAGTAATACTCACAGATGATGTAATAATCTTTGCCTCTGAAGAACTCCAGGCCCCACAGGTTGGGACTGAACTCTTGAAACTTGAGGGTGAATTTGACGTCCTGTTCAGGCTTCACACAGTTCAGCAGTGGAGTGTCAGCTTTGGTGATGGTGCAGGTCTCCAACTGTGCACGCTGAACCATGTATAGCTTGTAGAACTCTGCCCCCTCACCCTCCCAAGCCTCAACACGTGGGCACACAATGTCCATCTTGTCCCCGATCTGGGGGTACAGCACCATGCCCTGGCCAGGAACAAACCTGAATGAAGAAGCAGACACAGCAGTCACAAATTCTTTTCAGACTACTATGGGTACATTTTTTGTATGACACATCGAACGTGTTGCTCTATGACTTTCTGCAAACCAAATCCAAACACAATCCAAACAAACTCTTCGTCTTATTTCCAGTGCATCCTGCGTATCTGATGCCACTTCTAGTTAGCAAATGATGCAATCATTTTATCTGAATTTCACAATACATTCATATCCTAAATCGTGTCCAATAACACCCTCAATCATGTACTCCATACCTCAAGGTTACTTTTAAATAGAACTGCATAACAAAACAATATCTATAGCCATAGCTGTGAAACTATGTACTTAATCTGCAGATTACCGTCCAAAAAGCTACCCTCACTGGAGCAGTGCAACATAAATGGACATCAGCTAAGCTTTAAGTGTTTCCTCTAGTGAGGGAGGATGATCACTTGAATCAAGGGATTTGAGTCTTTCATAAACCAGGGACCCTCAGATGAAAACACAGCAAAGCTGTCCCCCCCCCCCTCTCCACCATTGGTGCTGGGTGGGCCTCCGAATGGGGTGATCCCCCTTTATTAGTATAGTATTTTTGGAAAGTGCAAAGCAGCTGCATCAGCGTCTCTGCCGACCCACTAAAACTGCTCCCCTGCAGACCCCAGTTTGAAACCCTGGTCTGAGAGATCAGCACATCAGCCACCTAGACCACTGCCATTTATTCTAAATGAAAAATGACCATTTTGGGGTATTCTGACTATTCTGATCCCCTAAATCACTGCTTTACAATACAAGACAACACACCTTATCAATAAAGAATTTAGACATACATGTTAAACAAGCAACATTCAATAAGTGGTTGTAGAAAATGAAAAGATGGAATGCTTTGATTTAAAAAAAAGTTCAGGTAAATATATCCAAGTTATAAAAGCAATACAAAACAGAAGCAGTAAAAAAAAAACTTGCTTGACATATTTAAAAGAATGTGAGTGTAGCTGCTCCAAGTACTGTCTAAGTTGAACCAATTTTTTTATTCTTTCCACAGGTTTCATTCTGTTCTCTTTATCAGGGCCAGAAAGAGACTAATCTCGAACTTTCCTATGTTGTGCTGACCCTGCATCTCATCTCATATTCTACAAGTTCCATTATAATGCCTGCCTAGATGAACAGAAGTATTTTATACACAAGGGAATTTCATCTCCGGCCTGTGCTGCAAAAGGAATGCTTTGTCCGCACTGTAGTACCTCCACACAACACATTAATAACTTGCTCCCTGACAATGAAACCCTCCTACACAGTCCCTTCCTCCACTTCCCAGTTAGTATCTGATGCTACTGAAAAGACACACTGGACAAACGCAGTCACTGGGATAGCTCACACTGGACAAACGCAGTCACTGGGATAGCTCACACTGGAAAAACGCAGTCACTGGGATAGCTCACACTGGACAAACGCAGTCACTGGGATATCTCACACTGGACAAACGCAGTCACTGGGATAGCTCACACTGGACAAACGCAGTCACTGGGATAGGTCACACTGGACAAACGCAGTCACTGGGATAGCTCACACTGAAGAGTGATGTCAGACATGGTTCAGTTGCAGCTCGTGATAAAGGGAAGATATGAAAGCATGAGGATTTATGCTGGGTAATAGAATGAGTCTGCTTCTGTTTCATGTGTACAAATTATTAAAGGTGTATGTGATCCATAGGAGGACACACTTCTTTGTCTGAATTTAACGTTAAAGAAAATACTTTATATTAATATACCTTACTATTACAGTGGGCGTTTTTTCCCAAAAAGATTATATTGTGATCTTTGGAACACACAATCGCAATCCATGCTCTTAATTCTGATATTTCTTCCCAATTTTGAAATGCACTGTTAAGAATACTGACTTATCTAACAGTATCATTTAAAAACAGAGCATTAAAAACGCATTAAAGATACTATTTTCAAAATAGTAACTAAATCCTTAGTCAAACTTTGTTTAAATATGTAACAAAGTTGTGCTGGATACTTTCTTTTAAGGTGGTTCAGTAGCTTTGTCCTATTAACTCCGAAAGTACTGACCTTGACTTTGCTTTATGAAATATACTGCATTCCATTTGAACTTGGAAGCCAAAACTGGAAATTTCAACTTTAATGTCCCCTGAAGTCAGGTGAACCTTTGCAATTCCGACCTCATAATTGAAGATGGCTGCGCCCATCATTAACAGAAATGAAGGCTGTACTGTTAATTAGCACTTATGTCTTATATGTGGCTTCTATAAACTGGTCGTACATGCAGTATTGTCCGATTGTCCACAGTGTCTATATGCGCAAAATACCATGTAATGTGTTATCAATCGGTACTGCTAATAATGGCTAACAATGAACCTGACTCGAACTGGGGCCTGTTTCAGAAAGCAGGATCTCTTGCTTAGCCGGATAGTTTGTCGGATTAAATGTAAGTGAACGAAGATAAAGCCCATTTAAACTGAGGCACATTAAATCCGACAAGTCATCCAGCTAAGCAAGAAATCCTGCTTTTCGAAACAATTCCCTGGTATTGCTAATCCGACCTGTACTTGTTGTTAACTTGGGTGTGATGTCATTCCCTGCTCCATCTTCTGACCTCCAAGGTAAGCGGAATACAACGATATCTGACCATGCATGTAACCTGCTGTGTCCGAATTAAGGGGCGGCACCCTTAATTCTAATTTAAGGTTGCATTCCGAGTCATAATGCATCACAGCAACATGACAAGGCTCCTTCAAATGCATCCGATGGATCCTTCACGGCCCAACATATCCCTAGATTCATTTCACGGAGGTAAAGTGGGCGTTTTCAGGCCAGGTGACCGTAGCAGGAACAGCTGTTGACCGCCAGACAGTCCCATTTGACAGCGCTTTCCATTCAACCTTCGAAAAACGCAGCCTACAAAGGCTATACCTTCACAGGTCGCGTCCATCGAAGGATGCAGCCCCTGAATTATGAAACAGCTACTACAGGAGCTGAGTCACCCGTGGATTTGTGTCGCGTATGTGCTGCCGATCTCAGTCAACTGCTTTAGATATTAAAGTATTAAACTATTCAAGTAATAAAATACTTGAAACCATCTGCCAAACCTGCATCCTTACCAGTTATAGAAAGTTAAGGCCCATCTCATGTATTTACGTAAATTTTGATAAAATTGCTGATTCCCTATATTGCCTGTATTGATACTGGCAAAGTCCCTCACGTGTTTTTTTTGTATTTGGCTTGCTTTTAGTTCGCTTTCAGTTGTAGTTGTTTTTTATTTGGTATTAGTTTTTAGTTGCTTATGTATTTGGCTTTCAACACCGCCACATGCGCGACTCACATCCAGTGGACTCAGATCCTGTAGTAACAGTGAATGCCCAGTTTGCACGTTGCACGTCTGCACATGCACAGCATTACACTTTACGCCATATTTTATGATAGTGCCCAAATTGTACGACATTTTCACTACTTGATCCCATATACAGTGTAAATTTAACCTTTCACTACATCAGGTTTGTTCTATGGACTGCATGTGAGCGATATCCACATGCGCAGAATGGGATATTAAGCCAAATATCCTGATTTTGGATTCTTTGTGTTCTCTGTCTTTAATAAAAGCACTTGCACTTGTGTCCGGGTGCGTTTATGGGTCTTGTTAGATACCGTAGTTACAGCAAGGCGATCATACATGTCCCTTCAGTTCTGAGTAAACCAAAGCTGTAAGTATAACAAAACACATGTTGCAGGTTAGCAGCAATTTCAACTAATGTAGATATAAACTAATATTTCAGATATGGGATACTTAGGTAATAGTGCTGATCCAAAAACTGGAAATAGACAGCCGGAATGAGCACTAAAAATGACAAACAAAGAAAACTATGTAAATACAGACAATATAGTTTGCCGTAAAATGGCAGAACGAACAGATCAGGCAGTGCCTGGAAATGTTATAAGGTGCAAATGTGCGAGGTACAAATCGGGCAGGTGGAACAGATCAGATAGTTACACCAATCGGATCCATGCAATGTTCACAAGTCAATAGAACGACGTCCTACTAGATAGATGTGTTGATAGACCAAGTTATATCACGTATCTCTATCACAGAGTCTATTTCATGTGTATTCGAAAATAAATTCGATGTGAGCTATCGGCATGACAGGTGAAGAAGTGTGGTACAGATCAAGTAGTGACACACATTATTATTTTATGTGACATTCAAAGAACTAATTGGAGGACAGTAAAGATCACAATCTCTATGATTCACATAAAAATTGGATCATAACTGTGTTCAAGAACTGTGTTACTAATTACTTTATTAAGGAATTTAATACTTAAAATATACTTCAGCAAAGATGAACCAGCAAGCCAGTTGCAGCATCCCACTGCATTACTACAAATCTACTCTCTCACTACAACAGGCCATCTCACTCACCAGCACAAATATACTCCCTCATTACCACAGGACTTCTCTCTCATCATCACAAATCTACTCCCTCATTAGCACGGGCCATCTTACTCATTATCACAAATCTATTCTCTCACTACCATGGGCCTTCTTGCTCACCATCACATATCTACTCCCTCATTACCACAGGACTTCTCTCTCATCATCAAAAATCTACTCCCTCACTACCACAAGCCATCTTACTCATTATCACAAATATACTCCCTCACTACCAGGGGCCTTCTTACTCATCATCACATATCTACTCCCTCATTACCATAGGACTTCTCTCTCATCATCACATATCTCCTCCCTCATTACCACAGGAGTTCTCGCTCATCATCAAAACTCTACTCTCTCACTACCACAGGCCTTCTCACTCATCATCACAAATCTATTCCATCTTGTTAAGAGATTCTGTGCAGCATGTGAATTAATAATATAGATGAAACGGAAATGGGGCTAAATCTCCCAGTTCTTCTACAGAGTCCCTTTTCCTTCTTTGTGGATCCTCCCTCCTTTCCCTATCTGAACCCTTTCTTTGTACAAACAAGCCAGTTCGCACAGAACAACCACCCGCCTTCAAGTCCCACCTCCACGCTTTTCATTAAGTCTACCCTCTTCCCCTCACATATACAGTCTGGTTTGTCAGTGTTTATTCTTTTCGTTTCCATGGAAGCAGTCTCATTCAGTCCACCTTTTGCTAAAAATGGGAGGATTTCATTTGCCCCTGCAATCCTTCTTTTCTCTTAAACTCTCTTGTTAGGAAAAAGAGGGAACGGGGGGCAGAGAAAGGAACAGAGCTGAGAATGAGGGGAAATGAAACAAGGTTTTCTGTGCATAACAAATCAGGCTGCATCTTGTATTATCTCTATGGTTCACTGAGCCCTCATCATTCTTCTGGGATGTGAGTATCTCTGCACCTCAGTGGTCAGGTGTTATGTCTATATAATCCCCTTACATGCTACACCAGACTGAGATGTTGCTCCATTTAAATAAAAAATTGTCAATCTCGCCTAGTTCTTTTCTTTTTTTGAGGTTTATCAACAAAACTTCATGCAGTTCAAAGTGAAGCCAAAATGGATTTTAGATGCGAAAAATCTGCACCTTCGAAGATCGGGTCTTAAAATGCATGCGCATAACTCGGTATAACAGTACTTTTTAGCTTCTTTTCTTCATGTTTTTAGACCTTTCCACTATTGTATTTTTTTAATGAAGAAATTGGCCAGTACATGCAATAAGAGTCCTATAACTTAAATCGTAGCATTCTTATCTTCAGGCTTGGCTTTATTCTAAAAGCCTATTCTCCGTTAATTTTGAAAGCAAAAGCAGGGTTAAATATATTGTAATGACCATATCAACATGTTTAATCATACTCCGTGAAGATAATCAACCTAGTAATTACAGAATATTCAGTCTAAGGAGTATCATGGATTGCATTCGTTCCACTTTCACAACCCAGATAACCAGCCTGTTTAAGCAAAGCTTTTCTGCATCAAATCAAAATATAGTATGTAAAGAAAAAAAAAGGTGCAATGTGTTAAGTGTGTAATCAGATAGACTGATAAAAAAAGGAAGATAAAGTAAAATGGGTTTCAGCATGAGAGAACATTTGACATTTAAAAAGAGAAGCTTTAGTCATCGCTATAAGACTTTATGAGAAACATTGTCTTGCATGAACAAGTACGGCTGTGATTTCAGGAGCAGCTCTAAAAATATTTTACTTATATAATGGGATTATAAAATTATTTACTGTGCTGTCAGGTGGAAGAAGTAGATATGCTTTTCAGATCATTTTTATAGCACGTATTCTTACAAAGACGTGGCAAAGTGATGTCTGCACAATTACACACTTAACTTGAGTCACATTCTCACCCATGATGTTCAGTGCAACCACATTTTCCTCCATCACTAATAGTCCGGAGATGTATAGTAAAATAACCAATTTGAGGAAAATTTCATCAAATTTACAAGGGATATTGTTAGCTTTTTCTTTTTCATGTCATTCTTTTGAAGTTAAAGCTTATATTCTCATAATCATACTCTGTAACAATGCCCTGTAAAAATGTAATAGTTCAGGTAAATTAATTTTCTTAATGATTAAAATTAATTAAAAAGCGGCTGATAACTATCAAGAAATTGATACCATACCATTACTCTCCAGACATGTCTATAACTGTCTTCATATCAATTGCCCGCAGTTGCTTGTGTATCTAAGGCAGATGTCTAATGTTTAAGGATGGCTTTTCCAGCAGACTCTGCTGCTATTTCACAGGCAGTTTCAGAAAAATTAAAATGACAAAAACACACACAGAGAACAGGAAGACAGGCCTCTCTTCCACTTTACAGTGATAGTCACATACCCTCTTCAGTGTCTTTATACTCCTACACCTTTCATTCATCAGCCACAGTTTGTCCTGATATGACACTGGACATAAATTCGAAAAAAAAGCTGAAACCATGTAATATGTTACTTTGCTATGTAGCTCTGGTGAATGGCAATGTAGAATTAGTAAATCTGGGCCAGGGTAAGAGTATACATATTTATGTGCTCTTTTGACAAGTTTACTTGTAGAAATAAGAAGTTAAACTTAACACGGTAATGTTTATAAGGAAGTTTAACCTCGTTCGTTGTACTGGACAACATCGGCTGAAAATGTGAACAGATTCTAATTCTTGTACAATGTAGATGTTCATAAATTATACATGTAAAACTCACTGTTTTTATAGGTTACAGGAGAACACTAAATAACACTGGAAGAAGGATAGCTAGTTAGTTAATAATTTAGTTAGGCCTATTCATTTGCTTTCGGTCACTATTCCTGCAAAAAATTTGTTATTCGTTTTACATTTCGTAAGGTGAACATCACTATCCGTTGTACTTTTCGCCCGAACCGTAACTATAATGACAGAAAACGACAGTTTTTTTCAATTCATTGCAAGGTTATGCCAATTGCTGCAATGCTATAAATCCTTTAAATTTCCATATATAACGCTAACGCGTTATAAATACGCATCGGCACCGTGGGTTTATGAATTTTTATAATCGTAAAACACGCGCAGATAATCATGAGGTTGCACACTAAGTGTGTTTAATCTTACTAACGAGACATTTAAAACCATTATATGAGGTGTCTATGCCTAGGATAAAAGTTTAAAACACCAGGGAATGAAATTCGCAGTATGACACTTGGTGGACAGTGTATTTCATTGTAATGGATGTGAACGTGTGTGTGTGTGTGTGCATTTAACTGCAAAAAAGAAAAAAAAAAAAACTTAAATCGTAAACTACTATTTCTTAAATGCATAATTATATTAAAAATGCAGTGGAAAATAATGTGTTGGTTTAATTTTTCGTGAGCATTTTCCCTGAGTGTGCATATAAATATATTAACTATTCACAGAATTGTGCGCAACTTTACATACGTTGATTTATTTTACAATTATAAAATTCAATGTGCAAGATAAATTTGGGGTACTCCTTAAACTTACTTGGTGTTCGTTGTATTCCAATAGATAGACTCTAAAATAACTGTACTTGCCAGGTTTATCTTGTACGAAATCACGAAAACTCCAAAATAATACTTCCACAAGCCCCCCATTACTGCTTTCGCCAAAACCAAATTTAAAAGTCGCCTACAGGATGCAGGGAGGTTATCAGATTGTAATCCTGATCCAGAGATAGAGGAAATAAGAATTATATTTAAAAACAATTTCTAGTACAGAGTATCCCAAAGAAGAGAGATGTCCTGGGCTTAAGTCCCATCAAGGAAGGACAGTATTTTCTGGAGTATGGCGCAGAATTCTCCTACGCACCGGGACAGACGCAACTTTCCTCCCGAGCGTAAAAAGCAAAGCAGGTAAGAGGCAACACCGAAGACTCGCATTCAGAAGACAAGGCTAACTTGCTTTCGCCGCCACATGCGAAGGGTCACATTCCTTGGAGCAGGGAAATCCCTCACCGCTGCCGTAGTTTACATGTGGTAATCCCCGGTGTCCCCAGAGATAGCAAAGACATTAAGTATTCATCCGATTTCATGGGTGCTCCGTATCTAGCAGTAAAAAGAAACTCGATAGATTTATTCCATTGGGAAGCAACACGTTTCAGGGACTAACATTATACGATGGCAAATATTAATTATAACAGATCATCAAATAAAATGAATCATTCCAAAATGACATTCCCATTGGGAAAAAACGTGCATTGTAATGAAATTATCAGTAGATTTGTCCTGCGAAACAAGACCAGTGAAATCTAACGGAGTGTGACTGGATAGGGAATATTTAAGAGCGGCTTTTCACAGTCTCCGCCCAGGCTGCTCGTCACTGGGCAAAGCTTCGCGAAAAAAAGCCCGAAAGGCCGATTTGTGATACGGCATATTACTGTGAATATAGTAAAAGATCAAACAAACGTAAACAGCTCGTAATAGACTGTTTGCAGTCAAGCTGTGTGTCACGCCGAGGTGATGGCAGACTTGTCCGTTAATAATGAGAACGTTTGTTCCGCTGTTTTAGTAATGTCAAGTTTGTTAACAAAATAACAATGATTATATGTCTTTACATCATTGCAATACTCTGTCTCCGATGTTATGAATTATTCATTCATTGTTACTGTTAGGACTTTTGCTTCGTCATACTCAGCTTAGTCATATGATTATAACAAATTTACTTAGACAAGCCGCCTAGAATATTTGTTTTTGCACAATAGCGTTATGTGTAAGGTTAACGTTATTCCGAAGATCGTTGTTTTACGAATAGCAACAGTGCCGACTAGGGGACATGCATTGAACAAATTTTTACTGAAACAAGCAAAGAAAGAAGAAGAGGTTATGACTATTGTTAGCAGGGCTGGACCGGGATTAAAAATCGGCTCTGGACGTTTTCCCAGACAAACCCATCATGTGTGGTTTGAGGACGGATGGGGTAGCTCATGATAAATTTTGCCAAATATGATCCCCTGCTGGCCTACAAAAACCCATCTGCCCAGTTTGCCTGACATAGTTCTAAGAACTATATCCAGTTGAAAGTGGCTATGAAGAACAACATAAACAAAATTACCAAAAAAAAAAAACAATAATAATTTTATTTCTCCAGGGGAGCCTGGAAGTGTTACAGACTCTTTATAAGACTTGTGGAGTGGAGCGGAGTGGTCCTTAGACATTTCTCTACTACTAAAGTAAATCTGTAAACTTGTAATCAAAAGGTTGCAGGTTCCAAGTCACCACTGATGTACCCTAACCAAGGTACCGTCCCCAAGCACTGCTCCACAGGCCCTGAATTAGCTGCCCCCTGCTATGTCACGAAAGTCACATATGGGTTAAACGCAGAGGACACATTTCGTTGTTGCGCACTGTATGCTGTGGTGTGTTAACAATGACCACTGATCACCTAATTCTAAATGAACGCTTCTTTGAAAAAGAGATTGATTTCATATGTTAGATAAAATGCATTAAAATGAAGAAGACAACCGTGGAAATAAAAAATTAGCAACTGGATACAAAAGAACATAGACTAGGCGCGGGAAGACTTTTTGAACTTAGGGTGCTGGAAAGTCAGAGTGAGTAATAGATTTCTCTTCTATCGTTGGTAACTATCAATAGCAAACAACTGCAGCATTTTTGGTGAAATAATCAGTCGCATCTGAGTCATTGTGAGATAACAATAAATTGTGTTTTTCTTTGATACGATAGCATGGTTGCCAGCTCTCATGCATTGGGTATGACACTCATGCTTTCACTCTCACGCTTATGGCAAACCTATATTATTACATTATAAACCTAACATTAGCTACATCAAAAGCGTTGGGGTAGTTTGCAAACCCTACAGACTATTTACAAGGTAATGAAACTGATACATACATGTAAAACTGGCCTTGCATGTGTGTGCAGACTTGTCTCGAATTGAAAATCTCACTCAGGCCAGCTGACCAAAGTTGGCTACACTGGATAGGTATGGGCAAGCGGCCCTGGGGTATTTTGACACTGCAATACCACCAACAACCAGAGATGGTGCTAAGGAAGCAACCCTTCTTCCTGCACTACTGCAGAACACAAACCACGCTCAAAAACAAATCTAAGTATTACAGCACACACACACAAGTGAACTGTAAGTTATTAAAGGAAGAGCCAAACAAGGGGCAAGTGGTATAGATAACGGCACATTGTCCTGACCATGCAGAGATGCGACTTGGAAAAAGACAGTGACACTAGAGCTACATGGAAGAGAATGTCACGATCATTTACTGAAAGCAGATGACTTCATCATGATTTCCTTTTCAGTTAAGCAAACTAAAAAAAAACATGTTTTCCTAGGCTTCCAAAGTTCGCTAATGGTCTTTACCAAGGTCTTTGCTTTGTTTACGAAAAAACTCTGTGAAAACCTAGGAAAATGATTGGAAAATTGAAATTAAAATTACATGATATATTAATGTTTAGTTTTTTTCGTGCTTTCATATTTGCAATTTTAGGTGTGCCAGCAGAAACCTGAATTTCCCAGCTCTCATTGTTCACTATCCCACAAAGCAAACCAAATGATGGCATATTTTGTAAGGCTGGATCACTGGACCCTAGTATTACTGGTTCTGCACACTGCATATACATCAGACATTTACATATATACTGTATAGCTTATGCTTTGGTATAAAGTAAGGGTGTCAAACTCCAGTCCTGGGGAGCCGGAGCTCTGTGTAACTTAGTTCTTTCCCTGTTCCATCCCAAATTATTCAGCTCAAGAACCATGTGATAATTAGCACAAGGAGTTGAATCAGGTTTGTTAAATGAGGGGAAACCCAAAAATGTGCCGGGCTGTTGCCCCCCAGGCCTGGAGTTTGACACCCCTGGTCTAAAGTGACCAAAGAGTGAGGGAAATAGTAAATTGCAAAAAATTCACACTGTCAAGGAGTCAAGCAGGCATAAGTGTTGCTAGGCAGATCTTCCAATGACTGACCAAGTACAAGTGTAAGCAGTATTGGAGTAGGAGCTACACAATGACTTCTTACAAAGCAAGTAGCTAATAAGACTGTTCAAGGAGCAGAAATGCAACATAAGGGCTTTCAAAGAACATAAATAGGCATCGGGTTAGTAGAGGATTTCATGGAACAGATGGGTCTTGAGGCTTTCCCTGAAGGTGGAAAGGTATAGTGGTTCAATAGTTCATTCCACCATTAAGGAACCACACAAGAGAACCACCTGGAGTGACACTTTTTTCGTGATGGACAGCGCTCTAAGCTGTGTTGGTTTTCTGAAAGAAGGGAGCAAGAATGAGCATTGGTCTTGAGGAGCTTTTTGATGGATATGGCCACCTGTTCATTTATGAACCTGTAAGCCAGCTGTAAGGCCTTATAGGCGCCAATAAGGGAGTCAGTGAAGAGAAACGTGGAGTGTGACATGAGGACATTTTACGTTGAATGACTATCAGACGTGCTGCTGCATTCTAGATCAACTGCAATGGTCTGCTGGCACAAGCTGGTGGACCCTCCAGTAGAGAGTTGTAGCACTCAAGTCGCGCGGTAACAAGCGTTTAGACCAGAAGTTGAGCTGCATACTCAGATGAGGGCTGGTTCTACTGTTTCCGGCGCCCTAGGCAAAGCATCACTTGGGAGGCCCCCCTACCAAGAGGACTGATGATCATTGTTTGCGGGCCCTATGCCATACCTGCCAACAGTAGGTCGTGTAAATTAGAGAGATTTGCCAAGAGTGGGGGGGGGGGGGGGTATGTTCCTCATAAAATCTGCTGAGTGGGGGTGTTCCCAACCAAGGTATATCTGAATTTAATAAGGGGGTACAATGCCTGCAGCCATGTCATAGTCAAGGACTGATTGACTTCCACCTGAGGAGGCACATTATTAATTTATACATTATAAATTTAAAAGACCTGCAGGCCGCATGTAAACTTGACTGTGTCCCTAACGATGAAATTTGTCGAGCAGGAGGAAATCAATTCTCACAATCATAAAAATGTTGATATTGAAAGTTTACAGGGAGCACAGTGACAGGAGGGGTGGAAAACTGGGAGATGTTACTTCTCATTAGAAATGGAGAAAGGCTGACCTAAGATTTCACTTCCTTCACTAGCTTTATATTGCATTTTCACATCTGCACTACACTGCATACATGCACAGCATCATAGCTTGTACACTTTTTATATCTATATTGTATTTATTGTATAGTATTATATTGTATTGTGTTGTTGCTGCTATACATTTATTTATTGTATTGTATGTGTGGCTACACAAGGGCTATAGTTATATTTTTTAAGAATCACGAGAAAAGCCTTTTCAAAGTCAAAACGGGGAAAACAAGTAAATAATCCCCACTATAGCCACACACTCCAAACTAAGTACAACAGCAAACACTCTTTTGAAAACAAGCTGCCAAACGGAAGGACATCAAAGTGACTCTAGGCTTTTCTCCCACGGGATGCAAGATGAGAGAAACCCAACCAACATTCATCCAGACAAAAAAATTTGTTTTTTAAAAAAGTAAATACATTTACAATAAAATATTATTGCACATTGGTATGACTCATACAAGTCACATTTTCAATATAATTAAAATTTTATAGAATGTAGTTTATTCAAGTAGCATTTTTATTTGATTAGTAGGGGGTACAGTTGCACTCTTTGCACCGCTGGTATAATCGCCTCTGCTAAGTGACAATGACCTGCATATGGAGAATACCAGAAGCATACAGGAGTGCTGAAAAGTAAGCATCTGCTGGTAAATGTTCCCCCGAGACAATGGCCTGAACATTAACAAAAACAACCACAAATTGTAATGCAACAACAAATTCAACATACAGCTCTGGAAAAAATTAAGAGACCATGCTATATATATATATATA
>JAABNX020000001.1:44265577-44276117 GCA_015163995.2 Mormyrus lacerda | reverse complement strand
TTTTCTTTTTAATCTGCATTTTAAAATCCTGGTTTAATTGCTGGCAGATGACTACACAGTGAGGCAGGCTGCTTCCAGGCTCAAAGTTTCTAAGACAGCAGTAGACAAGAACAAGGTGAAGCAGGAGACACTGGCAATGACCAAAAAGCAGGCAGGTAAAGGGCAGAAGTGACTTTCTGATGCCAGAGATGCCTCATAAGTGCATTACTAGGACAGTTATGACTGCTAGGACTCCTGGAAGCCCTTAAAGATACATAAAGCCAGGAAGAAGCTCTTCATCAATGAGGAGCAGGGAAGAGCCAGGCTGCAGTTTGCAAAATAAAAAAATGGTGCATGCCCCTAAACTGAGAAATTAATGAAATCGAAAATATTGCTGTGGTCTCTTAATTTTTTTCCAGAGCTGTATGTGATCAAACAGACAGTCGCCGGAGCCAACTCTCTCTCTCCAACAATTACATTCAAAATTTTAAGAATGCATTTACAGCCAGATTAGCACAACAGACCTTTAAGAAAAACACAAGACTAAATTTATCAAGTGACAAACTTAAATGCACTGGACTTCCTTAAGATTACAACAACGGAAACCAAGCAAAATCGTGCCTGGAGATGACAGGTAAAGAAAGAGAAAGGAATGGACTGGAAAACTAGATTCAAAATTACAAACCAGATTCAAGCAACAACGCCACTAACATTGAGAACATTGAGGTCTACAAGACAACTAGCACAGCCATCTTCTCCCGTGAAACTCAGCACTATAGATTAGCAAGCCTGGGAAATGCAGATTCCCACACTCTAACCAATGCCCCCAGCACAGATCATCATCTCTAAATTGCCCGTACATTCTAAATCGAGAGATCTCAGATTTCTCTCTGCAAGTATTGCAATTTCTTTTTGCTACCACGAAGTGGCAGCATTGCGTAACATTTTCTAAGTAGCCCTCGTTGGTAACCACAAGGAAATGGAGTTGTTTGCTCTCATAACAATGTTAAACATTCTAAATCACCTTGAACATTGTGAGGCCAAGCAGAATAACTTGCAGTTAGTAGCATGTTTAAACTTCTCAGTGCAACCGATTAAATGGAAATCTGTCTAAAAAATCAGATCCCTGTCTTTGCCAAATCAAACAGTAGTGTAGCGGGAACGTGAGACAGCTAGCTTATGAAGTTTTTTTTTTATATGTTGATCCTTCTTATCAATTATAAAATTATAATATATGAAACTTACTTGGATTTAAACAAGTTTAAAATGTTGTAATGATGAAAGTAATAAAGCAACCACTAGTGGAATGACAAGATCACCCAAGCAGAATGAAAGTATATTTTATCTGGTACAGTATATGATTTGTTTGAATTACAATATGCAAAATATTGAGAATATTGAGGTTTGTAAGGTTATGGCACATAGATTTCGTAATTGTAGGAGAAAGAAACAATGCAGATTATCCTATATGGATAAGATGACCAAAACAGAAGGAAATAGATTGAAGACCTTTATAGAAACAAGTGCATAACACTCCCAGCTTTATTTGCTGCAAGACCACAGTGGAAATTCAATGATTCTTTTTGAATAATACTCAAAGCACAATTCCACCCAGAATATAAAAACAAAGAGATCACTTAGCCACTTGCAAATGGGTTTTGTCTATTAAAAACACACACAAAACATACACTTTCTATCAACAGACAAGGTGCTGTTTGCTTTCCTATCAGTAGGAGGCAGCGTAGTCACTTGCCATTGGTAGTGTTACAACTCCAACGAGTATTTACATGAGAAAATGAAGCATAACTTAGTCTTAGTGACTTGAGATGTTTCATTAAAAATTTGTCTTGGATATTTTAGACATTGATGGCTGTCAATGGGAAAGCGCATAATCAGGAGTGACAGGGGTGTGGCTCGACAGATCGGCTGTGAGCGTAACTGTGTTTGGAAGGTCACCAGTTCGAATCCTAGGGCCACCCAACTAATGCCACATTTGGGCCATTGAGAAAGGTCCTTAAGCGTCAATTGCTCTTGGGGCACCGGAGGTATCAGAGCCCCAGTCTTACTCTCACCTGCCTGTGTGTCTCATGGAGAGAGGGATGGATTCTGAAAAAGAGAATTTCCCCATGGTGGTGAATAACACATGTCCGCTCTGTTTCAGATTTCCAAACACACCCTATGCAATAAATAAATAAATATCACAGTGACATTTTTGTATTTTGTTAAAAAAAAAAAACAAAAAGTAACATAGTAATACACCCGCTTTCCAGATTAAAGTTTGAGCTCTTTGTCGGCATTTTGCCCAGTGCATGATTAAACAAATATAACAAGCAGGTGCTAATGATCAATGACATGATGTGTAGATTGAAACAAACTGATTAAGTGAAGCAGAAACAGCTGTGTAGAGGAAAGAAAAACGGGCAAAGTACAGACATCCAAAACGGGCGAGGCCGTGTGGATGTGGCAGATTAACCTTTAGATTTTACTCTGGGAGCACAGGAAAAAATACACAGCCACCTACCCACACGCACACGCACGCAAGGTGGTCACCCTACATCAGCAAGGTCCCAAGGAGATACTTTACGGCAGACGGTTGTTTCCAAATATGCTGTCCTAGCACTTGAGCTGAAGTACAAGACAAGGATGAGAACCAGAAACACTTTAGCCGGAAATGGAGAGTGATGGATAAAATATACATCAAGCTTAATTCCCCTTAATAATCTAAAAAGTCCAGATCTCCTATCAACTGGCAGAAACCACTGGGAGCCAATTAGAGAAGTCTTAGCAGAGGTGGTCTTCGTGGAAGAGTTGCGACCAAGAAGCCATTCTCTGATTTGCAAACAAAGCTAAGCGACTCGCCTTGTGCACAAAACCACAATAACTAGTGTGTAGAAAAATGGCAGCAGGTGATCTGGACTGATGAGTCAAAACTTGAAATATTTGGCACTAACGAAATGCACTTTGTGCGCTGAAGGGCTGGAAAGCAATAGATGGATAATTGTTTGCAGGGAACAGTGAAGCACAGCACAGATTCCCTGCAGTGTTCTGCAAACAGAGTTTGCAATTTGGTCAAAATGAATGGCTCCCTCATTGCTGGGAAGTGGAAGAAGATTCTTCTCCATCACACAGTATCATCAGGGAGGCGTCTGATTGAACCCAAATTCATTCTGCAGCATGCGAATGACCCCAAACACAGGGCCAAAGTCATAAAGAACTATCTTCAGTGAAAAGAACAAGGCATCCTGCAGCATATGGTACAGCTCCCACTGAGCCCCGATCTCAACATCATCAAGCCAGTCTGGGATTATACAGCTTCTCCAGGATGCATAGGTCACCCTGCCAGCCAAGTACCTTTAAACTAAATGCATATAGATGCATTTAAGAGAAGTAATGCTGTTTAAAGGTGGTTACACCAAATATTGTTTTGATTTATTTTTTTATGTTTACAGCGCTTTCTAGGAAGCACATAGATTAGGCTAGGGGCAGGTTTATTTCTATAGCACAGTTCAGACACGAGGCAATTCACAGTGCTTGACAGAGACACAGGGATGTATTAAAACAAAACATATTTGTCACATTGTTTTTGAAAGCATCTTCTATAGAACATTTTTTACAGGAATTTAACACATTTGCACAATAATATGTGTGGAGGGGGACCAAATGTCCTCACAGTGTGATTAAAAAAACTGTTATACTGACATTGTGGGGACCATTTTTTCGGTCCTCAAAAGGAGTAATTCAAATTCATAAAAATCCTTGACTGCAATCAGAAAACTAGCAATGCCAAAAGTCTTGTATTTCGCTTGGTTTCTCATGGTTAAGGTTAGGGCTGGGTAGGGGTTAGGGGTCTTTTCCCATAGAAATGAATGGAAGATCCCCTTTTAGATAGGTGTGAATGATGGATAGTTGGATGAATGGATGTTCGATACCAAAAAGAAACTGTGACCCAGCTGGTACTCATTGTCACATGAGTTCCAACAACATTAAAATGAAGTCACGACTAACATCAGGATCTCATGATCTCTTTTCCATGTTCATTCTATCGCACCGCCATTCATTTTCATCTAAACCATATGAGAAATACAACTTCAGAGCGAATCCAACAAATTACAGTTAAATTAACTGCAATTGTAAATTAATCGTAAATAATATTAGTATCAGTAACCCGACGAAAAGTAATACCTAACCTCAGTATACGAAAATAATTCAGAGACTGTCCGCATCACTCACAATTGCTAAAATTATTACGTTTATCCATTTTTCATTAGGATCGGTTTTCGAAATATTGCCTGTTCTGGCACAGATGGAATCCGCACGATAAAACGTTTGAACTAAAGATGCGGAGTAAAACAGCACATAGTTCACGTCTGTTCCAAATGTTCTTAAACTAAGACCAATATTTTGAGCAGATTTTATATTGCAGAAAATATGCATTTCACTAAAATGTAAAACTGTTGTTGATTTTGAATATGCTCGTTTTGCTTTGATGCCTTAATGTGAACTAAATAAAATATGTAAATCGCCTCACGACTTAGACTTCATAGCAGAAAAAAAAGTAAAAGATAAATATCTTCTCAGATTACCAGCATTTCTCTATCGGAACATATTGTCCGCTTTCTCTAATTTCAGCCTCCTTCGCCAAGTTTTCTGGCCAAATACTTGCTCTCTGTTAACAAGTGAAACCCGTATCTACTCGTTTAAATAATAAGAGGAACAAGCAGGCTTTTACAACCAGGTGGTTTTGGTATATTAATAGAAAGACGATCGCTTGGGTGTGGTTATCACTAACTTAACTAAGAGTGAAACTCATCTCCCTTGGGTTTAAGTACCGAAGCAGTGGGCGTGTGACGGCTGGATGTAAAACGCCCCACGTACATTATGCGCTGGCGAAAGTTTCTCCAATCGGAGTTATCCCGAAAAATGAACCAAATGGAGTTTTAGTAGTCGTCTGTTGTAGTCTGCCTTTTCTGATGCTTGGTCGATTAGTTGTGAAAAACCTGATGGGGAATCTTTTGTCTGTATGCTAATAGTGCCTCCGTTGGCGGATCAGCCTTTTGTCCACGCACAGGTTTATATAGGGACAATGACCCGCTGACGTTTATCCCAGTGTGAGGAGTGCTCCGCTATATTTTTTTAACTCCAAACTCTTGAGATACAGAAGTCCTGCCATGAGTTGTCTGGATGTTATGTATCATCAGGCTTATGGAGCCCATCAGTACTTGCCGACGACATCGGCGGCGGCGGCTTACAAGGCTGCGTATTACCGTCGCCAGCAGAAACAGCTAAAACAGCAGG
This sequence comes from Mormyrus lacerda, assembly GCA_015163995.2. NCBI lineage: Eukaryota > Metazoa > Chordata > Actinopteri > Osteoglossiformes > Mormyridae > Mormyrus > Mormyrus lacerda. Next base: position 44,270,843 of record JAABNX020000001.1, on the reverse strand, counting down.
TAGGTCTCTGGCTTATTGGGGAACGTTTTAAGCCGCTGTACATTTATAAGGTCGTTTGTGACTGATGCTTTTAAAAGAAACGTTTCTTCCTCTGTCTCCGTCTTTGCGTCGTTTGTTATAAACTTCGCGCAAGTGTCTCGGTTTGCGCTGCGTTTTTACGCATTTAACAAATCAGAGACCCTCGCCCTTTTTGTTTTTCTTAGACACCAGATTTTACAGCTGAAGAAATGTGTTAACTATAGCTTTTTTAAAAAAAGAATATGCAATTGTAATCATCCAAGAAAGTGTGACTGGGCTGTATGAGCGTATAAAAGTGGGTGCCTTAGCAGATCCACCAGCCGGATAGTTAACCACGGCTGGTTTAAGGAAGATAGCGCTTGGTTCTCTGAAGCCTGATAGCCGATTTGAAAGTGCACGAATGGAATACATATCCGAAAATATTTTGAATTATATTTGTTTTCCTAAATAAATATATTGTGTTAGTCATATACTGTATGGCAGTTGTTTCTTTTCAGTTTGATAGTACAGTAGCGTCAAGTGAGTATTCCAAATAAAACAATGCTAGTTAACAAAAAGACAACTTCAAAATGTATGTTTAATTGGTATATTTCGGTCAAAATATTGCAAAAGGACTGGAAAACATTTTCCCCCGTTAAGGCAGAAATAATGAGAACAGGTGTACGTGAGACAAAATGGAAAAAACTAATTGCGTTCTTGTAGAACCGTAACTTTCTCAGCACGGAAAAAACATAACAGGAAACATATTGTTAGTGTTTTTATTTCCCTAAATGCTGTGGCATGAACGTTGCGGTAAGATGAGTATGAGAGTTTATACACCAAATATATGATCAAATACCTTGATCCTTTGTGGCTCGCGAATAAATAAAAGTTATAATTTATGTAATACAGAGGGGTGCCCCCACACTTGTGATGTCACTGCCCTGATGTCATTCTCCCCTGCGATATCTTTACAGAAGAAACTCTGCTTCTACAGAAAGATGCAGGACTCTCTGGAAGTAACAGCGGAGGGAAAACAGCAGAAAGAGGAACGTGGCGGGGAGAGGGCAGGTGGAGAAGGAGAGCCGACAAAGGAGGGTCCGCCCACAGAGGCTGAGTACCTGAGCTCCAGGTGCGTCCTCTTCACCTATTACCACGGAGACATCAGCGACGTGGTGGATGAGCATTTCTCCCGTGCCCTGAGCCAGTTCAGTGCCTTTACTGAGGACAGGAAGGCCAGTCAGACCCCTTTAGCAGGACGCTGGAAAGGTGAGTAATATTACCGTAACCACCATGATTTTGAGTTTGTGTGGCAAGAATCTATTGAAACGATAGTAGACATTGTTTGTCTTTTTCTTGTGTAAAGTACAACCCAGAAATTTATTTTGAACATATGCAGGCCTAGTTTATGGACCAGAAAGTTATTTTGCTTGAGAATGTCTATTCCGTTTAGCCCTTTGTGGAGGCCGCGTGGGAGTTATTCTGGTAATGACCCAGCATGCTTGTGTTGCAGATGGACCATCTCTCCCTGCAGGTCCCTGCACCGGATTCCCGTCGTCCCTGTGGAGCGGCAGTTACCCCCCACAGAGTAGTGCCTGTGTCCCCACCGTCCATCCCGATTTCCCCCCAGGCACCGCTTTCCATTCTGGGGAACCCAGCACATGGGCTGGGCACAATCTCCACCAGCCTGGCCTGCCTGCCTCAGCCACCCTGTCAGAGTCTTGGCACTATGCCCTGGGGGGCCAAGGAGGCACAAGTTACCCACACGTGCACGAGGTGTACCCGCACGTTCACGCCCATCACACGCATCCACACGCCCATCACATGCTCCACCACCCCCACAACCCAGCCCTGGACCCCCGTTTCAACCCGCTGTTGCTCACCAGCATGCGTCCAGCCTGCAACTCTACCCCGCACTGTGAAGGGACCAAGACTGTCCCAGAGACAGGCAGCGGTCCGGTACACAGCTGGCCCAGTTCATTCCATGGGTCTCTGGACATCATTGATTCAGGTGGGTGGTGAGTCACAACCACGTCCTAGAAAGTAATCTCTAGTCTACTACTAGTCTTCCTCCTTTGCTAATCAATCAGAATACATGTTAAGAAGATTTAAATAATCTAAACTGAATATGACTCCTGTCTTAAAGTCACATAACTTTTCTAACTGCAGTTGTGGATCCGGAGAAAGGAAAGCCCTCTGTTTGGTTCTGAGATGAAGGTGACGAGTGAGACGTCTAACAGACAGCTTCCTGTGCTAAGGCTGCAAGTTTGATGAATCCCGAAGGGAATTCTTTCCGGAAAAGAAGCTATCTCCTTAGGGTCACGCACAGCAGCATCTATGAGGAGCATTAAAGTTTTACCAAAGCCAAAAGACTTGCCTTATCTGGGATTTTTGATGAGATTTACAAAGTGGTGTGTTTTGCCAAAAGAGAAGGTTTTCTCAGGAAGGACACCTTTGTGACAGGACCTGGATTCTAAGGTATACTTTTCTTTTTTAAAAACCTGTTATGATTTTGATTTGGTTTTTATTTTGAATCTTTGTGAGTCCCTGTACACCCTGATCGTTCTGTTTAAAGAACTGATATTGTTTGTGTACTACAGCTCAGCCTATTAGAGATGTTATATTGCTGGAAAATCCCTTTAACTAATAGTGTCATATTTTCTTTAACATAGAGTATAATATCATTCTTAGTGGTTTGTTAACTGCTTGGACACAGTTGCTGGTTCATTTCTCTGCCTTTCATCTTCTCTCATCGTTTGCATGTGTACCGTGAACGTTTGCCTTTATGGTGTAAGCCCGTGTGGCCATTGATGTGAATTTATAAAGTGCAAGTTCTATTGGCAAATACTCATTAGTTCCCTTTGACTGGAAAAAAAAAGTTTAATTGCGATATTAAATATTTTGATGTGAATCAGATGTGTGTTGGAAATATACTGTTGTCTCAAAATCAAGCTTTCCTTTCAATGCAACCTTTTTTGTTCTTAAGATTGCCTGCTCCCCCCCCCGCCCCCGCCCCCATCGGATTGGAAAATCATAGAAATACCTGTAATCCTTACACGTCATTTAATGGATGGATGCTCTTGTTCGGAGAAGGATGTGTGCATGTTCTACACAAAACAATTGCCATAACGGGGGTGACTCCGTTTATATAACTATAAGTATATTTCTATACAGTAGTTATAGCTGGTTTGTATCAACACTAAACAGCCCTATTTAAATTCCACATAATTGACATAACTTATTATGTATTCAGCAAGCAGTGTTCTGTCCCACTCATATCCTGACCTCTTCATAGTGTTTCTAGCTGTGACAAGGAAATATGCACATTTCAGCCATCGCAGATACTAATGCTGTGCATTAAAATGAGTTGTTTTCGTAGTTTTGTATATTATGCACAGACGCATATGTCATTTGCAAGTTCAGCGTCCCGGCAGCCATATTAATAAATTATCATACTGCGTCAGTGAAAATCTGCTTTACTTCTCTGGCAGTCAGATTCTACCCAGCGTTTATGAAAATGAATACTGGAACCTTATCCGACAGGGTATGAAGAAACAGCCAGCTTCAAATGCGTGTAAATGTCCCAGATTCTTACATAATAATAAGTTCATTAATATGTTTCTCAAATAACAGGAAACATGCTCTTCGAAGTCGGTGAGGAGCAGATTTACTGACTAAGCAGGAAGTGGTACTCTGAGAGGGTTAGTAAACACACACCAACAGCGTAAGCAGAGACCTTTTTTTGATGGTTGCCATGGGAGCTGATGGGAGCTGGAGGAGTAATTGTGGGAGGCAACTTATAAATGCAGGTTTGCCTGTACGGAGGCCCAGAGCATACTGGGAGTCTGTTCTGTGTGCTGGAATTGAGTATCATCTTGGAATACTGCATCTTAAAATATTTTTGGGATGGGAATCTCTGTGCCTGAAATTTTCCTAAAATGGCTTGGAGTTCCAAAGGATCTTCAACTTGGCCTCCCACCTCCAGGTCTGAGCAGCATCCTAGAGTCCAAGGCATCCAAAAAGATCCCACTGCCTACAAGTAGGGCACACGCATGGAATGTGCTGGTCGTCTTTTAAGGTCTCAGAGAAAAGTTCTTGCATTCCCAGTCATCGAATATCTGTTAAAAAAGTCTCTTTAGTCTGTCAATAACCTGCTGGTAGAGGACAAAAGCTTTTCCTGACCTCTCTTGGTTTGTAAGCATGTCATACAGTAGATTTGATTGTGGCTTATTTTAAACACATCATCCTGTACATCACACCACTTCTGAGACCTGGATTTCTCCCTCCTTGTGTGCCTTGTATGTTTTCATTTCCTATAGTATTCCCCAGTAATGATGTCATTGTCCTTTCTATTTTTATCATTTTGATTTGTTGCCTGTGTATAGTGAGGTGTAAATGTTTTATTGTTGAATAAAAGTAAAAATAAACTATTTATCATGAAAAATTCAGATGGCAGCTTTTGCTTTTTATATCACAGACATTCTGTGAAATTTCATGTTAATATTTCTCATATCTCCTATTAATATTTGCTTTTGAAAAAAGAAAACTTTATCTTAATGGTAACTGCTTGGTTATGAGTAAAATTAAATTCCTCGTTATCTTCCTGACATAGACTTAATCATCCCTGCCATCCAATGGATGGATGGATGGATGGATGGGTGTTGCAATAAATCAGCCATTCCTCAGCCCAAACGGCCCCGAACAATGTTCTGTGATTCACACCTGGAAGATCCTTCATGGATAACATCAACAGGAACTCAGCAAATACCTATTTCAGAAAGTCCCAATTGGTCAAGTGATTTATGAGGACCAGTCAGCCGCACCATCTCTATTCTGATAACCATCATATGTCATGCTGGATGGAAAAGACTCCTTCATGGGCATACATTAAATTTAGAATCTGGTTGGTGTAGAATGTGTACATATATTACTTGTGGTAAATGGAAACCAACGGAAAGTTTTAATGATCTACCCCTGCCACGCATGATTGTACAAGAGACACCAAAAAGGTTTTACTGGAGGCTAAATAAAATTATGCAGCAAAATAATTATGCATGGAAAAGTTAGACTTTGCAAAAAAAAAAAAATATTAACATTTCAAAGTTTCCAAACACCTGCTAGTGACACATAAGTCAAGGAAGTGGATGTTTCCGGTTCATCACTGTTTTATATTCCCCCCATACTGTGTCCAAACTGCTGGCAGAGAGTGTGGGCAGCAGCAAGCCCCTGCTCACCCCCTGCCCCAGCCCCCCCACTCCAGGCTCTCCCC
>JAABNX020000001.1:44250417-44265477 GCA_015163995.2 Mormyrus lacerda | reverse complement strand
CCACCTCCCGGCACGCTCCCCAGACCCCATTCATCCTTCAGGAAACCAACCATTGGAAAAGTGGAACTCCTGCTTGGAGAATGAGAATCAAAGGCCTGGGCTTGTAACCCTGTGATTAGCATGTACTGCACTCATGTGCTAATGGAGCAGGTCTCCCGCGGGTCCCTTTCAGACACGCCACGGCCACATCCCACTCAGCATGCGGCTTTCTCTCTGTGGAACCTAGCCGATGTGCTTCAGGGTGCCGGGCAGCCAGGCCGTCGATTTCTAGTGAGCAAAACACACACGGACCTCTCTGCTTATTCGCCAGGTTAAGTATCAGTTTAAATATTTAAATATTTATGTTTTCACTTGGTGTAAGTACACTGCGATGGATTTTTAGGTGGCATGCTGGCACCCAAAGTCCAGGTTATAACTCTCAAACATTAGTACGTGCAGAGGTTTGAGTTTACGATATTTGGTCTAATTAAGTAGCCCAATTTAAAGCCTGAATCCGTGTGTGCATTTCCTCATCTTTAAATACATTTTTCTTTAAGTTATTAAAAAAGCTTAATAACTCACTAATGCTGAAGGTTCACTTCTTCTTTGATCTATACAGATGTGGACCAAAGAGAGAGTACAGGACAAAGGCTCCGTCCCATCCTCCACAGAGAGCCAAATGGTTCGTGCACAGACCAGAGTCAATTTCGCTTTCCAAGTCCCTTTATTGCGTGTAACCAACACTTGCAGTCTGGGGTCCCTGCTGCCAAATGTTCTGTTCCGTCATAATCACTGTTTATGAAGCATCCTGGTATATAAAAGTCAAGTCAAGAGTGAAACATTATACTCAGCCACTAAATAATGCACACAATCTTTCCAATTATGCACCTGTGTATATTAAATAATTTCAAATCGCACAAGTCACTGTACATTTGACCAGACTTGATCAAACAAAGGAGGATTAAGATGAAGATGTCACAGCCAATAACACTATAGAATGACTGTTTTCTTCTGTATAAGATGTAAGTATTAGCATGACCTAATGAGTGAAGTACAGCTTGCATTTGTCCATTGATTGACCAACAAAAGCCCTACACTGCAATGAAAGCAGCGGCCTGGCTCCTCAAGGTGGGAGTGCAGCAAACGCCCAACATCACAAGTAAGTAGGAGGTGTAGACAAAATAAGTTGGAGGCTCAGCGTTCAGTGAAAAAACATTCACAGTTAACAGCCAAAGATTTGAATATCAACATGACCGGATCGGTCACCCATCAAATTATTCAGTGCTCTGCAGCTAGTAAACAGTGTAGGTTACCGGGATCAAAGTACAGACGCTCCTCTACTTATGAACGAGTTACGCTCCGAACAGCCATTCGTGACTTGAAATGTTCGTAAGTTGTTATTCAACATCATTTTAACGGTATACGCAAGTATAAAGAACTAGGGTGCTGGGAGTACGCACGCTACGCTGCTGCGGGAGTAGTGGTCAGAAGTCGTACTAGGCGGAACTGGCGTGCAGAAAAAAAAATTGATGTTGTGGAAATGGGAGCCCAACGAACACAATTTGAACTTCGTTTGCATGTCTGATAGTGCGGAAGTCGAAAGTTCGCAAGTAGAGGAACGTCTGTATTACTTTTGTCATCAGCGCTGATGTCACACTATATCGAATCTAGGAATTATCTGACTTTATGGATTCGGTTCTTCTGGAGGGGAGGGAAGCAGACAGGCGAGGAAAGGGCACAGAGGTTCGTAATGTAAACCTTCCTTTCTGATCTCTGCTACATTCAAGGTAATTTGGTGGATGATTAGCCTAACAGTCATTAACACCATGCCTGCTGCCTGAGACCTGCATAAATAGAGAAACGTTACACTTGTCGGCAGAATACAGGAGCAATAAGCATCACTTCAGAGTCAAGCTAACTTAGCCTTTCCCATCTAGCTTTAAATTCTCTGCACAGTCCACTATATAGACTTATCTGTTCTCTAATGGCAATTAAAAATAAATTAAAAGTAGCCTCCTGCTACTATTTGGATATTAATGGCGTACATCTGTCTTGCCAATCTGCACGTGATTTTTCTCATATGACTTTAATGAAGTCATTATTGCTTGATTGGTGGTTTCATAGAATGAGTAAATACATTATAAATTACAGTTGAAGTTCTATACTTTCTTTTGGCAGATGTTAAATTTCAGCTCACCATGTCTCAGTAGAGGCAGAGTGAAGCATAGAGGTTATCTCAATATTTTAGTAGCCACATTTATGGTCGGTTTCAGTCAGCATGGGGTTTTAAACCACATGCAAAAACCCACTGGAAAAGCATTCATTACTTCACATACAAGATTTTACAACCGTCTTAAAAAGAAGCACAGCCTGCCAAATATATTCACTAAGCAGATATTACGTAATGGTTGCAGGATACGCAGGACTAGCACTTCAGATTCTTGAAATCTAAAGCAGACCGCAAACAAATCTACGTAACTAGCATGGAGTTACTCAAAATAAGCATTGCGATGTTTGGTTACAATAAACCAAAGGCATTGTGGTCCATCTTTCAAAGGCATGGCAGGTGTTTATGTGTTGCAGAACAGCTTGGGAGATGCATATTTGCATTACATTGCTAATTTGGATCCGCCAACACTCATGTAAATGGTAGTAAAATATACATTTAAAGACACGGGCTATGGTAATACTGATGAATGTTTATGATGTGCTGTAAGACTATCTCCCAAACATTGCACACTAATCCACCTTCACTCACCCAGCCCACCCACAAACTAATGAGGGCATGTGCTTCTCCAAACTGATGTTTCTCTTCAGTTCATCACTGTGTAATAGGATTATAATGGCACTATCAGATTTTCATCATTATAGCATATTACTTTTGCATGAAATTCCGAATTTTTCAAATGATAGCAGGCAGCAGTGTTATCTATGAAATTCCTGAATACAGCTTCTCCCCAGGTTACAATGGGGTTACGTAAACCTATCGTATGGCAAAAACATCGTAAACAACCAAAACCTAACAAACATCATAGTCTAGCCTAGTTTACCTTAAATATGCTTAGAAAACTTACATCAGCCTACAGTTGAGCAAAATCATTAAAACAAATTCTATTTTTTAGGTGTTGAATTTATTGAATAATGTACTGGAAGTGAAAAACATTCACCCATCGTGTCGAAATATCGCAACACAGACCATCATAACCTGGGGAGCGTCTGTATTTTGCCATTTATTTTGTTTAATGTGTATAATATAATTTTATGAACATATGTACATATTTTTGCCCACTTATTTCAGGGTCCCTGTGATGGACTAGCATCCTGTCCAAGGTGTAGCCCGTGCCCTAAGCTGCCTGAGGTTCCTAAACACGCCATGACCTTGTTCAGGACAGGTGGGTGGAAGGTGGATGCATGTGTGACTGTCACAATGGTTGCCTGCAGTCCGCTTTTGCCCCTTCCTGTCCCTCCTCAGTTTCTCCTGCTGTCTGTCCTCAGGTGACCGAAGACGGACCCTAGAGTAGCAGATTGGATTACACTGGATCAAGCTTGACGTTTATGCGGTGCATAGGACAGTTTCCGAGGCCCAGTGAATAAAGGAGGATATGTTTACAGACGGAATTCCACACAGCGGTCCGTTGAGAAACAGAGGAATTTGAGGGCACTGACTATTCCAAAGTTTTTTCTTAATCTTTGTACTACACAGATTGGCATGCACATCCTCACCCCCACCACACGGTTCTGCTGCCCATTCCAAGCACAAAGAGCACGCTTAAAGGGCATGAACTACAATCCAAAAAGACCACGACAAATCAGACTAGGATCTGGACTGACTATGTGATACATGCCCTTATTGTTCCTGTTTCCTGCTCTACAGTGCATGTGCACAGTACAAAAAAAAACTTACATCATACTTGCAAATTCATAGAAAGCATGATCAAAGTATCCTGCTCTACTTGAGATTCACGACTCAGGTTCAAAATAAGTTCTATTCTCCAAACTGCCTGGAGCTCCTTACAAAGGACTCCTAATAGGACCCACCTTGGACTGAACACAGAATGGTTATAGGACACCGCTATTTCTAATAAACGAAACAATCATAATCTCTATTATTTACAAGCAAGAATACTATGATAATGTATGTTATGTTGGTACTAAAAGGTTTCCACAAATGACATCACCTGCAGTGAGGGTCTGCTGGGTTAAGCCTTTTTGGTAACTTGAAATATCCAGATCAAAGAATGATCAAAGATTTTGTGGTGTGCTTGACAAATGCCGATCAAACTGAAATGCAATAAATCTCTGCCATGTTTAGAGGGTGCAATGCATGTTACTTTACCTAAAAGTAATCAGACTAATTTAGGTTTTCCCAGGGCAATGTGATGGAAGTTTGAGATGTCAAAAAAGAGTATATTCTCCAGCTTCTGTCCACATTCAGCCAGTCCAGACATTTTCACCGAAGCGTTAAATTCAACATATGCCCTATCTTCAGATATAAGCAATAAAAGCTGCACCAGGTTCACAATCAATAGCAGAGCAGTGGTTCCTCAGTCTATGGTTTTGGTCTTGATGTTCGAAGTGCATTTTTTAAGGCTTAGAAAGTCCACTGAGTTGGATATATGAACGACAATTAGAGAAGCTGCCAAGAAAAGGGTCTGGATTTGGTCAGAATTACAGCAGAGGAAGATATGAGCAGGCCTCATTTCAGTCATAATACCAACCCAAATGTTCTCATTCCAGCGTCTAATCAGTGCCCCACTTGATTATTTGACAAATGAGGTAGGTCATTTGCCCTTTCTGTGCATGAGCCGGTGGACCAGTCACACCAAAGGAAGATGCATGGATCTAGCATCATGGCTCATTAATGCACGAATGCATCGATACCCCCGCAGTGACAAACTGTCCGACCGTCCTGCCGAGGTGCAACAGGTCTTGTTGGCAATCCTATAGGACTAACAAAGGTGTGGTTTTTATTAAAGGGACAGACACAGGCTCTGTTTTACATATGAGACCGATCAGTCATTTACTGAATAAAACGTGACTTTGGAGAAGATCTTTTGGTAAGGAGAACAAGCAGAGCTTCTTTTTCTCACTAGCTGTTTCTCCGTCTCTCCACAAAGTATCAGTCATGCAGATTCCTGTTAGGTAATGCGAGCCGAGCGACCAGCCAGGGGCTGAAACAACAGTGCGCTCCTGTCCATTTCTGGCATTCCTCTCCATTTTAATAAGAGATTAGCGGGCGTGCTCCACCTGTTCACGAGGCTCAGGCCCTGGCAGCGGGCACCACATCTGCTTTGGTCATGTGACCGTGGCAATGCCACAAAGAGCACTCCCCACCCACTCGCCCCCCAAACCCCACCCCCAACCACTCACAATGAGATCACTGTGCTCTGGCTCTAGTTGACAGGAGAAGTGGGGGTAAATGTGTTATGGGGGGTGGGGGTAGGTTGGCCATTGAAGCAAAAGATCTGTTTTTTGCCAGAGAAAAGTAAACAAGTAGGGAATGCACATTCACATAAGCATTTGCACAACGTCGGTCTTTAGGTTGAATTTGTAGGTAAGCTGAGGAAATAATAATAAAGGATATAATAATAATAATAGCTATACAGTAATAATAAAAGTAACTACATATGATACTGTACTGTACCTTGAGCTGCCAAACCGCTGAAGCCCCACAATGTTTTCACAACTGTCGCAAAGCAGTGCTTGCGTTCGTTATTACAAACTATTGTATTTAACCCTCATTTTTAATACGACAGGTTATATGACAGTCCGTTCGTAAGTACGAGTTGTCCGTAAGTCGGACGTTCTTAACCTGGGAACTGCCTGTATTATGATTCTTTGTTGTCTATACCGCATGCCTTTCTCCAATCATATAATTTCAAACACCTGATCATTCATTCAGTCAACGTTAGTAAGTCTGGCAGCTCTCTACCAGCGACTCTTGGTTATAAACTATGTTTCGAAACTACGGTAACTATAGGTGAGACCAGAAGCTCGGCTTTAATGACTATTTTTTTTGTACTATGAAATTTATAAAATTTTCCACAGGAATCCTCAGCTATAAATCAAAGGGACGGCCAACCTCAGCAGGAGACCACGTGTGGTGCCAACACAGAGCAGAGTACCGCACAAACTACTTCCAGACAATGTAGCAGGCTTGATCAGTGATTCCTTCTCATATCAAAATTCAAACTTTTTCACTAGCAATGTACCATAGCAGAGGAATGTATGCAGGGGGAGTGTTTTGATTGTTACCTGCATATGGAACAGACTACCATCACCAATTGACTCAAAGAGCTGAAACACCAGAGGTATGAAATTGGGTGTATCTCAAGATGCGTACTTGACGATACTTGTGTTGTGTGACTGTTTTATGTCATCTTCAATTGCCAAAGACCAATTCCAATAATAAGATGACAAGTACAGAGGATGGTAAAAATCCCCAGATGCTGCTCTTGCTCTGGCGCAAATATCAAGGATACATTGGTTGCACCCTCAGTAAACAAGACCGATCCCATGATTCATTGCATCACAAGTTCATTCTTGGAAGGCAAGTTAGCAAGACTGGTCTTACCAAGACCACAAGTTCGGTCTTTGTGTTCTTGGTATTGAGATTCACCCCGTGGTGTCATGAGCAGATTTGGGATTTTAACCCAACAAGACCAAGAAAAGCAGCACTATTGACAAGATGCTGCAAAAGATGCACAGAGTGATGGAGTCAGATACATGCACCATTAACAAAGAGCTCACACCATGTCCTACAACCACCATTCTTAATCCATATTTTTCTGAACGCACTGAGAGGGTCCTCTGACTCGTCTGCCTAATTATCAACTTCCCAGCCACTTTAGGTTTGATCCGTAGGCAGGACCTGCGGAACCGTGATGGGGTTGAGGGAAGGGCAGCTCGGTCTCCATCTCCTGCTCCTCTTGACATTTATGCTTCCTGCTCTTTCCTCAACACTCGGCTGGGTCTCCGGAGACTCACTTAATGGCCAAAGCGGGAATGGAGTGGGCTTCCGAGACGTGCATTGAAACCCTCTCGCAGCACCACCCCCATATTTGTCCCCCCCCCGCGCGCTCCAGTCACTATTTTTCCAACTGTAATGCGTACACAATGTACCTGTATGCTGTTTATGCTTGAACTGGTATGTTTCAACGGTCTGCATTAGCGCTGAGTACTTGTGCTCAAGATGCTCCAAAAAATTGCAGAGTGCTCTCACATATTCCTTTACTTGACACAAGCAGCATGTTCTGGGTACAAAGCCGGTTTTTTAGACAGCTCAGATGTCTGCAGCACATTAGCTGGGAACATCTATGAGCAGGACTAACTCTGATAGGATAAAACTGACCAACCAGAAGCAACACTGGTTCCTATAGTATTCTTTTGTTTAAATTCAATCTAAATTAGAGCGTTATAAAATCTCTTCTATCTTAACAAATCCAGCCATAACTAAACCGAGTGATAGCACATCCAAATTTGCATAAGCAGAACTATGCATGACAAACCTCACAGGACTTGAACAAACATTCTGATTCTGCTCTGACTGCTAGACTCTTAGGTTTTGCCTGGCAGAGATTGAGCCCCACCCTGACCCTGGTTGTGTCAATCAGCATACAGCCACATATACAGGATTGCTTATGAATAATCTGTACTATTTAATTAATACATCAGTCAAAGCATGCATTCTGCGGTTTTCCATTCATGATTTATATGTTTATAATTCATCTCCTGTGTCACAGTAAGTTGTTCTGGCAGCCAGGCTATGCAATTATTCTCTTCAGAAAATGAGGTTAATTAATGTGTTAATTAAAATCCACTAGATACTTTGTGGTACAGCCAGCCTGTGATGGTAATGGCAGGTCTTTCAGGCCATTCCCTGTCTTCTTGAGCTGTCCATCTCACTGCATGTTGCCTGCACAGGAATGTGACCCATGTCAAAAATGCCTGCTGCGGGGAATTCCCTGCATTCAGGGGCTACACTCGGCTGAAAGCTTATACCTGCAATGGCAGGAATGTCACTCCTGGTACCAGGGATATAGTTTAGGCAGTGACCCACAGCTCTAAAGGAGCTTTGCCTAGGTCTGGGTGAGTCCCAGCATCCTGCCATCCAGCACCACCTGTGTCTAACATCACAAAAGGCACCATGGGAAGGCGGGCGTGATAGCAGGCGGTGCCTCACAGATGTGAAGTGTCTTCTTGTCAGCCTCCCTCTGAAACATCTGTCAATCAGCCCGGGCCAGAAGCCAGGAAGGGAGGGGTGGCCAGAGCACGGGTCTGGAGCGGGGGGGGGAGGGGGCACAGCTGCCAGTCGGAGCCCCCGCCACTCTGAAGTCCTGCACCGTGGGGGACCCGATCCGAGGCAGCCCCGCACTGAGAGCCCCAGGCTAAGTGTGACATCCTCTCTGTGGGTAACCCTGGGCCAAAACTAATAAAGCCAAGGAGTCTCCAACGCTAAACAAAAAAGGCTCCTAATGTAATGAATCAAGCTAGACAGCTGGACAATAGTGAGAGCAGCGGTGGATAATGGAATTAGCCTCCAATTTGTATCACTTCCCCCAAGGATTGACTTGTTTTATCTAGTTAGCCTTTTTCTTCCTTTTGGGACACACTGTACCCTTTAATGCCCCAAGAGTGATAAGCAGGAGAAAGCCCTTGTTATCCTGCTCTGCTCTGAAAGAGATTACAATCTTAGCTGTCGCACAGCTCAGCGTGGTGTTCGGACGTCTCCCTTCGCTTCCCAGCGTCGACTGGCCAGCGCCTCAGAAGCTGTCATTCTTTGCGGATCCATCAAGCGTCACGTCTCCCAGTGAGGGGGGGTGAGGGGGGGTTAGAGTCACCTATCCACCAGGGCCGGAGGCTGCCAGAAGCACCCTCCCCTTAAAGGTGTCCCCCCACCACCCCCGCCGTACAAATTCTCGGTACCAGCTGGGGGCCGACATGTCCGACAAAAAGTGGCCGGGGGTGGGAGGCAAAGTGGGGGGGTGGGTGGAAGAGCGCAAGGATGAATGAGAGGAAGGACAGTGAATTATGCCTTATGGGACACTGATGTGGAATGCAGGGGTGATAAAGAGCCTTGGCGGGTTGCTTCTGCTCCCCTGATGCCTCAATGGCGTCTTTGACAGCTGAGAGAAGGCCGCCTTTGTACCAGCCAGGCACTGACACCACACAATGTTGTGAATGCTCCACATTGCTGCCATTCCGGCTCACGCTTTCCTCTACGCTCCCGGCTTATCAAGAATTCCTCTTTCTTTCTGGCCTTCCATTCTTCGGGAGTGTGTGAGCATTGTGCTGGCTGGCCAAGACATTTGGGCCGAAAGCTTTCCCAGAGCCTCTGAAGTCAACTTTTGGGTGTAGGACAAAACACGCCATTTTTTTTCAAGTAGAAAATCCGGCCCATTCGAATGACGTATTTGACTAGTACATTGAGATGTATTCCTTTTAAACTATTCAGATTGTGTAAGTAGGATACCTTACATGACAAAGGGTTGGATATGATACTGGTATTTTTGTAGTGAACAAACAACATTCCATAATGTTCAACAGAAATATTATTCAGAACAATTAAAATTTATCATTACAAAGTAACTCAGTAGGCCTTTGTCAAGGTTACTTCTTAGAGAGTAATTCCCAAGGGTAACCTTCATGTAGAGAATGGTTTCGTAACAAATGGTTAATGCCGCACAGAGCTTAACCTTAGAAGCTATGATCCGGAAGGTCTAGGTTCTGCCAGTTTTAAAGAATGAATTTTAATGGGATTCTGGTGTTTCCAATGTCAAGCAGGTACATCCATTTTAGTGTGGAGGTCACCAAAAGCAGCAATTCAAGGTACGACCTCCTCTAAGCAATTAAGTTCTGAGGCACGATGAAGTTCAGTACATTCTGCTTAAAATTGAGTACTGCTGCTCTTGGTCTTGTTCAGAGAAGCACAGAATGAGCTCAAAGATAAAATTCTGGAAGTCTGCTTATGTATAACAGGGCAAAACATTTCATAAGACCTTTTTAAATGTCTGAGTTTTTTCAAGCTATACAATCTCAGCACAATGTGTTTGTATGTGCACAGGCTAAATGAATGAACATCTTATGTCCGTGATTGTGCCTCAGCTCATGATTGCCTATTTTGCAGCGTAATTGAAATTCAACTGCAGGATGATCCTCTTTATAAGATTTTGTAGGAATACAATCATGGAAAAGCATTTATTTTCTTCCTGGGTAGAAGCAACAGCTGCTGCACTTCTGCCACTACATGGTCCGTGTCCAGCTCCATCTCCCCGTCTCTCCATTAATTCACATAATGTTTCTGTACCGTCCAATTTGTATCTGTATAGAGGCCTCCTGCATGGTGTAATAGAAGGGCTCCTCACTGAGAAACCAAGTTCCGTTCCAATAACCAGGTCGTTAAGTGAGATGGTCACCAAATGAAAATCTCGGTAGCCTAGGCGTGACCGCGACTATGCCTACGACTTTACTTCCGCTTTCTACACTCAATTTCTTTTATCCTTTATGAACTGGACATTTTTAACATTTTACTTCAAAGATCCCTCAGTCCAGCTTGCGTTGTCACTCAAGTGTACAGAAATTGAATGACTGAATTTTTTATTAACAAATACAAATTTGCAAATGGTTACTAACTGAAGTAGTCACTAAATGATGAGAGATTGTAATTCTGAACAGGGTTCTGTACTTGAAACAGCTTACAGCTCCATGGAGGACGGTTTGGCCCGCTAGCTAGCATGGTTGCCTTGCACCTTTAGACTCTGGGCTTTGAATACAAACTCCACGGTGTGTGTAGAGTTTGCATTTTCTCCCCAAGTCGCACTAGGTTTTCCCTGCAGTCCAAAGCTGTTTGGCTAGTTGGTGTCTCTAATGGGTCGATAGAGTGATGCCACTATTAGGCCCCTGAACAAGGCCGTAAACCTCCAATTACTCCAGGCATTGATTCTCCCAGCCTTCTGAAGTGTATGTTGCTTACAATAAAAGCATCTCTTAAATGAATGTAGTGTAAATTGTCCATAGTGTATGATTGTATATGTTCCCTGTGATGGACTGGCACCCCATCAAGGTTATAGGCCAGCCCAGTGCCTCATGCTGCTTGGGATAGGATCCTCATTACTAACCTCATATTCTGATAATCCTTTTGGTGATTATTATGTATAATGTATATTGTAACATATTGGCATATCACTATAGCAGTTAAAATCTTACCTCAAGCAGAAATGCAGTCATTATGTGCTTGACAATTAGATAGACTGTTTGGTTATGGGAATACCGTAAAGGTATACTGACTGGTTGCCACCCACAAGCCAAGTTTGGGAACCACTGGCATGTAGAATCTCTATATCAGACACTCCTGAAAGAAAAGAGGAAAACAGCACAGTCTCTAAAACAATCTAACCCTTATTTATTTAGCGCTTCTCCTTGTATTGCCACCTTATCGTGGTGGAGGGGTTTGCGTGCCTCAGTGACCCTGGGGGCTATGTTGTCGGGGGCAATAGCCCCTGGTAGGGTCTCCCAAGGCAAAAAGGTCCCAGGGGAGTGTGGCCAGACAAAGAGCCATCCAAAAGAACCCAATGATAAGGTATTACAACAAAGTCTCGTTTCCCTCGCCTGGACTAGGGTCACCGGGGCCCCACCCTGGAGCCAGGCCTGGGGGAGGGGCCCGTTGGCGACCCGTGGGGCCTGGCCGGGCATAGCCTGAAAGAGGCACACGGGACTGTCTCCAGGTGGGTCCACTACCCGCAAGGGGAATGTCAGGGGTTCGGTGCATTGGATCGGGTGGCTGCCAAGGGAGGCCCTGGCAGTCCGATCCCCAGCTTGTGCGTGAGGTTGAGAGATATTGACTGGATATAGTCAGGCTCACCTCAACGCATAGCGTGGGTTCTGGAACCAATCTCCTAGAGAGGGGCTGGACGCTCTTTTCTTCAGGAGTTGCAGCAGGTGAGTGACGCCAGGCTAGGGTGGGGCTACTGCTGGCCATACAGCCTTTTACCCTGGTGAACAAGAGGGCCATCTCCCTGCGCCTTCGGGGCGGGGCTAAGTATCTGACTGTCATCTGCACTTATGCGCAGTCTTCTTGGACTCCCTGAGTGATGTGCTAGTTAGTGCACCACGAGGGGATTCCATCGTTTTGCTGGGGGACTTCAACGCTCACGTGGGCAATGACAGTGTGACCTGGAGGGGGGTGATTGGGAGGAACGACCTCCCTGATCTGAACCCGAGGGTTGTTCTGTTACTGGACTTCTGTGCAATGCATAGTCCATAATGCACACCATGTTCAAGCATAAGGGTGTCCATAAGTGGACATGGTATGAACATGCCTGGCGCTACAGGTCAATGATCGATTTTATAATCGTATCATCTGACCTGCGGCCTTCTGTCTTGGATACTCGGGTAAAGAGAAGGGCAGAGCTGATGGTGAGTTGGCTCAGGTGGCGGGGGAGGAAGTCGATCAGACTTGGTAGGCCCAAGCGTATAGTTAGGGTCTGCCGGGAACATCTGGCAGAGGCTCCTGTTCGCCGGAGCTTTAACTCACACCTTCGGCAGAATTCCAACTGCATAACGAGATCGATAGTCGAATCTCAGATTCAGGAGGAACAATGCGGTTTTCGTCCTGGCCGTGGAACACTAGACCAGCTTTATACTCTTGCAAGGGTACTGGAGGGGGCCTGGGAGTTTGTCTATCCAGTCTACATGTGTTTTGTGGATTTAGAAAAGGCTTACGACCGGGTTCCCCGAGGTGCTCTGTGGGGGGTGCTTAGGGAGCATGGGGTCCGGGGCTCACTGTTATGGGCGATTTGGTCCCTGTATGGACAGAGCAGCATTGCCGGTAATAAGTCGGACATGTTCCCAGTGCGGGTTGGGCTCTGTCAGGGCTGCCCTTTGTCATCAGTCCTGTTTATAATATTTATGGACAGGATTTCTAGACGCAGCCAGGGTGTTGAGAGCGTCCAGTATGGTGGCCTCAGGATTGTCTCGCTGCTTTTTGCGGACAATGTCGTCCTGTTGGCTTCATCTGCTGGGGATCTCCAATGTGCTCTGGGGCAGTTCATGGCCGAGTGCGAAGCAGCGGGGATGAGGATTAGCTCCTCCAACTCCAAGACCACGGTTCTCAGCCGGAAACGGGTGGATTGCCATCTTCAGGTCAGGGAAGAGGGTACTACCTCAAGTGGAGGAGTTCAAGTATCTCAGGGTCTTGTTCACAAGTAAGGGTAGGCGAGATCGGGAGCTGGTCAGACGAATCAGAGCGGCATCTACAGTTTTGCAAGCACTTAACCGGTTTGTCGTGGCTAAGAAAGAACTGAGCCAGAAGGCAAAGCTCTCGATCTATTAGTCCATCTTTGTCGCTACCCTCACCTATGGTCATGAGCTATGGGTAATGATCGATAGAACAAGATCGCGAATACAGGTGGCTGAAATGAGGTTTCTCCGCAGGGTGTCTGGGTTCTCTCTCCCATAGGGATAAGATGATGTGATAGACTGAGAAGTTTGGATATCCGGGAGGGTCTCAGAGTAGAACTGCTACTTCTCCGCGTCGAAAGAAGTCAGTTGAGGTGGTTTGGACATCTGGTGCGGATGCCTCCTGGGCGGCTACCCAGAGAGGTTTTCCGTGCATGTCCCACAGGGAGGAGGCCCCGGGGCAGACCCAGGACACGCTGGAGGGATTATATCTCTCAGCAGGCCTGGAAACCCCTCAGCATCTTCCCCAAGGAGCTGGTAGAGGTAGCTGGGGAGAGGGAGGTATGCGTATCTCGCATGAAGCTGCTGCTCCAGTGACCTGAACTCCGGACAAGCAGTAGGTAATGGATGGATGGATGAATGGACTTATTTAGCAGATACTTGTATTCAAAGTGAAATACAGTTGAGAAGGCAGAGTCAGACAGTAACTGGAGCTTAAGGATCTTGTTCAGAGACCCAGTGGTGACATCATTCATTTTGGGATTCAAAGCAGCAATCCCTGATCATATACACAGGCACCCAACTCACTGAGCCAGACAGTATAATACAGCAACAGAACTCGTAACACACATTCACTCTCAGAAAAAAGGGCACCAGTTTGTACCTTTGCTTGTCACTGGGGTTGTAACCTCAAGGGTGGGCAAGTTTACCCTTAGCTGTAGGTAACTGTACCTTATAAGGTACAAAACTGGACTATGAGGAACATCTTTGTACCATACTGTAAGGGGCACAATAATGTTGTTGAGGAGAGTCCATTTCTGTACCTTAAAAGGAATACAAAATGTATGGTACAGCCCCAGTGACATCCAAAGATGCCCTTTTTTCTGAGTGTTTGGCAATTTGATTTAATGTTTAATCACTGTTTCTCTGACTGTTAGTTTCTTCATCATGTCTGATGACTCTTAATCCACATCAAATAAAGCAATGTTACCAGGGTGGAATTAAGTGGCTTTGCTGCCTTTTACCAAGCAGGGGAAAAACTTGGGATGTCTTTCAAGGAAACCATTGCTTGAAATGTTCTCTTTCTCTTATGAACGAAACACAATGACGGCTGGACTGTGTGGAGGCCATTTGCGGCCTGTTTCACACAAATGGGCAAGCATGCAAAAAGACAAAGCAGACATACATATAGGTATGACACATACACACAGGTATGACATATACACAGAGGTATGACACATACACACAGGTATGACACATACACACAGGTATGACATATACACACAGGTATGACACATACACACAGGTATGACACATACACACAAAGACGAGGCATACTATCAAACACACAAAAAAAGTACAACATAAAAAACAGAGGTACAGTCACACACATACAAACAAAAATATATTCATATATAGAAAGTGCAAAGATGAAAAAATGCCTGCAAATGCACAAAGATATCATACATCACGGGATGAGTAAATACCAGAGACAAAAGCCAGAAACATGCACACAAGGGCCCTTATATAATGTTTCCTGGCAGTTGGCATGTGCGGGATAGAGGAATTGTACGTCCATCCATCCATCCATTTTCCAACCCGCTTAATACTATTGGGTCGCGGGGGGTCCGGAGCCTATCCCGGAAGCAACGGGCACGAGGCAGGGAACAACCCTGGACAGGGGGC
>JAABNX020000001.1:44225933-44250317 GCA_015163995.2 Mormyrus lacerda | reverse complement strand
AACATGCAAACTCCACACACATGTAACCCAGGCGGAGACTCGAACCCGGGCCCCAGAGGTGTGAGGCAACAGTGCTAGCCACTGCACCAAGGAATTGTACAATATAGCATAATAGTAGTATAATCTTTTATTGGCCACTGCACATGCTACCCCGACTTGCTTTTCATAGCTCGGGTGTCGCAGTACAGGGTCAAGCAACTCGTTAAACAAAGGGGAACAGGGCTTTTGTGGTCATTGCATCTCAATTATGGAACGCTCTTCCCAACTTTATCAAAGAATCTTCTTCGACAAAACAGTATAAAACCAGACAAAAAAAATCACTTTTATGCTATAGCCTTTGATGACCTTTAATTTCAAGGGTGCTGCTGGCCTGTGTTTTTGTTTAGCTCCTGGTTTTTGTTTTAAATTGTGTTTTTCCTTTTAATTGTATTTTAATGGTGCATTTCACTGTTTTTCATATGTTATGTTCTGGTTTTATTTAATTTCCAATGTTGCTTATTGTGAAGCACTTTGGCTACAGCACTGCTGGGGCTGTTTGCATTGCCATCGCACACTTGGAGCTGACGGTTAAGGGCTTTGCTCAAGGGCCCACAGACATGTGACTGTTCAGTCAAGGCTTGAACTTGCAACCTTTCCGATCACGGCCACAGAGACACCTCACTGCCCCCCCAGAGATGCCCCTGTCTTCCTGCGCCATGTGCAGTTCACACCTTCAGCATGATACACCTGCAATCTTTCCTCTCCGCTAACATAGGCTAATATTCCAAGTTTAATATACGAAGACTAATATTCAAAGGTTACAGGGATTAAACCTTAGCTGTTTAGGAGCCTATAGAGCTGGTCTGTAACCATTGCTCCCTAATCAGATTTATCACACACTGCCACAAGAAAAACATCACTGAATCAGATGCTCCCCTGCCCGCCTGCACGTTCATTCGGCGTGCTTCTCCGAATAAATGCCACGAAGGAGTGTTTATTTCATGTCATACAAATAACAGGAAAAACGAAGACATTTTCCAAAGGAGGGGCTTTGATGAAGGGAGATGAATAAAGAGACTGCGAAGCGGGGTGAAATCGTAAGCCCACTTCTGGCTTGTTAGGTACTTCAGATGCTTTTCTTTTTTTCATTTTGATTTTAGCATCATTTGGATAAGAAGAATCGCATCTGCAGATCCATTAGCTACTCTCACTGCACTAACCAATATAAAAAGAGGAATAAAAAGTAGTAATAATAATGCGATTTAATAATGTAAAAATTATGTACAAAGATTTGGAATATATCGATGCTGTCCAATGAAAAACACCAATATCCAAATATGTTTTATTTTGGGAGCATAAAAAAACACATCTTCTCAAAAACTGCTTTACAATATATACCTAAAAATATAAAAAAATAATATCCTTAGCGCACTCTCTTTATGCAACTGTCAGTGAACAGTTTAATGTCTTAAATGGATTTATGTGGATTGATGTCAGTGAGACAAATGTGTCAGCATCAGCAAAATACAAACTAATCTCTCTTTACGTATACAATTAACAATGATGTTAGCTAGCTATCTAGCTATCAATGTTAAACTGTTAAAATTAGCAAGATAAAGTATTCCTTACAAATGATCATGAATATAAATGTTAACTAGAAACATAGCTAAATAGATGTTAAAATTTGTACCTTTGCTTGTTACTGGGGCTGTACCCTCAAGGGTCTGCCAATTAAACCCTGAGCTGTAGATATTTGTACCTAGGTAACATTTCTGTGTCATTGAGGGTGCCTTAATGCTGTTTGTACCTTTGAGATGTTGCCCAAAGTCAATTTCTGTACCTTAAAAAGTGCAATTACAAGGGTACAGCCCCAGTGACAAGCAATGGTACAAATTTTTATCCTTTCTGAGAGTGTAGTAAACGTCACAATCGCATTTTCATTGAACAGCAACGATATGCTCTATGGCTCCAGAACACATCATGAATTTACATCAGGTCCAGTTAAAGCAATTCAGCGATCATTCTGAGGCAAGCAAGGTATGTCCTTCGAGTGTGGCCCGATTATTATTATATGTGGATTAGGGTCATCCTATATGAAGACCGACACAAAGAACCCACAGCTTTATAACGGACCACAGCAAAGGAGTACTAGTCCTTATTTAACTTTGTGCACTCCGCGGGCTGGATGCTGAATATGGCATGAAGCGAGTCAGATCGGCACCCTGAACCCCCCCACCCCACCCCCACCCCAACAGCAGGCTTGCCGTCCCCTTGGGGCGCCAGAGACCCAGCACATTGACCCCGAGTGGAACCCTTGGCTGTGAACTCCAAATTCCGCAGCGTGCAGACGGCCCACGAACTCCGTTTCCAGCTAAAACAGCATCATCCCCCCCACCACCACCACATCCACTAACCCCCCCCCCCTCCACTCACATGACATTCCCAAAAAAGGCCTACAGCCCAAGGCTGCCCTGATTGCGCTGCATGACTCAACTGGCCAGGAATTAGAAGAGCGAGCGCCACTGTGGGGCCTCTCGGAGCAATGGCACAGACCCATTATTTCGTACTCATGATATTGCCATAGCAAATTATGCCCTGCTCCTAGCTCCTTATTTAACTGTAGGCTTGGCTGTCATCTTCACAATTACTCCAGTGAGACCTTTCTGCAATAAGCAAAAAGAAATTTCATTCAGACCACACAGAGGTGCAGTGAATGATTCTGCTTTATAATTTTATTTCAGATTCAGCTCATAACCTCATTCAGGTGAAAAGGAAGCATGTGGGTGTTACAGTAACATCCAAGCCCTCTCACATGTATTCATGCTATCATTATCTTCTAGCTTATTTATTGCACATATAAATACAAATATCCCCCAGGTACTTCATCTCCCTCCCACAGTCCAAAGACATACCATTTAGCTAACTAGCATCTCTAAATTGTCCACAGAGAGTGATATTGTGTGTGTGTGTAAATGCCCTGCAGTGGACTAGTATCCCATGCAGTGTGCACCCCAGCCTTGTGCCCTATGCTGCGGGGGATAATCCCCCACCCCCATGACCGGGTTAAATGGTTAGAAGCATAAATTACTTAAAGAAATACTATAAGAATACTAGCAACGCTCCGGAAGTGAAGGCATCCACACTCCATAATCATCTGTCCTATTCAGGGTCACATGGGATCCAGAGGTTATGGGCAGGTGACAACCCATGATGGAGCACCACCCCATCACAGGGCACACTCACACACACACACAAAACCCAGCCAGAGAATCAAACCCAAATCCCTGAGGCAACAGGGCTAAGCACTGCGCCACCAGGCCAATCAAAACAAAGACAGGATCTCTCACAGTTGACGGACCAATAGAAAACCTCACATAAACAAAAGTAGGAAAACGACATCAGGCCCCAGCGTCAAGGTGATAGCTGTCAGAGGGCCAGAGCTGGAACAGAATAACAGCGAAGAGATAAACAGGCAGATTAGCTTGTTTTAAATCCAGATGCTGAGGATGAACAGCTGCATTCTTCTTGCGATGATTGAGCATCATCTGACCAGCACTGCTAATGATGTCCAGACTGAGTGACAATCCCATTCTGTTCCCAGCCTCTGCTTTCCATTCCTGACGCCATACATCGTGTACACTGACAGTTTCTTACTTATAAATAAACACGGTGAAAGCTGGATTTTATAAATGAGCCTGATATTCTGACAAAAGCTAATATGCTTCATTATATCTCCTCCAAGCTAGTCTCCTCCACGCATCATCTGCGTTATTTGGGGACCTGGTTCAGCCTTAATTGTCAGATAATATTGCAGGTAGATAGACAGTGTTGGGACTCACTGGATAATAGTACAACTTCAACCCAGCTGGGAATCAGAAGCTACAGCTCTGGAAAAATTCGAGACCATTCTATATTTTAAAAAAATCTGAATTCTTAAATCCTGGTTTAATCCTAGTTCTGTTGGCAGAAGTCTACAGTGTGTGCCAAACTGATTCCAGTTTTTGCACCTTGCCTGCTTGGCACCATATGCATGTTAGTTTGTGCATGTTCTTGCTACTGTATGTGCCGGAATTTCTCACTTGGATCAATAAAATACATATTAATACTCCAATTCCCCCTCCCCCATGCTAAAACCATGCAGTAAGGTAGACTGGCATCCATAGTATTGTGCATGGGATGCATGCTGCCCTGCGATGATGCGGCATCCTGTTTAAGGTGCGCTGCTGCCTTGTTCTGTCCAGCCTTGGATAGACTCTAGACCCTCTAGTAGATCAGCCATACAGAAGACAGATGGATAGATATGTATAATATGCAATGTATGCAAGGCCAGCTGGGCCACATGCCGGCAGCTACAAGGCTGTGCACCAAAAACAACACAGATCTGGGGCACAAAGACAGATTAAACAATGGAGGACAGTGTCAGTACTTCCCTTATGAATCTCCATACATATTTTAATGAACATTTTATGTTTACATTTTTGAAGTACAGTAAAATCCAGTTATAACTGACTTCAAGGGACCTGGCAAAACAGTCCATTATTTCCAAAGTCCGTTATATCCAGAGTTGCTGTATGCCCAGAACACAACTACAGGACACCATTCACTCATGCCACACCCCACACGTGTCGTGTAGATTACTATATTGTACATGTAGCAATCCAATTTTACCTGACCAGATGCGTAACTATTACTAATCCCGACTACGTATCTGCGCTGAATATCACCGGCACACCACGCACCTTGTAGACAGAGCCCTGTATGTCCGTTATAGCAAACGAAACTACAGCTAAAAGCGGCCCTGGGGACCAAATTGTTTGTCCGTTATAGACGATATTCCGTTATACGCAAGTTCACTATAACGGGATTTTACTGTATAGTGAAATGAGCATGATACTACATACATCATTTAAACTATTACAAATATAAAACTGACTCTTTAGATGCTTCCGTGTATCTGTCTACCTGAATTACGTATTTCTATTCGAAAACAAGCCAAAATCCATGTATTCAGTATACATGAATACAACTGCAACCTTGCTTAAAAAGCACAAAATACAGCTATGGAAAATATTCAGAGACCACTGTCTCTATATATATATTTGAAATCTGCATTCTTACATCCTGGTATAATGCCAGTTCTGTTGGCAGATGGCTACAGTGTGTATAGTATTGAGCTTCCATGCTCAAAATTTCTAAGAGAGCAGTACATAAAAAAAGTGAAGCAGGACAGACTGGCAATGACCAAAACCAAGCAGACAGAGGGCAGAAAGGACTTTCTAATGCCAGAGATGACCGTCAACTTATCTGACAATTTCTTATGATTTGGAAGATGAAATCAAGCGACTTTCAAAAGGAATGGGAAACATTAAGTGGTGTGAAGTGCACAGCTAGGACTGTTAGGACTGCAGGGACTGTAGAAGCTCTTAAAGACCCATAAAGCAAGGAAGAAGAGGTGGGCTGGAGTTTGCAAAAAAATGTATATTTTACACAGACACATTCCCATAAACTGAGAAATAAGTAAAACTAAAAATGTTGCTGCAGTCTCTTAATTAATTCCAGAACTGTATTACCTGATGAGATCCAGGACCAATACTCACAATGGACATGTTAATCTAGCAAGAAGTGTGAATACTGCCTACCATGACATCCCACTGAATACTTAGTCAGCTGTAAAATTTTGTTGTGGGTAGCAGATGGATAGCAACTGATCCCCAAAAAAGACCAGCCATTTTAGGCTTAGCCATAATCAACCGACATGTATATATGTGTAAATTAAAGAATGCAATACAGAAAGTGACATGACACACACGAGGCTACTCTCTGAGTAAAAATAACCTTCCAAACAAACAAACACACAAATCAGGACCAGATAAAAATAAGTGTTTCTAATTACTTCAATTTAATAGCTAGTACATGGAGCTACCGACAATTAACTAGATTCTGATATGCAAAGTAATTTTATCATGAATAATAATTTGCGAGATTAATGTTTTTCCATGTATAAATCCTATTCTTTGGACATTTAATTATAAAAATTATATCTCAAAGTATAATTAAATTAAAACCATCAAAGAACCACTGGGCCCATAAAGCTACATCATAAACTATTCATACTGCAGTTTAATTTAATTTAAATATTAATACCATTAATAACATTCAATATCTTGTTACTACTTGATTCAGTGCATTCCAAAACTCAATACTGCATAGAATTCTTCTTAAGCACTTTAAAGCGTATTTCCTTTAAAACACTTGATTTTCAAGTTGACGTTTCCACACGAGACCTGCGTTTCTCTGCATCAGCCATTTTCAAAAGCCAACAAGCTCATCTGATCCAGCAGACGGGGTTTGGGCCGTAGTGACTGCAGAATTGTGTGTGAGCTGAGTAAGACGGAGGCCTAGATTCTAGCACACAACAGCCCCAACAAAATTACAGTACAGAAAGAACCCTAAAGGCAGCATCTGCAAAAAGCAGATGGACAAGTTGTGGACAAGTTGTGAAGTTGCTGACAACTTTGCTTAGTGCTGGGCTACACTGCCATCTACTGGCCACCAAGCCATAATAACAGTCTGGCTGTAACGGGTCGTGACAATTTATCAATCAGCAAAAGAAACAGTAGCCGAATTTAAGAAAATAGAAATTTAATTTCCAGAATAAGCAATAAGTGTCCCGAAAGCCCCAGAGAAGCACATGTGTGAACTGTGCCACAAGAGCAGATTGAGTGCATGCTGCTGGTTCCCAGTATTGAGAGATGTGGCACACCAGCTAGTGGAAGAGCAATTCTTATATCCCTTCCCTTTATGAAAGCACTTTGCAGGACTTAATTACCCAAGCATCCATCTGTTTTTCTTCATCAGTCACACATTACAGCATAACTTTGGGTTGAGTTTTGCAGAGGGGGTGGGGGGGAGGTTGAGGTCTCCGGGGGTAGTACTGGCTAATTGTGATTGCTCACTCCCATGCATTACAGCCTATCGTAGGAAATCAAGAGTCACCACAGAGCGCAGACTTCACACAGAGAATCGGGTGCAGAATCAATCTAAACATCAAAATGTATAAACGTTTCTATCATCATAAATCATTATCATACTGTCCTATGTCTTTAGTGCCTGTATAGTATCACATTAAAATTATAGATACCACATTTCAAGGCCCTTTGAAAACCATGCAAAAGATACATAGTTTAATTTAAAGCCTTTGACTTCATACATTTATCAAAGAATTATTCCATCCATATTTCAACTGTATATACTAGCCAGGATTACATGGGGCTGGATCCTATATGAAAGGCAGCATTAGGCACCAGGTTGGGTTTGGGTACACCCCAAATGAAATGCGCTCCATATTATACACTTTGGAACTCAGATCACTACCTCATATTTCAGTGGCCTGTACTACGAAGCAGGGTAACTGGCTTATCAGGGTAACTTGTTGGATTTAAGGTAGTCTGGGCAAAATGCAAGTGAACGAATATGAAGTCCATTTAAACTGTGGTACCGTAAATCCCACAAGTTACCCCAAAAGCCAGTAACCCTGCTTCAAGTACAGGCCACTGTACTGTGGCAGATTCCCACACAAGGCAGGGCTGCAATTCAAGGTATAAGGTACCTGTGCTACTCACTGAGCCACCTAATATAGGAATAGTTTACTATGTCCTCATTCATGACCTTCCAGTACTTATAAAAAGTAAAACCCCGTGATATCATTTTTAAAATACTACGTAGGACGATCTATTGCCATCCACTAGATGGCGCGGTCGCGCTGGCTGGGCTGACGTCAGTGCGTTGCCGGTATCTAAGCTGAGTTAAGGGCCCAGTCTGTCCTTTTCAACGGAGCGAGCCGTAAGGGGGAGACGGGAGCCATCTTAGCGCAAACTCCTCAGCACAATCCGACAAAATGATCATCTATAAGGACCTCATCTCGGGTACGTGCGATTTTTACTCTCACCGCGCCACTTGGATGGTTGCAGTCCGGGGATTATTTTTTAACATCTGCTGTTGGCGAAGCTGTTATTTACTGCTGCCGTTTCGAGGCCTGGTTGTGCTACCGAAGGCCTTATGCCCGTTACCCGAATGTGCTCGAAAATTGTTGTCGTTGCCTGATTTTTCTTTTGTAAAATTACGTACTGATTAAAATCACGCTGTGTGTGACAGAATGTGCGTCTTCATAGCAGAAATTTACTTCAAATATTTATTGGCCAAGTAAGCGATAGCTTTTAGCTAACGGTGTTTGTAAACTCGCCGGCTGGGTTTGTCACAGGGATGTATCTGGATATCACATTGTATCCAGCTGCGCGGCATGTTTTCAGCAAACTTGTTGGGTGAATAAGTTCTGGCTTTCACTATTCGTAAGCACGGCGCGGGTAGTTGTTACCACAGTGTCCGGGGCTTTAAAAGTTTGTCTCGTAGAAGCGCTGGGTAACTTCGGCGGCGTTACTGTCCAGGGAAACACGAGCGGCCGTGTTTGGGCGAGCTGCGCATGCGCCGCCGGGCGCGGAGCCGGTACTGCTACTGCGACAACTTTTCTATGAAGTTACCGCCCTGTGTTACACTTTTGTCTTGCAGGAGATGAAATGTTCTCCGACATTTACAAAATTAAAGAGTCTCCCAATGGAATCTTATACGAAGTAGAAGGAAAGGTAAGTTTGTTCTATGTTGTGCTTATTCCTGTTGTAGTCATTGTGTCTGTTTTCCCTGCTTGTCTCGTATGTTCTATGTGCCGCTGGCATGTTCTCACAGTCAGATGTTGCCGTACGGATTTGTTAAGGTTCTGATGCCATTATTTTTTTTTTCTCCCCTTTTTGGACGATAGTCCCGTTTTGTGTTTTCGGCATGCGTCTATCTGGGGGTGCCACATGTGGCAGTGGTTTACATGATGTAATTTCTGCAGATCGTCAGCAGAACAGAGGATATCGATGATGCCCTGATTGGTGGCAACGCGTCAGCAGAGGGCACAGATGACAGCTGTGACTCAACCACAGTCAGTGGTGTGGACATAGTCCTCAACCACAAGCTGCAGGAGACCTCCTTCACTAAAGACACATACAAGGCATACATCAAGGAGTACATGAAAGCGTGAGTGTTGAGATATGGTACTGCCCCCCCCCCCAAGACGAATCTTGAACATCCTTTGACAACCTGACGCTGTTCACTTGTGGCCAATCAGGTATTTATAAAGAGGATGCAAATTAATATCCCAGCGCTTTCTGTCTGCTGTCACTGTAGCAGCACAGATTGAATGTGGGATGACAGTGTGTATTTATGGGACGGTCAGACTGATGCGAGGATTAAAAAATGCCCCTGAATCAGATCCATTCTAGTTGCTTGACAGGAAAAGCAGAATGGGTTTCCGGTGGTGGAGGGACTTTGCAGGTCGTTTTTGCTCCTAGATTACTTAACTGACCCGCAAGTAGCGTTGCTAAACTGATTCGGATGGGGTGTGGTCAAGGTACAGTCTTACAGCAGTGCAGAATGGATGAGGATATGATTTTATGGGCTTTTGCACTGTTATGACAAAGTTTATCAGTAATAAAATCTGGGACTGCTTTTGTGTTCTTAAGAAATTGCCAGCCCATCTCACCCTTCAAACAGCTAATTCATATTTCCCTCTTTAAAACATCCTGCTACCTAATATGTATCTTATGTCTTGCCGTGCAACATTTTTAAAAGCAGCGTCATTCTGATGCCTCGGGAGGCAACGGTCCTCCACGGTTTCGCTGAATGAAAATAGAAGTACATCTGGTCACACACATTTTCGCTCACCTCCGCAAAGACTGTGGGGGAAAATATTTTTTCCCTCTAGCATGAGTTGAGTTTAGTGGTGTCAGTCTCGAATCAGGTATATTTCATCTTTATACAAATGGTCTCTGTTTTTTATGTGAGGATGAGCAGTTCTTTTATATTAACCCTCAGGGGTCTGCAGCCTTTAAGCCACTTTCAGGGTAGTCTGACATGCCTAGACATTTTAAAATATTTCACATATCTAAGAAACATTCATCCCAAAGTGTTTAATTTGTTTTTATTCAGCGCAAACTTGGCACCAATGATCTGAGACCGCTTAGACTTATTCTATTTTTTGTTAAAATCGACTTTCAAACATGTGCTTTTCGAAGACCTATTTTCTGACTTTTGGACGCTGAAGCCTAGACACAGGGGTTGGCTACACATAGGTGAAATTTTATGTAATTTGATTACTAAAGTGTACGTATTGTCAATGGCCCATCGGTCTGGAATGTCACTGCACCCCACACCCATCACTTTGGACAGGCAGTTTGAAAACGTGATAAGATAGGACTTTGTTGATCCAACAGTGGGGAAATTTATGTGTTACCACAGCTCAAAACGGATAAGAAAAGAGTACAAGAGTAATACCAATATAAAAAATACAAGAATAAGAATACAAAAAAATAAAATAGATAGAAACACTAAAATACAGCAGTAGTGCCTATGTACACTCATACACAGTATGTAATATGGATAGTGGGTTGTGGGAAAAGTGCAAGTAATAAATATCAACTATTTTACTACTACAGCTACAATTTACTATGCAGGTGGTGGGTATTGGCATGTACATATACACACCCATACAATGCACATACATCCACACATACATCCATACAATTATATACAGATATACATACATATACATCTATGTATACGTACACTGTATATACATAGCCATATACATTCACATGCCCATACCTCTTTAGGGTGCGTTGTGTATGAGGTGGTAAGTAAAGTATCTGGGTGACTCATGACATCATGATGTGTTATAGAGTCTATTGCTAGATGGAATGAAGAATGACAAATTGTGACCGTATAAATATAATGCAGTGCCTATGCAAAGTTAATAGTGAATAATTTTTCCATTATCGACGCTCTGGGGACGACGGCATCATTGACCGCATATCTTTCTCATGTATTTCGGTCTATATCTCGCTGAAATCTTTAAGTAGAATCATGGGAAAAAACTGCTTATCATCCGTGATGCATCTTTTCAAAACTTCCATTGTCGGAAGTATTTAGTTTCTAAAATTAGGTTAAATGTGTGCATTTCGCTATTCACATTCTAAATAGCTGTATTACCACATATTCAAATCACATTCGCATGTGAATGCACAGCGCTGAAATGAACACGGGTATGACATTTGCTGCTTAATGTGGCAACACTGGGGCAAATCTTCGGCAACAGACGTATGCGTGTGCTATATTGTGGCCGATCAGTGTAAACGCTACCCAGACGTGTGCTCTTGTTTATTTGAGTGTGTTTCGCTCTTGTTCTTTTTATTCGTATCACGAAGATGTAAAAATATATTTAGTTTCTACCTATATAGATTTGAAAAGTAGACCGTCCAAGGTTTCTGATGGTGTTTTTTAAATGTGTATATGACAAAAACTCGCAGTGTTATTTAAACGGTTTGACGAATTATCTGTCAGATCCCGCCAGTGGGACGGGCGACTGACCAGATATTTTGTTCAGTTAATGGGAATATATAAATAGTTTTTCCAGTTCTGTATTTAGTAATGACTGTAGGTTCCCAGTACAGGAAGGCTCTATTTGTTTTTGGTATCTGCTTTTGACAGTGTATAATGCTTCTG
Source organism: Mormyrus lacerda (assembly GCA_015163995.2). Taxonomy (NCBI): domain Eukaryota; kingdom Metazoa; phylum Chordata; class Actinopteri; order Osteoglossiformes; family Mormyridae; genus Mormyrus; species Mormyrus lacerda. The sequence continues at coordinate 44,238,740 of JAABNX020000001.1, read as the reverse complement.
TATCACGTCAGGCTCAAGGCAAAGCTGGAGGAGACCAACCCAGACAGAGTGAAGCCCTTCATGGCTGGTGTACAGGAGGAAATCAAAAAGATCATGGGTAACATGAAGAACTTCCAGGTAAGCAGAGTCCCTGTCCCTTCTGGTTTTCAAAGATGTGCTGTGATGATCATCTTAGGACACCTTTGAAGGTCTAGGCCTGTGAAAAGGAACTTGATCTGAGCATGACGACCGGTGACCATGTCCGTCCTCTGGTGGGAGCAGCAAATAATTTCTGTCCCCTGGTTTAGTTTTTCACAGGAGAGTCCATGAACCCAGAGGGCATGGTTGGTCTGCTGGACTTCCGTGAGGATGGCATCACCCCCTTTATGACCTTTTTCAAGGATGGTCTGGAAATTGAGAAATGTGTAAGTTGATGTGAACGTCTTCACAGTCGTTACCTCTGACCGCCGCCTTCTGACTGCAGCCGTTGAGCGATAAGTATGTTCGCCCTTATCTTTGCTCCTTGGCCTTACGTTACGTGCGTGGTGGGATGATACTTAACGTCCCGTGAAATGTGTTTAGCGTGACTCGTCGCTCTGCGACCCCAAAGGTTGACTCTTTGCATTCCGTTTGGTTGCAGTGACATCTCTGAAGACCGTTTTGCCTCCACTGGCTGCTTCGTTTCATCAGTACTGACCCAAGATGAGGACCCTGGCTGCTCACATGTGCTCCTTATTTGGAATGGAAGCATTATTTTAAATGTCAGGTTACATGTTTGTCCCCAGCCCAAATTCAGCCTTTATGGGTTTCCAGTGTCAAATGCTATTGGGGATAGATAATGGCAGTATTGTATTTGACCCCCCCACCCACCCACAAACCTCCAGGTCGCAATTAGGTCATTCTTGCAGGACTTGCCACTTGCTCTGCATTCGGTTGTGTGAAATAAAACGCCCGCTTCCTTAAAGAATCATTTTGATTTCCTGAGCTGTAAGATATCTAATAAACTACTGGACAAATCTTCATGTGCTATATGGTCATCCTGTTTGTCCAAAGTTCTTGGCTATATTAACGACAAACCAAATCTGCTTTTAGAGGATATTGGCATTTGAATAACCAATAAATGGGTGGTCTGTAGCACTACAAGCAGCAGTGATTCAGTCATCTGCATTGGGGTATTTTTCTCCCACAAGATTTTTTATTTTTTTTTTGTCTGCCCTGATTATGGTTCAGTGTGCTGGCTTACATCTGTGTGGCGTGTTGCTGCCAGGAGATCGTTTGAATGCTCAGGGCAGTATGCTAGAAAAGTAGTCTTGTACGTTTTCTTTTTTCCTAAGTGCCTAAATATGAATATTAAGTTTCTTCCCTTCATCCCTTTTGTGTAGGTGTAGTACTATGGTTTGAACTCCCATGTTGGCCTGTCAATGCCCTGGATGCTGCTTTCAATTCCAAACAGAATTATCTTATTTAAATGCTTGGGGGCTACATGTTTCCTAACAGTGCAGCTTTAAGGCCAAGAAGTCTGAGTCTCCAATACTGCTGTGGAGGAATAACAAGTCCTCCCTAAAAAATACCGAGCTCCTTGCGTTGCGCACACACACCTTTCTAAGTGCATGTTTTTAAATGCTATCCTTTTCTTGTGATTTGACAACTTGGCCACTAGGTGTCAGGAGTGTTGGCGCCATAAGATTGCAAGGAACTTGGCAAAGTATATCCCACTCAGATCTATTGAAAAAGCTTCCACTTTTGCATAATTTCATGATTTCCGAGTTCTGTAAGACCATCATTTCAAAGGGGATATTATGTATAGCACGTATTGTTTATATGGTGTGTGGGTGATTTAACTGCAGGGCGTTTGTAATTTGTAGGTGAAGAGACCTAATCACTTTTGCTAATGAAAGGCAGCACATGAATCACAGGTTGAGTACTTAACCCTCTTTTGTCTGTCTTTCTTACTTTCCTTGTTATGCTAATCCTCCTGTATCATCTTATGCTTTACTAATGTGATCTGCAGATTGGTTAGCCCACGCTAGCTGACAATCTTCCATCTTATAATTTTCAGCATGCATTAGAACCACCATCTTATTAGCTAGCACGGGCTAACCCTGCTAATAACTCACAATTCTTGACATGCATAATAAAATCAGCCTCTAGCTCATGATAATTACATTCCTCAGGAAATGGTGTATTGAAACCGCTATTGTTTCCCATTGTTATAATTTATACAGACGTGATTGGATCAGGGTATGTGGTCTGTGGATACAATAGGCTGCATTTTGTAACATCTACTGGTCTGTTTTTACCGTGCTGGGATGGATGACATGAAGATGGTGGCATTGACAGCAAATTAGAAACAATTCCAAGAGAAAGAGTATGATGACAGCATGCTCTTTTAGCAAAACCCTTAACCTTTAGAGGAAAGAAAATCCTTAAGTTCCATCTGTCTATTTTCTATACTTTTTATCTTAAGCAGCGTCACAGGAGTTTGCATCTACAGGCGGGGACTACCCGAGGATAGTGCTCCTATCCATCATAGGGCATACACACACAATTTGGCAACTCCAATTCGACTTACCATGGTTTTGGTCTGTGGAGGATAACTTCAGAACCCAAAGGAAATGCTATAATGGCACAGGTCCCGGAGGTGTGAGGCAACAGCAGGGTCGTCAGCTCTCACGCATCTGTAACACACTTTTAAACTCTCACGCAAGGAATCTTACCACGTTGGGGGAGGTTTCAAACCCTGCAGACTATTTACAAGGTAATAAATCTGTCACATGCATCTAAACACGTGTGCAGACTTTTGCCAGATTGAAAATCTCACTCCAACCAGGTGACCAAGTCTAGCAACCCTGCCACAGTGCTGACTACACTTAAATTATTCTTATGAACTGTCCAGAATTTTTTTTTTTAAATCTGCAGATATGTCTTTAATTTACTCATCGTTAGCCTCAGCGCTGCCTTCAGATCGCTGGACCGCCGATCTGTAGAAATGAAACCAAAGATCATTCACCTGGTTCTTCAAGTGACTCAGATCGAATGAAGAAAGGCTCTTACGTAGGCATTTGCCAACACATTCGTCAGCAAAGCTGTCTGACGTGATTTCTTGCCCTCCGCGGTCAATTGTTACATCCGGCCTGGCCAAGATTGAGAAATCAAGAGACGTCCACTAAATGCTAATAGGCCTTTCACTTGAAGGAACCCTCCAAAAAACTATATTAAATCAACTTGACATTTGAAATGATTCACCTATCACTTCTCTCTCCTTTTTGTTAAAGCCGTGTAATAGTTCTTTCAATCTATTGAGGATTTCATTAAGTCAATCAATGCAGTTAAGCCATAATTGTTCCGTAACAATTTTTAATATACATCGCGAAAGTCAAGAGTGCAAGTTTTGGTTGGCTGATGTCACTTAGCAAATGGGCGCCGGCTCCCAAGCACAACATAATAACAGTTTTGATAATGGACACAATTATCTGTAATTATCACACGATGAGTGCCTGTGCTGTTTGATATAATAACTCCATAAACACGCCCACACTAGGGTTTCAAAACCGCCAGGCAGCGCTGAAGCATCCACTTGCTTCGCAATTACCCAGAAGGCAAAAGCCGGGATCAGGACCGGGGCCACTAACAGTTAACATCCTAGTTTTGGGTTTACAACAAACAGGCCGTCGTTTTCTGAAAACAAAAGTTATGCAGTCCGTTGCCTGCTCTGAGCCTCCGGGTTGCATAATGCCGATAACATTTCCATAATATTATTGAGGAGCCGTAAGCAGCCTGCCAAGGTGGTGGCGGGGGGGATGTGGAGGTGCGGAAGGAGAAGGAGGGCCCAGGGCTCTGTTGCTTCAGGCCCCGATGCCAGTGTAGGTGGTTTCGGAGAGGTCGGTCAGCCGCCCCCTCACACAGCCTCCTCGCAGCCCCCAAAGGCTGCTCTCTGAGGATTAGCCCGGTTCCTCTAAGCGGTGCGGCGCATATCCGCCCCTGCTGGGGCCAAAGGGGTCCCATGTTCACCACGGCCCCTGCATCTATGTTCATTTTAGCTCCCCCTGGAAGGACGAGGCCTGTTCCATGCCTAACCCCTAACCTCACCCTGCATCTTGCCTTGAATCACCTTCAGAAACGTGGGGAGACGGAAGGATGGTGAGCACAGCCGGCGCCGAACCGAAACCCGATCGGGATCCGATCCACCAAACTGAGCCCAGAGCCCCGCCTGGGAGGTGACAGCCCCGTATTGCCTTGCAGGTGTTGTCAGGGAAAGTGAAATGCATTTCTGTTTCACTGGATGACAGAGCAAAGGCTCTGCCTCCCCCATTCTGTGGAATGATTAAATATTAAACATACTGCTTCTGAGACATCAAAGATCTTTCAATTGCCAGGACACCAAGGAGATGCAAAAAGACAAACTGCGTTATCACCTCTTTCTCTGCAGGATTGTAAATGGTTCCCAGTACAGGGCGGCTCTTACAGTCATTACTAAATACAGATCTGGAAAAATTCGATATTTATACATTCCCATTAACTGAACAGAATATCTGGTCATTAATATAAAGGAACTGTTTCGAGTAACAGCTACTTAAAAGCATGCAGTACTCAGATCAAATTAAATTCATGCTAGACAAGAAAATATAATTAATGTAAACAAATATATAAACATATAGCTCATCATATACATAAATAACTGCATACATAAAAAATGTCCCTCAAAAAATATTCCTTGTTATGCAGTCAGAAAAAACTACAGCCAGAAAGTCCAGCCAAGACTATGGATCTCCAGAAATGAGACATCTCTCTCATCAGGGCCCTCTGCCATGTGTGATATAGCATCACCTCAAGGTTCCCAGAAACAGATTGAACATCACATACTCATTTCTACAAGCACTGCTTACATATACATTCAAAGTCTATGCTGTCATGGTCTTGCCTCATGAATAAAATAAGCCACACTGTGAAGCACGATTACAGAGTCTCATTTTGTGCCGGGAACCGGGTCTGTCAGCCCTGGCTGCTTGTCAGTCATCCAGTCACCCTCAGGGACAGGCTCTCTCAGATGTCAACTTGTTATTTTGTAATTACTTTGCACAGTTTCCCAGCACACATTTCGGCAGCTGTCTTTATGGAGCCAGTCTCCCTGCTGACATATAAGTCAAGGCCCAAGTGTCACTGTCTGCCCGGATTGACAGAGTACTATATTAGGCATGTCTGGTTGAACCATAGCCTCAGAGGTTATTGACACAACAGTCCTGTCCTATATTGTGTTTGGTATTGTGACAGGGTACCATGGCCACACCCTTACGGTACGACGTTGGCCCAGGGGAACCATAGAGCCAATTACACGCCGGATCCCGTGTGCATTAATATAGGACGACACAAAGGAATTTGTCCAAGTCCCTCATCCATTGCAGTTAATTAGGCCAGCTCTTCCCCGAGAACGTGACGGAGTATTAAAAACACCACAGTCAGGCTGGGTACCGATTCTCCCCAGTCACAGCATCTGAGAGAATCACAACAATTGTGAATCGTCGCAGATCCTATCTTCTTATGCTTAGGGACGCAGCGGTTGCCGAACGATCAGGAAATACAATGTTGAGGACCAAAGTCCGGAGGTTTGAAATGTCAAGCTTCGCTTCGGCCAAGTGCAAACACACAATGAGCCCATTTATAAATACGTGTCCCCACCCCCCCCCGCTTGTTGCAGATTATAAGCTCGCTTCCCTGACACTGCCTCCCTCTCCTGCCAGCTCACGTGCCGCTGTCCAGCTGAGGACGCTTTTCATCTGAGGGAGCGGCGCTAATTGCCGAGCGCGTCAGCGGCAGTGAGCGCATGGAGCGGAGGGGTGATTAAATCATGCCTTCTGAATGGAGGCCAGGCAAGCGGCTTCGTTTCTCCGCCCCCCGCCCCCTCACCGAGCCCACCCTGTCTCCTCCGCCGAGCGGCAGTGAGAGGCCAGGCTCCAGAGCCAGTCTCGGCAGCTCGCGCTCCATGCCAGCGCCACTCGGCTGCGCCGACGCTCCCGCTCACTCACGCCACAGACCGCGCGCCTCGGCATGGACTGGAACCTCCGGAGGATGGACAGCGAGCTGAGGGAGATCAATCCGGACCTGCTGCAGCCCAGCAAGAGCTTCAAGAAGTCGTCCTCGGCCACCGTCACCCTCAACGTGGGGGGCTACCTGTACGCCACTCAGAGACAGACGCTGGCCAGACACCCCGGCTCGCTGCTGGAGGAGGTCGCCAGCGGCAAAAGGCCTGTCCAGCATGTGGACTCCATGGGCAATGCCTTTATAGACCGGGACGGCCCCGTCTTCCGCCACATCCTCAACTTCCTGCGCCTAGGCGAGCTACTGCTGCCCGAGGACTTCAAAGAAGCTGAGCTCCTGAAGCGCGAGGCCCAGTTCTACCGCTTGGATGACCTGGCCCAGGCGGTGGCGGACTGGGAGCAGCGGCAGGTCGTCCAGCAGGAGACCGCCTTCCTGGAGGTGACCGACAGCCACGAGCGATCCCAGGGCCTCAAAGTCTATTGCAGTGACCCCACGTTCATCGAGGCAGTCAAAGGCCGCCTGGTGCAGGTGTCCAAGAGCCGTCTGGACAGTTTCCCCGAGGAATTCGAGGTCTCGTCTAACATCATCCAGTTCCGCCATTTCATCAAGTCGGAGATGGGCTCTCGGCTCGTGCTGAAGGAAGACAGCACCTTCCTGTGCAAGCTGGAGTGCCTGAAGCTGGAGATCGTCTTGCTGGCTCTCAGGGGCGGCTACCGGCTCCTCACCAACCTGGACAGCAGCAGGGGGTCAGTGGTGCAGTGCGAGGCCCTGCACTTTGTCAAATGACCTGTCGGGAGTGTTTGTCTGGGCTTCTCAACTGAAAGGCTGACTCCGCCAAGAAAGATCAAGGTTCTTCTTTTCCTCTTAAGAGAAAACACTTTATAATTTCTAGCTTTTCTTTGCTGTTACTACCCCAAAAGCCTCAGCATACAAGAATTGATGAGTATTGTGTACCTTCTGCCTGCATTCAGATTCGTCTATGTCGCGCGCGCTCTTAGATTTTAACTTCCAGCTTCCACCTAACCGCTGAGAACAGGCATGAGGCTTTGTGCAACAGGCTGCTCAGAAAATGCTGTTACTTACGGCAACCTTCCTGGCTCTTTTCCCTTATGATAAAACCTCCAAAGTACTCAATGATCTTGATATCATAAAACAGTATATGAAAAAATTTACTGGTAATATTCGTTGTATTCGTTTTCCAAATCCAGGTGCAGGTCGAAAAAACAGTACGATCGAATTATAAATAATGCATGCTTGTATAAAAGTGGTTGTTCTAACTGGAGCGATCTTATGATTTGTATTGTGAAGTGATTTACGATCTGTGCGCTTCTGTATCTGTGATTAGATTTTCCAGAAAAATAAAAGGTGTAGTATTATGGATGCTATTATAGCTTGTTTGAATGCTGCAGAAATGCCTAGAAACTGCCGCTCCACGACCTGCTATTGTGAGTGTGCGAAAGGTTAGGGAATGAAGGAATGTAAATTTGGTTTCGAACCATTTTCACCAGGTAGGGTGAGAGAGCGAGTTGCTGATTTTGGCGTTTGGGCTTTCACACTGATTTCAATGTACGGAGGTTGCCGTAGGCTTTTGCTTAGCTGGGATTGGCTGACCGTGTGAAAACTAAAACGATTCTATTCATTTACAATTCTCTTAGTAGCGTATATTCAAATCAGAGAGGTAGGACTATTTATGCCTCTTGTCTAAGAGTATATAGTATACAAATGAACAGTAATAAATGTGGCTGTGCGTTGTTTATGCCTGTGTTGCTCACTAGAATCAGATCATTTTCAACGTGAATCGTTTTCTTACGCACATAAGCCATGTACGTGCATCTGGCTCATAATTCAGCTTCATTCTATCATAACATATAATCAGCCTTCTTTCCATCATGTCGTTTAAGTTAATACCGTAGTGCTTGCGATCCACAAAACGCATGTGTGAACTGAAAGCTGTTTGGAACGCTGACTATGTATCTGCATGGAAAACATGTACGATAGTAAACATTTTAAACGCGCCTTCATCGATCTTTTCTCCGAACGTGGAAAAAGCATTTCCCTCTTCCTTCAGCAAATGCCCTTTGGGGATCGGCGAACTAAATAGATGCTGTCAACTGAAAAATTGCCTTATTTATCAAACGGATTATCAGGGAAAGCGCCACACCCCTAAATTAAAGACTAAAACTGATCAAGTCTGCGTGTTTGAAGTTTATTCACAACTCAGAAAGCTTGTCAGCTCTTTGGTTCCCTCTGGGTAAAACACGTTGTAATGAAACACATTTTAATTCGAGTTTAAATATTCCTCTTTGTGCAAATTATAAATTATGTTGCCAAATGGATTAGTACGGTTCTTCTTTGCTGTTGCATACTATTCACTCATACCTTTCTTAATACTCGCACTAATACGCATTAATGTGGTTTTTCCCTATTTCATGTATTTTACAAATACAACATTAAAAAATGTCAACCGATTGTGATCGCCAAAATTGATATATGATGGAGTGGATAATGTAGTGACGGCTTAGAAAATGTCAATGAGCGGTTTAATTCATTTGATGTCATGAACTTCACTCAAAATACAGCGCTAATGCAACAGCTTGTGACCTCATACCACCTTTAGTGGATTTTTTTTTTCATTTTGGGATCAGATTTCCAATGTTATGAGACTGTTGAAGTTATGAGATGATGAAAATACAATTAAATAAAATAGGTTTCTAGTTCTCCCTGTTAATTAGCCCAATAAGGGGAAAAAAATTAGATGGTACCCAGAGGTAGGAAGGGTAGTGGAAGAATCCGCCCAATTAAATGTCTGGGATGTTCAGATGGACAAACACATGCACATATTTCGCATACGGTAACTCCCACCACAGAGCAGACTACAGCCCCACACAGAAGAAACAATCTGCTTCGGTTAACTGGCATCCGCTTATCAGATGAATCAGAAGGGCGCCCTTTCCATCAAGGCACCAGACCGTCCCCCGTCCAAGTCCACTTCATGCTGCATCTCTCCAGAACAGCTGCCCCACTGGTTTTTGATCGGGGAATGTGGTACCAAAGAGACACCGCTTCCTGTCGCGTGATGATGAAGTTGGGAGATGGTCAGCACTCCTTCCTACAGGAGACGCGAGTTTTCTGTCTGCAGGTTCATCGGCCGGCTCTGCATTCATTTATTACCGACACCTCAAATCGCTCACACGTTAGTAGTTTGGCTGTTTTTTTCTCCTTCCTGCATGATTTCTTATTGAATCCATCTGCCACAACACAAGCGAGAGCACGGACCGACCAACAGGGGACTTCATTAGCCAATGCTCATCATGTGTCTCTCCTGACTGTCCTGTTAAGGGGGACTTTTCCACTGTCGCTATATCAGCCCACTCTTTAAGCCATGCATCTCACATTCTCACACTGGTGTTAATGAATTGACCTGAGGGGGCTGATGTGTGAGCCAACCCGGCAAAAATTCACCTCAAAATTCACAAAAATCTATACACGCTTCTATCTACAGTGCTGCTGACAAATAGGACTGTGTGCACAAATATCCTTTCGCCATTTGCTTCTGGGCCTACTTCTGCATATCCATTCACCCATAGCACACTTATCTCCAGTTTATATATATATTTAAAAAAAAAACTTCAGATGCAACACCAGGCAGTCTATGGCGGTCATATGCATCTTGCACCTAGGAAATATGCATCACATTAAGAGACCAGTAGGTGGTGCAGTGGTTTGGGAGCTGTTGTTGCCTTATACCTCCAGGGAGGGCACTGCTTTGTGTGTGTAGATGGCGTGTTCATTTTGTGTTTTGTAGATTCCATATAAGGAACCTTTTCCTCAGTCCAAAAAGTCTTTGTGTTCTGAGCCCCCTTGGGGGAAGCTTATTCCCTAAGCTGTTGGTAGATGACTAGATGCATTTAGATATAAAAGCATGTTTTTTTCATGCTGTGGTCACAATCAGTTAAAAATGTGACCAAGACAGATTTCACACATTTGATATTTTTTCCCTCCAAACAGGCTGTGTACTCACTTCAAATGCATGTTATCAAAACCATTCTACAGCTCTCAGGCGAACTGGGGACCCGAAGGTCTTGCACAGATGGGATTCTTGCACACAAAAGGATGAATGTGCTGGGGTATTTCTCCTCTACAGCAGGGACCCACATTCACAACACGCTTTGCATCACAGATTCAAAGATTTGCGATCTACAAAGAGTGTGTCCCTGCCATTCACAAAAGTAAGACACAAAAGATAGCATTTTCAATGCGCTATGCCTTTAAGAAAGGCCGCACGATCGAAGTGAATTGACCACAATGTCAGTGGCACGGAGTATAGGATTGATTCTGCAAAGCGAATTGCCACTTAATCACAAAAGGATGCAATGAACACGGCTATTGAGAAAGATGAAAAGCAGGCGGTAATGTGTGTTTTTTTTTCCTTTCTTGAAAATGACGGTTACTGTGTTGGCCAACCAGATTTGCAACAAAAAAAAAAGTTTGTGTTCCTCTAGCAGTGCTGATGGTATACACCTGAGGTGATAGTTTACCTGAATTACTTCAATAAGATGCAACCCTTTTAGAATCATACGTTGGTAATGTTTACCCAATTGTAGAAATGGTTAGACACCAAGTTAAGCTGAAAGAAAGCAATACTGTTAGCTAAATATTGGTTTCAAAACAATGTGGCAGAGCTGAAATCTTTGTCATTAATTCATGTACATTTCTGGCAGCTAAACTTCATAAATTACTAATCCAAAAATGTAACAATTTATCAAACCAGTCAAAAGTACCTATCACATTAATATTGCAAAGTTAATAAAAAGCGGCACTGATTCTAAATAGCCTTTATCTTCATGCCAGGTCAGCAGCTCAGGTACCAAGCCTGATAACACCCGGAACGTCGGATAGTGTTTTTCACACGACTCATTAGCGGTCAAGAAATAAGCCCACAGCAGTTGACGAAAATCGGCACAGCGCGGAGGGGCTGCAACAGCACGACGCCCCTCCCAAACCCTGCATTCACCGCCAACTTCTGTGGCGAAACCTGTTGCTTAGCAACTACTTAATCAGTACCTGCGGCTCGTGAAAGCTTGGCAGAAAGCAGGGGCCAAAAAGGGGGGGGGGGGAGGGGAGGGGATGAAAACCGCAATTTACATTCCACACATTTCTGTATGAAATCGAGTCTTTAATGGACCCAATTAGTTTGACCGCTGCAAAAGTGTATCTGCGGACGCACACCCTGTAATCGCCGAGCAAATTACCAGCGAGACTGTCACCAGCTGGAAGAGGCTTACACAGCTAGGTCTGTATCACTGGTCACTGCATGTGTGCAAGACACAACGTATTTTTATTGTCTATAGTCATAACAAAAAAAATACATGTACAATATTCAAACTAAGAACAAAAATAACACAAAATCTAGGATTATTAAGCATATGTGCTATAGTATACAAGACAGGGTAATGTCATGTAAACAGACTTGACTGACCCTGTTACTACATTTGCAAATATGTGTTTTCCCATCAGACAGCAGTTTATAAAAGGCTGTTTTCATTGACATTTTTAATTTCCAAATTCTTGTGATATGCAATTATGCTTAATTTCTAAGACAACTGCATGATATTTGCACAAACTGATGAGAATATGCATAGTCAGGCAGGCAAAGAAAAGATGCTGACTTAATGTTCACATTTAGTATTTTACTCTCACAAAGACTTGTTACTGGAAGTGTAACAGAGGGCTTATCGCCACCCAGTGGCCAAAAAAAGCTAACAAGCCCTCGTAACTATTCCTTTTGGTTCAAATTGTTGCACTCCTGGGATTTCTGGCTTTGGGAACCACAGACACAGAAGGCCAGGTCACTTCCAAATTCCGTGATAAGCTTTAGTATAACTAGCTGTACTAATTGGATTGATCTGTTAGGTAGGCTGACTTTGACCTGGCCTTAAGTTTCAAAAACATCACGGATTAGAAAACTGCACGTTATTCAACTCGGATCAGCTGAAAAGCAATAAGGGCTTAAAACCATTAAAGAATGCCTAGAAACTTCATTCGCTTTAAGACAATTCTAAGACTAAACACAATAATATTTGAAAAAGATCATTTTAGGCTCACTTTCTACAGGAAAGTACTGGGATCAATTGATAACAATGGAATTAAAACTCCAAACTACCCATTAATTAAATTTTGCTCATTGAATCAACATATGACAAGATTAAATTATTATTTTAATGATAAATGCTGATGTTTAGTCTTCGCAAAAATATTACGCCCTTCGACATGCCTTATGGTTCATGAGATGCAACAATAAATGGGTCTGAAAACAAGATATTGTTCACATTATATAAAACCAAACACTCTGGCATGTCAAAGTATTCCTCAAATAAATAAAATGCAAGTGCCAAGTTCCATTTTTTAAATTCTGAGGAGAGAGTAACATTTGATGTTGCATTAAGTGAACTTAAAGACTTTTAAAGTGAACAGCCAACACACCGGTCCTCAAAATATCTGACGATGACGTTCATTCAGCCTACACTCGGAAAGTAAACATATTAGTCTAAATACGAACTTGTGGCTGAAAAGCTCCTGCTGGCATGCCACCTGATGCAAGAGGAGGACCCCTAAATGCAATCTCCAGCTAGGAACAGGCTATAAAAGGGAGTTATTTCTGTTCTTCTTCTGGTCTCTCTCTCTCTCTCTGTCTGTCTAACACACACACACACACCACACACACACACACACCTCACAAACTACTCACAAAATAAAGTTCAATTATGAACAAGAACTCCCGATTCATCGGAC
>JAABNX020000001.1:44194717-44225833 GCA_015163995.2 Mormyrus lacerda | reverse complement strand
CACACACACACACACACCTCACAAACTACTCACAAAATAAAGTTCAATTATGAACAAGAACTCCCGATTCATCGGACCCTACCTACACCTTTGCCAAATTAAAAAGCTGATCTGATGGGACACTTTCCTCACGCTACCTACAAGAACATGCGGTCCTTGCTGTGCGAGAACCGAGTGTTCAGCTCCTGGGACTTCTTCAGCAGGGTCCGCTTCTGGGCCTCGTCGAAGCGGTTCACCTGGAGATCGGCGTCTCGGTCGAACGGCCGCCTCTCCACCGGCTTACTGGCCTCTGCCTCTGCCTCGCTCTTCATCTTCTTGGTGTGCATAGTGAGCAGTGACTCTCCCCGTTTGGATTCCTTTTTAAAAAAGGCACACAACAGACATTTGGCCATTTCAGCTTCAGCCAGCGCTCCTGCCACCATCGCAGCCGGTGAAAGCTGAGCTTACATTGTACTTGGACACCTTCTCTGCCATCTGGAGGTCTTTTTGGGAGAAGCGTGGTGACTCTTCCTCCTGTGGCTCACCACGTTGTTTCTTCTCCAGATATTCCTGTGGGATAGGGAGGGGGGAAAAAAAATAAAATAAAACAAACAGATCAACCCCCATTTGACGATTAATCACCATGGATTGTAAAAGCATGCTGCACAATCAGACTATTTTTGAAAGTAAACTCCTGGTCTTACTGAGCTTCGACAACACTTTTCCAAATTATACAAATTGCTAAAATGATCAGCTGTGGTTGTTGCCTTGGATACAAGCATTCGACTAAGATCATAAGTACTGCATTGGTCGTTAGACGTGCCTTGGTTTTGCGCTCGCGGTCTGCGGGGGTGTCTGTCCAAATGGAGCGATCTTTGTCCTCTGGTCCAGACCGCTTCTTGAAGCTGCGAGCTCCCAGGCCAATGTGCTGGAGCTCGGGGGGAAGCTCTGTCATCCAAGCCTCCCGGGAGAGCTCTTTGGGGCCGCTCTGCAAGTGGGAACAAGCTCATTCCCTCTTCCCTCCTGAATCACAGTGCTCCTGTAGCTCAACAAGTAGAGCACGGTGTCGGCAGTCCAAAAGTCAGGGGTACAAATCCAAGGGAATACACATCAATAATGCCTGCCTCCCCTGTAAGCTGCTACTGATTAAACAGTCAGATAAATGAATTAAATGCATGTATTTTTTTTCCTTCCTACGCTAGGACACAGAAGGCCATGACAGCAAATGGGCATATTTTGACTAACCATTTTCAAATCAAGTGACATGCTGTTTTGCTCAAACATTTGAAATTTTAAAAAGTTAATCCATTACATTAAATTTCTAAGTAGAAATATTTCCGTTGGATTATTGACATATGTAATACTCAATGATTAACATTTCTAAATCAAAAATTCAGTCTTCAAGGATAAAAAAAAGAACAAAAGACAAAAGAATTGTAAAATGAGTCCAAGTCACAGTCCTTACATCACCATGAATGAGTTTCTCTTTCATTCTTCTTGCTCGGAGTTCAAATTCCATGGCAACATTGCTGCAAGCGACTCCCTGGGCAGGCATAGGCCCAACAATGACATCATCCTCACCATCACTGCTGGACGCCTGGACAGACACAACCACGCACACACATTTACACTGGCCGTTCCAATGCCCAGTAACATCTGCTACACAGGAACCGGAATTCATCTTCAATCCTCCTAACTCTACCTATAACATTATTGCACACGGGATATTAAATACCTCCTAATATTTGCCAATGGTAAAAACGCAACAGACTAAATTGTTTTCTGGAGAAATTACATGAGAAGCTTTGATTATATTGCCCTGTAACCACATACTGGACAAGCAGCTAGCAGATTAGATTAATAGATAGATGGGTGGATGTGCGTTTCACAATATCGTTTCCCACCTCTGCCACATAACCCGGGGGGAGCGCTGGCCCAGAGAAGACCTGGCCGTCTTCATCATTGCTATCATCGTTATTGACATGTGCAGCCTTGAGAAATCCTGGCGGAAGGGCAGGGCCCAGCACCGGCCTGACAACAAAACATCTGCACTTATTTTCCACAAGAAGGTACTACTTCACTACACAATTAGTTGCCTTCACTTCTCTGTATGTAATTGACAGAGACTGGGAACGCTGCTTGTCAGTACCTTTCTGGTGAGCCCTGCTTCTTGTATCCTGGTGGAAGAGCAGGCCCAAAGAAACCTTCATCTTCATCCAGCTCATCTTTCCCTGATTCTTCCACCTTACGCTGCTTGCTTAAAGAAAAAAAAAAAAACACAACATAGATTTTAACCTAGCAAAAGATCATGATTTATAAACCAGGCTTCCCTCACTCCTAGCACTGTCATTACTTATTTGAACGCATCGGTTTTTGACTACACAGCATTCAATGATACAGCTTAGTTCCTTTATGTCACATTGCATGGGATCTTATCCCCCACGTCCCGGTGACTCGCCTACACGGGGATTTATACTTTACGATTTACCCTTTTAACAATATCGTACCTCCTTCACGTATAAAGTGGTACCACACAGTGTGAAGTTAAATAAAGGATATCTCAGCCTTCCACGTACTTCGATGTTGGGCCATCGCCTATCTCCTGTTTAACAGCCGGCCTGCTTCTCTTGAAGACCACCTGCTCTTCCTGTTCGCTGTTATCCGACGAACTAGAATCATCTACCGGTTTGTATCCAGGCGGAAGCGCCGGACCTGCAACTGCGGAAAGTGTTGCGTTTAGAAAACAGGCTACATCCACATATAGTAAACCGATATTCCCGGCCACTAAGCAAACCAAAGCCACTTCGATTCCACTATGAGGCTGACAAGCGACTCCTGCAAAGAATGTCTTTTTAGTAACCAACCTTGGAATTTCACTTGTTACGGATAACGGATATATCTCGATGTAGTTGGTGTATATTAAACATATCAACTTAACCAAACAGTTAAGTAATTTACATGTACCTTCTCCATCGGAGTCATCATTCATGCTGCTTTTAATCCATGGCGGTAGAGCAGGTCCAATTAAACCATCATCTTCTGACATAATTTTAAAAAATCATAAACCATCCACAGCCCTCGGTTAACTTCTTGTGTTTTGAACTTTTGGTGGTGACCCTTTGACCCCGCTTTGCTCCGGAAGTAAATGAATGAAAATCCGGAGATTTTAACGCATACTGCCACCTGGTGTTCGTTACTTTAAAACACGTCGAAATTGTTTGTACGTGTATATATAAAGACAGAGACGACACTACTTCCATCCCATATTTTAATTATGCATTTGTACGGTATAAATTAACGTTATTAAACAACCTTTCCGAAAAGAGTGACCGGGCTGTTTCCGGATATGACGTATGACGTATTACCCACATGGCTTGGAAGCAGAGTGGAAGACATGTGCAAGAGAATCCAAACAAGTTTATGAACGTCGTTTTGTTGCTGAAGTTTATGTCACCATGAACGATTTTAGACAATTTCCACCTCCATTCTTCAGCAGCCCAACCCAAGACTCTGTACTTCGACCTCCGGTGTTTAACTGGCAGCCTCGTCCCGGCAGCTTTAACTCTAGTAATGGGAACTGGTTTCAGCCTCCATCTGTTCCGTGGGTTAGAAACCCTCCAGTGAATTGTTACAGAGCACCTACGCATTGGAAGAGTGGATTTGATCCAGACCGTAATGGTGAGTTGCAGTTTATGTGCATTCTGACAAAAGTTGGTGTCTTTACTTGGCAATTATAAGTTTGCGGCTACCGGTAAAACGTCAAACCAACCAGTAACTTAAACGAAAAACCGTATCCATTTAGCTGTTTGTCTTTTTTGTTTTAGATCGGCATTACAATACGGGCTATCAACGTCATCTTCAGGAAAATGCACACGTGGGGAGAAATAAGGTAAATTTTATTTATGCATCTGCGGTGTCGTTTGGCACTTTAAACAGAATTGGTTGTAATCAATATACTCACCAAGGCCACAGTAACTGTTCTGGATAACAATGAGATAACTAATGTCAAAGCCTCACATGGAATTCAAAGCTTAAATATTCTGCTCTACCGGGAAAATGTTTCACTGTTTTTATTTTTCAGAGAAAGAAAAAGGAACCGGTGTTTATGCATTTCTGTGACACCTGTGACAGAGGTTTTAAAAATCAAGAGAAGTATGACGAACATTTGGCACAGCATGTTAAGGTGGGGATCAGTTACACTTTCCATTTCTGCTCCTCGGCATGAAAACAGTCATCCCCTAATATTCTGAATGAAGTCTTGCGTTTATGTTTTTCAGTAGGAGTGTTAAAACATGTTTCTTTTTAATTTTTTTAAGTGTTCAGTAGAAGGCTGCAGTTTCACAGCTCATGAGAAACTTGTCAGCATTCACTGGAGAAATGTAAGTAAAATTGAATGTTTAGTTGTAGTTGACAATTTATGTTTTGCCGTTGGGTCCAACGTTTTGCTGTTTTATGTTTTATAAAACATACTTATGGTTATGTGGTTGATGCAACATGAATTGTATCAATTTTGTTAGAGCCATGCCCCTGGAACCAAGAAGATCAAACTTGACACTGCAGAAGAAATCGCAAAATGGAGAGAGGAGAGAAGGAGGTCAGACAGCTTTAAGGCTCCCGCTATGTTTTCATTCTTCTTTACCTGTCATTTTGTCAGAAGTACTTTTCCAATATAGATGTTCTAAGTAATCGATTGTGATTCTGTGCAGTTTAGCATTTATTTTATAACCAGTATTTGGTTACAGACCATAATATATACATAACCACCAGGGGGAGCACATGTTTGGAATTTTGATGTGTATGGGAAGTTGAATGTTTTTTTGTTTTTTTTTTACTTCCAATGCAGGCTAATAAAGAAATTAACTTTAAATTAACGAGCAGTAGTTAATTTAATATTTGCTTTTATTGAAATACAGTTTAATGCAGGTATATTTAAGGATCATAATTATAAATACATTGTATGTATGTATTTTAAACCCCATAACTTTGTTCCAACATTATTGCTTAGGAACTATCCCACTGTATCCAATGTGGAAAGGAAGAGAAGGCTACTGGAGGATCGAGAAGAAAGGGGAGAGGTTCTGGAAACGGCGCAGTTTGGGTACGCTGCATTTTCATCTTTAGGGTCTTCAGTGACTAGACTTATCTGTTTAGCTATTAGATATTGTATTTTGTAATACTGTCTTCTCAGATCTGGATACAGACAAATGGGACGTTATCTGAAAGAGAATGAAATATGTTTTCACTAAATGCATCTTTACTCTTTCATACGGATTCCTTATTCCTGTTTGCGACATCTGCATTAATTCTGCTGTTGTGCAGCACGCCATGTTTTTGTTGGATCTCGCGCGCATTCTTTCTGCATGTGAAGGGCCAGAGCTCACTCGGGTCTGTCCTCTGCTCAGGCGAATGAGAGGAAGGGGTCGTGGCTTCCATCAGCGAGGTGGGAGGTTCCAGAACAACCAGAGAAGGGCATGGTCAAGGCCGGGGACTCCTGGACATATGATGGGAACGACCACAACCCCACCCCTTAAACGTAGCCCCGAAGACGGAGATCCACTCGGAGCCATTGTTAACAGTGACCCAGGTCAGAGGTCGCTTGTTTCTTTTGTCATTTAACTTTGTATTTTGATATAGGGTTTATAGGACTGCATTCCATCAGCAAGTGCCAGGTAAATGTGTGTCCTGTTCCGAAATCAGGCACGTTACATAGTGAAGGCCTCTCAGATCTTCAGCACAAAGGAATTCGTGCTTACAGCTGCCACGTGCCTTTCAGCACCATTTTATAACGTATGGGCATTTTGTCGTAACGTGCGTACTGGCTGTTCTGGAGCTTATCTTTTAATAGAAGCGTGTTGAAAGTCCGTGGTCTGTCCTTGTAGAGTCCGACAAGGACGACGCAGCCGACGCTGGAAAAGACGGCCTGACTGTGACCCCGAAGCACATGACCCCTGGTCTAGGTTCCCTTGTGGCCAACTATAACTCCACTTCTGAGAGTGACCAGGAGCCAGAGGGTGCGGCATTCCGTTGATGCTCAGTCAGACATCTACTTCCTGGCATTTTTTTGTAGACCATCTCTTGTTTATAGTCTGCTTTGTAACCAATAACATGATATTGTTCCCCGACTTGTCTTGGAATATGTCAGTCATACTTTAGAGATTTATTTCCCGAGTATTATTACAAGAAGTTATGATATTGTTCTCATTTCATTCCTCGTATAACATTTGGTATTAATTCGGCAGTGTTGCATGTTGTGATCTTAGGATTTTTTTCTCTGTATGTCTCATGCATTAAGAAATATTAAACACAACAAGCAGGGTACTGAATGCTAAATACCTGTATAATCTTAGCAAGGTAGGGATTTGCATCTAGGCATGTGACAGTAACGGTAACGTGCGCTTCCTCTTCCAGCTCTGCCTATTCTGAAGGTCAGCAAGGTGCTTGAGGAGAACCGGGTCATGCTGAAGACTATGCCTGAGAGTGTCCGGGGTCAGCCACCTCCCCAGGGGTTGAGGGCTCCCCCAGCTGCACCATGGGCTGGCGCTGCCCCTAATAGGCCAGAAAGAGGGGGGCGTCCATTCCGAGGCCCGACTGCACCACAGCGGCGCCGCCCCACACTACTGGCGATGGTGAGTCCCCAGTCCATTGGAGCAGAATGGTGCACACTGTCTACTGTGGGAGCTGCCGAGGTACAGAAAGCCAGCCCTGGGTCATTCATTCATTCATTCATTTGTTCGTTTGGAGAGTTATGTTGGGGGAAAAAAAATTCCATTATGAGCTTTTGATTTTATATATTGTCAGAAAAGTACCTTTTAAGGGTATTTTCCTGTGTCAGGCACACAGAACTCGGTGTGTGCTCTGATCCAGTCCGATCCATTCATTATTTATATCGGCCGAGTCCCAGTTTCAACCTTTTAATAAATATTTTAATATTCATACACGTATAGTAGGCATCAGTGCATAATTAGCCTGAGAAAATGTCAGTTTTACAGTGTTCTTCTTTATGATGTTTCTTTAAGTATCTAATTTGATTTGTTGTATTCGATGATGCCGTGTCGCAGCCTCCTCTCAAAAGGGCGGCATCGCAGGTTGCTGTTGGGCTGCCTACAGTTTCCAGTTTAAAGAATTTCCACGCTAGTTTGTAGTTCCAAGGCCTCAGGCTGGCTGCAGCTTGCAACGGAACCTCACGATCTGCACAGCGGACGTACATTGGGCGCACGCGGGAAATTAAATAGATCGGGTTCTGAAAGCCGATACCATTCAATTAAAAATCGCCTGGGTCGGGCCCGATTCTGATCTTTAATATCAGCCTGGGATATCACTGCATAGATGACTCCTGCAGGCCCTGTTCCTCAATGACAGTGCACTTTGCTGACTTTGGAAAGGTCTCATGCTGCATGGAAAAGGTCTTCATGCGATAGACCAGATCAGGTGGCAGTGTAGCTAAAAGAGTGGGCAGCTTGTCACCGGTGCCACCCGGGAAACTGCTTTGCAAATGGGCACAATAGTATGTTGTTAGGCAGGTGACTTTAGCTAAGTAATAAAAGAAATTGTAGCAATTATTACTCCAGATTTTATCATTTTAATTTTAGTCCTATGGATCAGACATGCTGTCACTGGGAGACATTGCTGCTTGTTTCTGTTGTTAAAAGCTCTCAATCCGTTGAGAACAACAACTTTGTTTTGTTTTAAAAACCCAGCGAAATACTTGGAAGGAAAGCTTATTTATTTAAGGGAAGGTAATGATTAGTTGAATCATGTGGTTGAGTGCCTAGCTAAAGCAAAAACCTGTAAACAGCAATGCCCACCCCCCACCCCTAGAAGCGAGCTTGAGTAACTGTCCGTTGGGGCAGCGGGCTCGACGCCTTTCCCAGACCCCTCCGGCGGTGACCTCATCGACAGCGTCGGCCAACTAAAGTTTGCTGACAGCAGATGCGAGCGCAGTTTCTATACCAGGAGTGGCTTCGGTCATTCAGCGGCATAGAAAGGGATGCCGAGGGCGACGTGCTGAATGTACGCACTCAATGGGGTTGCCAGGCTACCGGCCCCTCGGGGCAATTCCAGTGAGCTAACCCCGGCTGGAGAAAGGAATTTGTATTCACATAAGAAGATTTGTGGGTGAACGGGACGGGATAATGTGGTTTAGTACCATTCATTTCGACTCACGATTCATAAACTCAATTGGTACACAACACATCAACAGTGGAAGAAGTAGCCTAGTTCAGAAACAAACTGAAATTCATTATGTTTTTTTGCTTGTTTTTTTAAATAAGCGATTGATTTATGTGCCCATATGACATACTTTGGGTAAATGTATGTGCAAATAATTTTAAGGGAACATATTTTGTAATTTGGTAATACCTTTTTTATGGATACTCTATGGCTGTAATTATGAGTTCTCACCCGACAAATTATGAAGAATATAAAGTACTTCATGAACGAGGGGGGGGGGCACTTTTTTTGTCCAGTTTAGTTTATTTCCTAAGCGATGGCAGTTTAAGAAGAAATGAATCCTCACATGGGTTTTTAGGCAGCTGAAATGACTGATTGGGCGATCTTTTGAGTTAGAGTGTCTTCATTGTGTCCCCATAGCTGTTGGCCCCGGAGATTCGCCATGAGAGGAATGTGCTCCTGCAGTGCGTCCGCTTTGTCGTTCAGAACGCTTTCTTCGGGCTGGACGACCAAGCTGAGGAGGACGCGGCAGTGGACAGTAGTTCGGTCACCGTCTTTGATGGAAAGCGCCGACCGCGGACCGAAAGTGGAGAAGCCACATCTGATGGAAACCACCAGGATGGGCTTGACCTTTCTGAGCAGAATGTTGGAGTTGGTAGAGGCCAGCATGCCTCCGAAGCTCGCAGCCTAGATGGGTCCACCCAAGACTGTGGGCAGGACTCCGGCAAACCTGGATCGTTAACGGAGAAAACGTCAGCATCTGCAGGCCACCGTCCAACAGGAAGTGACAAAAACAGTCAGCTGCCTATAGAACTTGAGGATGAAATGGAGAATAAGTTAGCTGAGGAGCAGGAGGTTGATGGAGATGTGCGGCACTCTGAGGACAGACAGCCCAGTGGGAATACTCAGCATGGAGGTCTTGGCTCACCAGGGGATGATTCCGGTACACGTGAAGAGCAGAATGACCAACCAACTATTCCTGTGGTGGATGAGGATGTTTGGGAAATCTCTGAAGCGTATACTCAGAACATCTGAAAGTATATCTCCATGAATCAATACATTTTCCTGAATGTATGAATGAATTCTGACAACTTTAAAATCTAAGCCCAATTAAATTCTGCAAATTATTATGAAAGTCCAGTTCTTTTCTAGCTTTTACGAGCCATTAATTGTCAGTGAAGAAGACTGGTTACCCCATCAAATACTGCAAGTGATGTAAGCCTGGTTAATAAATAAGTCCTGACATTGGCTTCCATACATTTGTAGCTGTGCTGTGTGCGACTTGTCGCTCGCTGGACTTGAGCCGTGCCCGTGTGCTGAGCGCTTTCTCAGTTGCCTGCTGTACTGCTCGTCCTGCACATGCTTGGAGCAAAATGCCGGCCTTGCAGGCCAGTCTCTGCAGTCTGAGACGTACAACGGCTCTATAAAACTGCCTAAAAAGAAGTATTTTGTGTTTAGTTTTACTCCTTTTTAATATGCGTATGTTTGCATAAATTGAGTGATTATTAAGGCTGACTTTTTTTTTTTTTTTTTTTTATTGTGTGGCTCTTTTTTGTTTTGTAACAACACACATGGCAATTGTAAATGTACTGACCACAAAAAGCCTTCGGTTTGGTTCATGTCAGCGAGTAATAAAGTTATTTCACCTCTGAAGAATCGTACTGATTAAAATCTGTTTTACTCATGCTCAGTATTTTTACAACTTTTGATTTAATAATTCTGACAGTTGCTGACTGACATTTCACCTTTGTTTTGTTTCTCTTTTAGGCTCACGCAGTGGTAGTTAAGGTGTTAGAAAAACATGAGCGGTTTAGACTTCAGAACTTCCTTAGGGATGGTTAGGTCTAGATGATCGTCTTCCCTCGCCGCTTTCCCGTTTACGTGTAGTAGTGTGACCTTGGAGACGGCAAACATGCCTTTTCATGGCCGCCTTCTGCTCTCCTGCATATCTGTCGTCGTCCTCACTTGTCAGCCAGCTCAGGTTTTCTCCTTGGGCATGGGAGGGAACAGGGAAGCTGTCAGGTGCTGCATTGGTAATTGATGTCAGTGCCACGTAAGCGTTAATATACACACCTGTTGCAGACATGTTGTCCTGCCTGGAAGCTGGAGAGCACTGAATGTCTTGTATCCTGTTTGTACTCAGTCAATGGGGTTGTATTATTAGAATAGCCTTCCTAAATTAAAGTTGCCGTCTTTGCATTTTCTTCAACACGTTCTCTTCTAGTTATTATCCGAGTCATATTCTCAAATTTGAGCAATTAACTAATAACTAAAAATTGAAAATGCTAGTGGTTGCATGTGGGGTTTCTGAACTGGCCGATTGACAAATATCCTGTGATATGATGTGAAACATGGGGGATGGGGGCTGCCTGATTTATCCATGCAGACCTGCTGCTTTGGTGTGTGATCATGTTTGTTCTGCTTGAATAGGGTCCAAAAAACACAGGTAGTTCATTGCAACTTTATACTGTTGAATAATTTGACCTTGTTTGACCTGCACCTGTTCATAATGGTGCTACTCAGGCAGGTCTTTTGGTCCCTCAGTAAGGACTAGGAAGGATTTTGTTTTAAAAAGACTTACATCACAATCCACCTAAATCTGATCCATAAGCTTTCATTTCCTGATCTAGAACAGACCGGTTCTTTCGCAAACGTCCAGCCATATCCTGCAGTAAGCAGGTGACCCAATAAAGGAGAATCTGGTCAATGGAAGGAAGAGTGCATTATCAAATGTTCAATGAGCCCTGCCTTGTAAATCATCTGGGTCTTTTTGAAGGATGTTTCGAATGAACGGGGGTTAGTGTAATGATGATTTTAACTTAACTTTACAGATTAGCTTCATCACATAAACAGCCCAGAACTGTAAGGTGAGTTTAAGTCACCCCATATCTATAGCGCTGCTGCAAGGCCTCCACACAAGCTCATGCTTTTTAAATGTTCTTTTTAAAGACTATTATAAAGACTATACTGTATAACAGTCTTTCCCAATCCAGTCTTCAGGGACCCACAGACAGTCCACATTTTTGCTTCCTGCTAGCTCCCAATGGGGAGCTAGGATGGAGCAAAAATATCTACTGTCTGTGAAGAAGCAAACACTTGGACCATCTGCGGGTCCCCAAGGACCAAGTTGAAGAGAAACACTGTTCTATAAAGACTATGCTATACAAAAATCAATCGATTTGAATTAAAGGAACAAAGAGAAGCAAAGCTAAGAGTCAAGTCCCTTTTTATCGTTATTTCACACACATGAAACCAAAGCGAGATTCTTCAGAGCATCAGACAGCTGGGACCAAGAATAACTGAACAATTTAACAAAAATAGGCAAAAACAACTCACAACAGTATACGGCAACAAGAACAACAACTCAGTGGAAGTAATACGAGTAAACAGCAGTGCAAAATAACACAAAAATATTGCAGTGCAAAGGGATTTGGTGTGTGAGGGGGTCAGTTACAGATGTCCAACATGATGGCTCTGCATTCATGAGTCCCACACCACTTGTAATAAATGATCGCTGAACGGGTAACTGTGCTGAGTACAAATAGCAAATACAATTGTGTAGAGAATCTACTTCAAAAACTTTAACACTATGGAAAGGCAGAATTTGCTGGCCAACAATATTTGTAATGGAAGTTAAATGATGACAGGGCAACAAGTGGTAGAGCATATAATTGAGTGGAGGACTGGAGGGGGTACGGCTGGAGTATCCCTGGGCTAAGTACGTAAGCTGATCTACTTTATTAAAACTCCATGCTTTATAGTGTCATGGTGTACATGTAATGAACTGAACAGTGCTTCACTAGAACTTGAAAACATAGTTCCTTACCTCCCTCCTACTGTGAAGGACTATTTACATTAGTTAAAAGTCCAGAACAATCTATGAAGGAACAATTCATCACAATATTGTGATGAATGTTTATTATGTCAAATCATTTGTTAAAACTGCGGGAAGTATTTTGTTGACTCTACAGGAACCATAATATGAAGAAAATGAAAAGCTGATGTTCTAATTTGAATGGTTTAAATGGTTCATGACTTCACATGAATTGAAATCACGTGCCTGTGGCTGCAGTTGGCCGGATGAGAAGAAAAGTGCATGAGTCAGTGTGGCCTGATCTAGAGTATTTAACAATAAGGTACAGCAAAACCCGATCAGCTGCTCAGTGGCCTGTCTAACTAAAATAAACCTGTAGCTCTGTGCCAAGAGGCAGTTCTACCCAACTGGCTCCAACTCCAGGCAGCAGGGAAGAGTGGATGACAAGCTCTAAAGGCCCTCAGACTGGATGCCAGGCCAACCCCCCCCAGGTCTCTGATAGTGGGTTCCATTTGGAACATCAATTCAGGTTCTAAAGGTTCTTTTTTTTCATTGCTTTCTTTGTCAGACATAATCCCTTTTGTTGTGCCTAGACTATTCTCTTGTGCCTAAATTATTGTTTTAAGCCTCATGATACATGTGCAGTACAACAAATAACTCTGGATAATTGATATTAATGTGGCATTGCAGAATAAGTCTAAGACGGAACACAATGTTTTATCATTGGTAATTAATTGACAAAAGTGACTCATTAAAGAAACCCATGTTGTATTAATTGCCTGTTATTGTTCGATACCACAATAGCTGTCTGCGCTTTTTTGTTCTCGAGTGCCAGTGTGATGCAAACCTGCTGACGTCAGCAGACGCTTACATTGCAATCAGACCTTGGTGGCTCTCCCCCATCCTAACCCTCCACAACCAGCCCTGCCATTGGTATGGATGGGAACGGGCTTTCAGGCAGCTATCAGTCAAAGCAGACATCTCCCCTCTCCATTGGGTAAGGTGATGGGGGTATTTCCACATTAAAATGCAGGACGGATTGCATTTGGCTCTAATAAAGACTGGTCCAGTCTTACATGTGCAAATGACATGGCAGCAGTTAAATCTTCAGGCTCTAGTTTATGAGCTCATTCTTAAACCACATTTTCAAATATGCAAGGATGGCGGTATAGCACCGGCGATTCTAGAGTTTGAATATTGAAAAGGACAACTGACACTGAACTGTAAAACTCTGGAGTTAATAAGAATGTTTTTGAAGAAATTAAATATCTCTGGTAATGAAACATAGCAATCACTAATGGAACTGAGCATCTTTTTAGGGTTTAAATGGGGTCAGCTGGCTGGACAGGAGAGAGATGCCCATTTGATATGTTAGTATTTCAGTATAATGATGGCTGTTTCTTGCACGCCGCTGTTCGCTAAGAAACTTGTTCACGCTCTGTTTACAGTGCTATATTTGTACAGCAGGGAAGTAAACTTTACATTTACAATGTCTTTGCGACTCATACTGAGCACTCACGTTTTTCATTTCTCCTGCTGTCGTACTTTGTTGTGAAAGTTATAAAAATAATTAAACCATGGCAGTTGTACAACTGAGAACTCTATAACATATCATTTCTGTGCAAGCATGTTCGTTTGAGAGCAACATCATGAGAAAGTTATTGCTACATTTACAATGGATCCAGAGTATCATCGGCTGCCTCACGTGCAATAAATTAACACCACTGGCTCCTGTAATATTTTAATAAGATTGGTCCCCCAGTATGTTAAGCCTTGACCATGAATGATAATTGTAATGCCATATCTGTCAGGCATCCACATTACCAGTGTATTACGGCTTTTAGGGATTTGCTACAAGCAAGCTAACCACTCATGGTGCACCTGATTCAGAGCAGTTAGCTATTAATTTAATCTGTATTGGTCAGATTTTGTTTTATTTTAAAAAAGAAACACTATGCACATTTTTTTCTGAGGGATATGTGCTCACAGTTTAAAAATACATTTTAATGAATATATATGTTACTCTTCTGGGATATGCAAAACACTGAGGATGAATGCTGTTGTTCTCAAATGCTCATTTCATAACAGGTCTCATGGACAGCGCTGGGGCAAAATGAATGGGCCGAGGTTATGCAACACACACACACACACACACACATACTATATATTATTTAATACATATAAGGTAATAGATAAGCCACTTTTTAATGTGGTTCCTTAATTTACTTACTTCAGCAGAAATGTTTTCAAGTTGCTTAGAATTAATTTCGGATTCAGTATAAAATAATTCGTATGGTTGCAATATGTATGGACAATGTAGACATTCATTTTTGTATTACTTTATTATTACGCTTAATATATTTGGAGGATGATCTTGAGCAACGCATAAGCCACACATAAATACGCACAATGTATTTAAATGGAAATATTCAGTGTAGATCATAAAATAAATTTCTGCTTAGAAAGCATGCAGTTTTACTTGCAATAAGCAGACGGGAAGCGATTATTCGTGGTGCATTTTATTGGGAACTGGAATGCATTTGACTGTATATATTAATTCATTAATCATGTATCATGTACTCGGATCATGCTGTTAAATGCTAGTCACCGTTTTCTATATTCAGGGTAAAAACGGTTTAAAATACTTCGCATTTCGTTTTCTTTTTGCAAAACACTTTTCGCGATGTTTCGGCGTCGTATAATTTACTTTTGTTTCACTAATCTAAAATACTATTTACGTCCAATATTGTTTACAATACAGCCGCAAATTACCAAATATTTATTAAGTCCAATTAAACTGTATTTTTAGAAGGTGATCATTAAAGAAAATGAGTTAGATAAGTCTCCTGTGTTTTATTATCTGTACGTTTACCTGACTTGTAGACCGCGAATCTCATAATTTGCTCGCATCTTTTTTTACTTTTAAATTCATATAATGCGCAAAGATCTGGCAACGCCCATGTCGTTAGAAAGAAATTGTTGCCAGCAGTTCACCCTTCAGCTGCAATGCTCCTAAATTAGAACAATACGTGAAACTGAATGTGAAACACAATGAGCGACACTGTTTCATGAACAAGAAAAAAAGCTGAATTAAAAAATATATATCATTGTTTCTTTCGGCCAAAGCGGTTCCGGCTTTTATGTCATTAAGAAGTAATTGTGATCAGTTTATCGTCTCACACTCTTAACTCAGATATATTATTAGCGATACTATTGCACCGATCTGGTGTCAGTTGGAAGGCGTAGCCGGCAGCTCGTCTTCTGTATGATCGTAACATTTCGTCAAAGACTCGTTTCTGTTCGGGTACAGCTTCCGGAATCTCTCGGCACTTGCCGGCCGGCTCACCGAAGCTCAGTTTTTGTTCGCTTCTCCGCGTCCCCTCCTCACCCTCCGCCTCTCCCCAGACTGGCTTTATGTCTGGCGGCTTTGCGGCGTTAGCGCGCATGCGCCGTCGCCATGTTAGCGAGCCCTCCTCCCCCTTGTCTCGTCACAGAGAGAAACAGCTACATTACGAGAAGGTGGCTACGGTGGGGAGACGGCGAAAGGGTGATACAGCAAACATTGGATTTAAAAACAAAGACATGACAGGATGGAGTAAACAAGCGTTGTGATCGACGAAAAGGGGATTTTCCAATAAGAAGAATCTTACGTCGCTCACGGATTGTTTAATTTAGCTAACGTTGTTAGCTATTTTCAAATTATGCGACTCAGCGGCTGGCAGTGATGGAGATGGTCTCTTGTTGCCCAAGAAGTGATAGATGTATACTAATAACTAGCTATATTTTTGTCTTGTGTATATGTACTTAAATTGTCTTATAAAGATAAAAAATAAAGAGATGAACTGAGTTTAAGACACGCAAGTACAAGCGCGTCTGTATAGATCGCTAGCTGCATAGTTAGCTAACCTAGCTATCACAGTGAGAGCTCCCGATTGGCTAGCGTTATATCACTGGGGGGGAAATTTTACACCGACGGAAAGTTAAACTAGTTACGCCATAAAATAATATCAGTGACGGATGTTATTTTTTCGATTATTACTTACCGAATAAAGTCTGCTCTCGGCTAAGGCTTTGTTGACTCAGTCCTACCTGCTATCTTTTGAAAACGTGTCTATTTATTAGTCTGTGAACTAGCGTTACTCCTGGAAATTCACGAAATGCATCATCCGGAGTCTTCAGGAGATTCCGCTAGCACTAGAAAGATGGCGCACCCGGCGATATTTCCTCGCAGAGGTAGTATTTCGGCATTGACAACGGCGACGAGTACTAGCGTTAGCAATAATGTTATTTCTGCTGAAGATTATCAATCTCCCTTGTTGATACAACCCCCACCTCCGGTTGGCTCTTCCTCCTCGGGGCCACAACATCCTCCTCAGAGCCTTAACCTCCTTTCCCAGTCCCAGCTGCAGTCCCAGCCTCTCCCATCGGTCGGTGCTCAGATGAAGAAGAAAAGTGGCTTCCAGATCACTAGCGTTACGCCGGCTCAGGTATCCGTAAGCACCAACAATAGCATTGCAGAGGACACTGAGAGTTACGATGATCTGGATGAATCGCACACAGAGGATTTGTCTTCATCTGAGATCCTGGATGTGTCTCTGTCCCGGGCCACCGATATGGGAGGTCCGTTGAGGAGCTCCTCCGAAGAGACTCTGAACAACTTTCATGAGGCAGAGACCCCTGGTGCGGTCTCTCCTAATCAGCCCCACCTTTCCAGCAAGCCATCACACCACCTACCCCAGACTCATCAGCAAGGCACTATAGTGAATGGGACTGTACACCATCAACATCACCACCACCATGGGCAACACCATCAAGTGCATGTTGCTCAGCCTGCGGCCGCTCCCCCACCTGCAGCGGCCTCTAGTGGGCCGTCTTGGACACCAGAGGGGGGAGGCATTTCTGCCTCTGCTACCTCCACCACTGGGGTTTTATCAAGCATTTCCCAGGTGATGCCTGCTACTGCTGGCACCGGCAGTGTCACGGCCCCACCGTTAGCTAACATCATTCCGGGAATGCTCTCTGGCGCTGCAGCAGCCCCAATAAGTGGCGTAAACACCTTGACGAGCAACGTCAGCAATGTGAGTAGACTGAGTTCCGCAAGCACCCCGGTGCTGGGGATGGCCAATACCAAAAGCAGCAGCACCGGTGTTGCCCCAGGACCTGTAAGTGGCGGAACCGGTATCATAGGAAGTGGAAGCAAGAATATAAATTTGGCACAAAAGCAAGGTGTCACTACAACCGGCAGCGTCGCCATGGCTACTGCCACCCTGACCAGTGGCTCCAGTGCAGCGGGGACCGGCACGCCCAGTATGGGCCAGTCAGCCTCGTCTGCCCCACACAGCCAGACTCAGCAGCCGGTCCAGGTTCCCGCCGGTTCCCGCTTTCGGGTAGTGAAACTGGATTCCAGTTCTGAGTCGTTCCGGAAGGGACGTTGGACATGTACCGATTATTATGACAAAGAGGCACCTCCTGGCACCGTCATTGTGGCTTCTGCCACGGACACCATGCCTAGCCACCGGCCGGTGGAGAGCAGCATGGCGGTAGAGCGGGAGGCTGTGGTCAGTGAAGAGGCATCGGGACCTGCTGCCATGCATGCTTTTCAACCAGCCCAACACCAACCTTCTGCCCCTCAGCTGCAAGACTATGGCACCCATCCAGGGCTACAGCCCTCCCATCCTAGCCTTGCTCAGAGTGTGCCCCAACCTCTAGGACACCCCCAGGACATGGTGCATCCTCTCCTAAAGACCAGTGCGCCTCCCCCTGTGCCCGCTAGCATGGGTCCCATCCGGCCGCCAGCTATGGTGACTCCTGGAAGTCTTCCCCAGTCAGTGGTGCATTCCACCCCAGCTGTGCCCCCACAGGGTTTACCGGGGGTGGCCCAACAGATGGGTTACCCTCCCACACAGCCCGCTCCCACCCAAGCCGTTCACGCTTTGCCAACGAGCCAAGGAGGTGGCTTGCCACCTGAGTTCTCTCAACATCAGCCGATCCTCCAGGCCCCGGTGGTGACACAGCCTTTGCCACCTATGCCTGCCAGCCTGCCCCCAGTGGCGGCAGGTGCCCCATCTGGGGCTTCCCCAGTGATAGCTGCTGGTCAGCAGCCTGTGGTGAGTCTGTCTGCATCCGTGTCTCAGCCTCTTCACCAGGGCCTCCTGCCACAGCAGACCTCGTCAGTCCTGGTCCCTCAGGCGTCCCAGGGTGCCATCGCCACTCAGATGCTCCCAGGTGCAGCGCAGGTGGCTGCCCAACAACTGATCCAGGCCCAGCCACTCCCACCCGAGCCTCAGCAACCGGCCCCGACTCCTGCTATGGCCTCGAGTCAGGTCGCGCCGACGGTGCCTCCCAGCGTCCCGGCTGACTCCCAGCCCAGCCTTTCCCAGAGCTCTCCGCCCATGCCGAGCGGGACCCAATCGAGCCTCGTGCCGGGCCAGGGCTCGCAGCCACCTGCCGGGGCCCAATACATCAGCCCACCTTCTGTGACCGCCACGCAGTTGGAGGACGCCCAGCGCCTTCTCTTTCAGCACCATTCCCTGCTTTCTCTCCCCAAGATGGCCGCTGGAGACGCTTCTTCAGAGGCTGGTGCCTCTCTGGGGGCAGAGGGGAGCAGCGGTGCAAATGCCTTAACTGCCTCAGCGGGCCTGTTTCCTCTGAAGAGCCTGCCTGTGGACGGAGAGGATGATGGGTAAGCCTGTCTGGGGTTCCGTCTGACCTGCCACCGATAAGATCTGATGGGCTTCTTTGGAGTGCATCTGTAGAAAACCTGAGTCCATTTTAGCAATAGAAGAGCTCACATTTGTTTCTGTTTGTTTATTGGATCTTGTAATTCAGTTCTTTTTTTTTTTTTCTTCTTCTCTCGATCGTTCATACGTGGGACCTAGAAATACATTAGAAACCAGCCTCTGTGCAGTGCAGGGATTCTAAATATAGCCTGGATCACAATAGCAAGCCCATTTGAGGAGGAGAGGAAATATTTATCACACACAGACCTTCACAAGAGCCTCTATTTGTTTCTGCTTTTTAGTCTGAGGCCGAATTGTGGACTGACGTTGAGCTATTTTTTTTAATGCTTCCCTGGCAGCAGTGTATTTTTCTATATAGATTTCAATGCCTTTGAAATACGAAGGACAAGTTACATGTTGTAATGGTGATTCTGTTGGAAGAACAGTGGCCTGGTTCTTCACTGGTTGTGACCTTGCAGTTCAGCCGTTTATGCTGCTGCAGTCCATATATATATATATATATATATATTTTTTTTTTTTCTGCAATGTCACAGAGGATGGCGAACACACCCAGTGGGCACAAGTGCCATCCAGGCGGCCGGTTGCTATGGCCTTCAGCTTGTGGGGCTTTGCGAGGCGCGGGATTGGACAGATCTCGGTCGCCGTGGCAGCTCTTTTGTGACTGATGCCACACGGATTCCTCAGTGTTGTCCAGGAGTCTGGCGTACACAGTGTTCGCCGCTGCAGTTCACCAGACAACCGGTGCAGGCCTCTGTCCGGACGTGACGTGTTCGATTTGATGTGCGATTACTCCAGTGGAATGACCAGGCATTCCTTGGTAAATAATAAGTCTTGTGATTGTTGGAATGAAGCACATCTGTGTCTCTGTTAGTATGAATAATATTCTCTCCCGGCTAATGTATATATTTTTTTAAACAATATACTTGATGCGTTTTGCTGCTTTTTCGTAAAAGCTCTTCAGCTCCTCCATGACCCCTCAGAGGTTTGTTTGTCCATTGACTCAGACATGTGTTTCTTATTATTTCAAACTTTTTAGGGCTTTTCAGTCAGTCATGGGCTTGTAAATCTCACAATGTTCCAGCTAAAGTGAAAAACATTTTTTTCTATATTCAGTTGCACCTGAACCTCTTTCAGAGGAGTATATATTTTGAAACAGCTGGTTTCTCTCGAAATATGCTTACTAGCTGGAACGTTCTACATGTGGAAAGTCATATATATTATATGTAAATGTAATACCCACACACTCTTAAATAGAAGTTGAAGTAGGTATGGAAATTTGGTGAGGAACTTTGAGGGACAGAAAGACTTGGTTATCCTGTTGAAGCTTACGAGCTTTTTTTTTATAGTATTAAAAGCCTGTGACAGCTGTTTGAGCTTTCAGTGCTGGTCATAAGTACTTAGCAAAGATGATTTGCTCTTGTAATCAGTTTTAATGTTTGTTTCTGGTGAGGGGTTTGTCGCCACAGGAACTACATGTTAATAATCCTTGGGATGTTAGTGCCGTTTTTTGTTTACCGATAAAGCTCTTAAATGCTCAGCAGACTGTTGCAGAATTACCCCCTGTAATCATTTCATGTCATTCCCATAGACCACATTCTCATGTAAGTTGCTGTCTGAACTTTGGGGTGGGGGTCCTAGTCAGTTTCCACCTTCCGCGCTACGATTCTGTCTGCGCTTTACGTCTCTCCGTCTAAGACAGCCCAACCTTAGTTTCAGGCTGTGGCTTGCATTTCTCAATGTTTTGTTTACAAGGTTTTGCAAGAAGTTAAATTGATCATTTTGTGTTGGGGGAGTTTGCAGACATCAGTCTTCTGACCACCTACCCTGATCATAGGAGAGCGTGAGTTATATCCACATCAGTTGCAGGGGAGCACTTTGACCAGGGTACCTGTCCATCGCAGGGCAGACATACAATTGCAGAGAAGCATTACGTTGGGTGGGGGAAAGATTATGGGGCTCTGCGAGACTTTCCTCTAATTTTTAGTGAGAACAAAAAGATATTTGAAATGTTGAAAAAGCAACAAATGGTATCGAAAGTCAGACAAGCTTTCACCCGGATAAATGAGAAGTGCAGGTTAGTCACATGGGCTGGCGTTTGGTGAAGTCGCATGGTAGATCGCCTGGCAGGAAAGCCGCACACAAAGCAGAAGTGCGTGTGTGTGTTTTTTTTTTTTTTTAAATTTAATATTATTATTTTGAATTAGCCTCATACACATAGAAGCTGAGTGTGGATCTTATGCCTGCAGCATGAAAAACCTCAAATAGGGCTGCCCTGCAGTTCACCTTCGAAAAGGCCGACCTGGTTTGCGAGCATCGAATTCTCCTGCTGATGCAGAACAGGCATGAGCTTATATCAGGATGCGATATCGAGTAATAATTTTGCTCAGCCAGTAACAGGGGATTCGCTGATAATGCGAAGTGCTGCACTGTCTAGTAACCCAGGATATTGCACGATCAGGAATCTCAGATCCTGACAGCTAAGAAACGACCTCTCTGTTTCAGGTAGAAGTACGTTAAAAAAAAAAAAAAAATCCCACAGCATCAGTCACGGTGCTGACTGACGAAAAATAAGGAACACCATCTCCTTCGCTGGCGGCTCTTCAAGAAAGGTTCAGACTTAAATATTCCTGTCTGCCTGAATAGAGATTTTTCCTACCATGAATGGATGCGATAATTTATTAAATTATGAATTAGCCTTTTGTTTATTATTAACTACTGAAGTTGTTATAAAGCAGTTTAATTAGTGCCTGATTTACACCTAAAACAGCAGGGAACCTGTTATTCAATTAATCATTTTAATAAAGACAATGTGAATGAGGAAGGTTGAATGAAAGAATGAAACAGCTTGTGGCCCTCATGGGCTGGTTTTGGCACCTGTGGGTTTTGGGTGTGTTTTTTTTTTTTTTTTTTTTTTTTGCTGACCCAAAACATTCGTAGACAGAATGTTGCTGTCAGCAAGATGCCTTTTTTGAATTTCTAATCAGGTGAGCTAATTTGGTATCAGTTTATTACAGCCATTCCCTGTGATGCCGGTGTAAAGCAGTTGGGCTGATTTGAGGACGATTGATGTCCGTGGTCCAGCTGACGTCTGTGTCACTGCGGAGGGGGGTGGGGGGGTGGGGTGGTTGTTGGCTCTGCTTCCCATCTGTGGGACCTGGTTGAACCCTGCTTTGTGAGCCCGGCCTTTGGGACCCTCTTCAGAAAAGCCCTGGGTCAGTCGCTGATGGATCGTCCCCTTTCATTAGCAGTTGACGTTAAGCTTTGCTTAGCTAAAGCTGCTGATTTACCACCCCCCAATGTATGGATTATAATATACCTATAGTCTATTATAATATTTTCAAATATGAACAGTATCAGTATATGTTGTTTGAATAAAAAGACATGAATCCTCCTAAAGAGGACATTATTTCCGTTTAAGGTATAAATAATCACGCATTTCTCCTGTATTTTTTGCAGACATTTTCTTTTCTTTTTTCCTGCCTTGCGCACGTAGCTTCTGGGGCTCCGGGCCCATCTGACCCTGCGTAGAACATGGGTGTTAAAGATGGATGGATGGATATGCCATCTAATATTAAGCTCTGACTAAAAACTGCAGGGTACAACAGAATGTCCCTGTCTGAGGCTTGTATTCCACTGACCCAAACCACTTTTCCAATTTATATGAAAATAACCTTGAAAGCCCACTGCAGTTAATCTGTAGTTTGTAGCTTTATAGCCCGTCGTCACGGGAGACCCGCAGCCTTGAACGAGGCACATAATCTCAATGGCTTCAGTGCGACGACAAGCTGTGTGAAGGGTGGGCCAGAGTGTTACGGCAGATCGACGCACCACCTGATTTTCATGAAGGTAAATGTGAGTTGCATAGCGTGCACTGTATGTAAATGGCTGGCAGTTTTACATTTTTTCTCTCGCACGTCTGAATTTTCTGGTTGAGTTTCCTGTTTGGCAGAGAGGCAGGCCCGTCCTCGCTGCCTTTCGCATGTCGTGGCCCTGCCCCGCGCTTCCTAATCCGCGGCGGCCTTCTTGCAGATTCGCACACCCGGTTTTGGATATTTGGCTGCAAAGTGTATCGGTTATGCTCTGTCATGAAGTGCATGGTTTCTCTAGTAGCCTGATGCCTCTTTACAGTCCCTGAA
Organism: Mormyrus lacerda; assembly: GCA_015163995.2. Classification (NCBI taxonomy): domain Eukaryota; kingdom Metazoa; phylum Chordata; class Actinopteri; order Osteoglossiformes; family Mormyridae; genus Mormyrus; species Mormyrus lacerda. The sequence continues at coordinate 44,202,995 of JAABNX020000001.1, read as the reverse complement.
TGTTCTTAAGGTTGCATTCTGCTCATTGAGTGAGTGGCTCACTGGCCTTAAGTCTCTGTGCTTGTGATTAGAAGATCGACGGTTCGGGTTCTGCCCTCGGCGGAACAGTCACATGTCCATGGGCCCTCGGGAAGGGCCCTTAACCCCCAGATCCAGGGGCGCCACTGGTTGGTTGACCCTGCACTGTGGCTCCCAAGCTAGCAGAGCAAGTTGGGTTAGGTGAAGAGAAACATTCCACTGTAATTGTACTTGGGCAATTAAAAGCATTTATCTTATTATTTATACCACGTATTAGGATCAAGGGATACAGATGTGTCATATTTACCTGCTGTTTTAATTTACAGGTATTTATTGTTATAGACATTTCGTTTGTTCGCTACAGTTAACGCTTGGCTACCTGCATGTCAAGTATACAGCCTTCGGTGCATATGTATAACAAGCAGTGACGGTTGTATGGGAATTGCATGTGTTATGTGGCTCAGAATGTGTTGATATAATAAATGGTAGAGCAGCTTTTGTTTGGGCTGATCTGATCAAACTCCTTGCTGGGTATGGATTCATTTACAGCTCACCGTACACTTTGGTGTTCAACTCTAAAAATAACACAAAGGGCTCTTTGGTGTAGCTTCACAAAGCTATAATTATTTCCTTGCTGAATTGTGACCAGATTGGCACTGTGCATTTGGGCTTGAATACTTTAACAAGATTTTAAAATCCATTGTTTTTGAGTAGCGCGATTAGTTTTAGTCCTGTGCTCAACCTGCCACAGTGAGAATGATTTTTCTTTTTTCAGAAATGCAAAAAAGCTTAAATGTAATAAGTATGAGGAATTTTCAACATTGACTTGAAAAGACGTTATTTTGCCACCCGTTTTGCCAGTTACTGAAATCTGTCGTAATCATGTCACGATGTAATCGTGATTATCGGACACATGCGAAATAATCAGCAGGGCTTTAGGTGATGGCCCTGGGCGAAGCATTTGTCCTGACACCAGCTTTTCGGTGCTTTACGGACATTTATTAACGTCCAGAATTTGGAAATCGGATTAGTAGTTTGCCTAAGATATTAATGAGATGCGTATTGTGATGCCCAAAAGCCAGTAGTCTAAATTCAGCGTAACCTTATGAGTATTACATTGTTACCGGAGCACGCCATATGCTATTGTTTTAATAAATCATGGTAACGATAAGTGCTGAAGTGGCAGTAAGGAATAAGACAGCAAGCAGTCATAGCAACTTTTGAAAGAGGAGCTATTGTAGATAAACCAGGTCTGACACTTATAAATGTACAAATACGCTGAATTTATACAGATCACTAACTTTTGGGCATCACAATACGCATCTTATTAATATTTTAAGCACATTACTAATCTGTTTACCAAAACGGTGGGTGTAAGCAAACGTCCGTCTAGTTCCGGAAAGTCCGTGTCCCAACAAATGTTTCACCCGTCACCCAATGCCCTCTTGGTGATTGCCATATAATCACCGTTGCATCATGATGTGATCGCGACAGCCCTTATTCTGTGCTTTTACGTACGTTTCTAGTACCGGCAGGGATTGTTGTGCTAATGCATTGTTTGAAAACCATTGACTGACAGATGCTAATTTTAAGAACGCCTAGAGAGGTTTTGAAAGAAAAAAAAAAAGTACTGCTGCCAGATCTAGAGAATTATTTTTAATCGCGTGTCCTTACCTGCCGTTGTATATTTACAAAGTCTGTTATCATGTTGTCAATGGAGATATTGTATGGTCTTTGCGTTTTATGTGATTTATTCTGTTTATATGGCATTAGTACTGCAGGAAGCAGAACCGTGGCTTTGCATGCTGTCCTTAGTCTGCAAATATAGGAAGACGATCATCTCGTGTTTGTCCGTAGGAATGCAGTCTGCTCTCGAAGGCGCCGGGCCGCGGGCGAGTGTCACCCTTTCTGCGTCGAGCGAGTCGATTTATCTCTGCGATTAGTGAACCGAGCAAGGATGCGGGAGCAGGCAGTGATTCGTACTCGCCGACTTTAACTAGAGCGACGTGATGCTCAGTGGGATTTCTCTCTCCCCCAACATCCACCGTGACCTGAGAATAAATTCATACTCACCCCCTTGTACGCCTGAATACATTCAAAAGGTATCAATTTTTTTTTTTCGTGGAAAATTTGTAGCCATTATTCAATCAAATTCCTGGAATTAGTAACATGTTTATCTGACACTTTTGTTCAAAACGGCATACAAGTGAGGGAAATGGCACATTACAAACATCCGTGCCGTCATGGAGTCGAGTGTAGCGAGGCTGAGTTTCTAACGAAAGCCCAGCTACAAGTATAAGCAGGATTGGAGCAGGAGCTACACAACAGCTTCTAACTAAGCAACAACCTAATAAGAGAATAGAAGTATTTTAATACATGATCTTTGTGTTCATAGAAATATCTCTGTGTGCCCAAGCCTGACTTTATATCCTGTTGGAAATCTGCAAAGTTAAATGACGACCATAAACCATCCTGGATGAGCGTTCCTCCCACTCAGTTCATTGTCGTCAGTGCGAAAACAACACCAAGAGTTAAGCAATGGCTACTGGGTGTGTTTCCATCAAATATCCAGTCAAATATTGAACCTGGAATCCCTATGGCTCATACTGAACATCTGTTGTCCCAGGGTTGTGTTTCAGCTTTGCATGGATTCCAGATTTACTTGATTTGCTCACCAGGATTAACCCTGGCTTTTTGCTGGCTTCGCCAGGCTCAAAATAACTTTTTGCTGAATGCCCAGCCAGTCTCATGCTAAAGGATAAAAGGAGGCGGGCATTTTCGTTTATTTAGCCAATCAGAGAGCTCCATCTTTTTTCCCTCTGTTGCATCATGATGTCCTGTGATGTACAGTCCACCTCCGCAGTCGATCACTTTTAGCATCAGTCTGCCCCATTAGCTATCTGTAAAAGGAGAATAAGTGACTATGTTTCTAATAACATTCTTGAAAGCTTCTGTCCAGCAGCCTCAGGCGTGGGGGTTATAACTGCAGTCAGCAATATGGACTCCCTTGTCTGAATAATCCGATCATTTCTCTGCAGTTGTCCTCCATCAATTAATACTTTTTCTTCTTCTGTGCTTCTAACCAGAACTTCTGGATGACTTGCAATGTTGTGTTTTAGTGTTATAGTTTTAGTTCATTCCTGAAGTTCCTTTGTTAACAGTTCTTAAGAAGGACATTTGAAGATCCCTGTATCTGAAAACCCTTTGTCCTGTCGGTGAAGTGGAATTTCCAGTAACTTGAATCTGGAGTTAGTTGGATTCTTGGTTGTAAATTCTGTTTGATGGCAAATTCTATAGAAAATTTGAACTCGACCATCAAATGGCTCAGTTTTTGTTTTTTGTTTTTTTTTTTACTTGTATCTTGACCAAACTCTTCCTGCTAAAACTTGTATGTGATGCATTCAACTCCTACCCAATTGGACCTTGAACGGGCCAGTCGAGAGAAATCGATCCACGACTCAACCAAAAACTTGGAACATGACAAATCAAAACAGACCCGCTAAAACTTGTATGGATCGAGATGCGTCTGTGGGCTAAAAGAAAAGCCAAGCAGACCTACTGGGATGCTTATGCCTGTGAATCGCTCTCAGTCTCATGGTACCTCTGGAACAAGTTCAGTGTGATGTTTTTTCTGTGCTTTATTTACAGCACATTGAGGGATACGGTAATCATGGCCCCTAAGAAAGTGAGCAGTGATTGCAGCAGCCCAAAGAGGAGAGTAGCTGTAGAACTTTTAAAAAGGCATTTACAGCGAGACTTGAAGGTCGTGCACGTGTGTCTGCTATCGCTTCTGAGTGTGGGATTGTCATTTATTTCATGTTAATTGCTTTTGTATGTGTGATTTTTCATATGTCATATGGGTCTCGAACGGAATAAGGTCATTTACATTATTTCTTATGGGGAAATTCGATTTGGAATTCGACCAAATCGCAACTCAACCTGCCTTCTGGAACAAATTTAGTTAATTGGTCCCATTCTGTTGGGAAAACAAAGGGCTGGGCAAGTGAGATGTGACCCTCTTGCCCCCCGGTCAGTTTCCAAAATCCTGTACAGCAGACCTTTTTGGGGGGAGTCATCTTGTTTTGATTGTGAAGCAGAACCACGTGTCAGTATTTGTTGTATCGTGTTTTGATCATCTGTGTGCGTCCCCCCCCCCCCACCACCTCTTATCATCACACACAAAGCACGCCAGAGAAATCCAGAACATTGGCCTGATTTATCCCCTCCAGACACAGAGCTAACCAGTCTGTCCACCCATTCCACTGTCCTCTCCGTTAGTCAGGGGGGGCGGGGGGGGGGGGGTCACAAGTGCTGAGAACCAGAGTGAAACAGCTCACAGCCGATGCCTGTCTCCACTGTTGTCCCCCCTCCCCCTGCCACTAGCACACTAATATGGTCAAATGTGTTTAAATGAACCATTAGAGCCGACAGGAGATTGCTGGTGGGGTTTAAAACAATGTTGCGTTTTTTTTTCCTCTCTCTTTGTCAAAATGTGTTTTGAGTGCTTTCAGTGCTGAGCTGGAAACGCCTGATCTGAGCGCTTTGGCGCTGCAGTTTTCGTCTTCAGAATTGCCATTGAGAAGAGTTGGTCTTGCAGCTGATGACGGTGTTTTGGGTGTAAATGAATAGATGGTTCTGCAGTGACCTGTCGTTTCTCCAATTGCTATCAAGGTTCCAGAATAGCCTTTTATCATTTGCATCCTCCGGCCCCGTTGTTCGGTCGCGCTGAGATGCCCGTCCTTCGCATGTCACGTCTCACAGCTGCGTGGTCGTGGTCTGATACATGCTAACCAGTAAGTGACTGACATAATTGTTTGGTGTTCAGATTAATTATCAACGTTAATTAGCAACGTTGTTGCGTTTACATTTATTATACACTCTACTTTTCAATAAGATGACTATACAATAAAATCCCATTATATTGGACTCGCTTATAACGGAATAACGTCTATAACAGACGAGGTCCACTGGTCCCGGCCATGCGTCTTTAAGAACATGCAGAAAAGGCATTGGATATAGCGGACTCGCATATAACGGAATTTCGCTTATAACAAACAACAACTTTTGGTCCCCAGGGCTGCTTTTAGCTGTAGTTTCGTTCGCTATAACGGACATACAGGCTCCGCCTACATGGCGCGTAGCGTGCCGGTGATATCCAGCACAGATATGTGGTCGGGATTATCAATAGTCACACATCTGGTCAGGTAAAGTTGGATTACTACACGTATAATATAATAATCTATACCCTAGAATCTGTTTTTTATTGCATTACGTGCAGCCTGATTGGGTGGCGGCACTTAAAAAACAACATAAAAAATAGTGAGTTTTGGAAATCTGCTCTTCAGTTGGTTTTGGTTGAGTGCCAAACATGATATACAGAACATCGCCGAATAGTATAAACCAACCTAAAGTACACAATAGAAATGACTAATGTACAGGAAAAGCATGCAAAGACGTTGTAAATAAGTTCGCACACGCGTTTCATTTGTAAATAACTGCCAAGTGCAAGGGAAACGGCTAAGAGCAATGTGCCAATTTCACAGACACAGAGTAGAGCAATAACCCGAAGTCATGAGAAAACAAAGGCTCACTGTAGTACAGATTAACTGATGTAGGGCAAATGGACAATGGAGAGAAATGTCTAGACATGGGAAGAGGATAATTCCGGCCTGCTCAGCTTCCATCTGCACTGCAGCCTGGCTATACCCCTTGTTCAGATGGTAGTCTGAATATCCCAATCTAGAGCCCTATTAAATCAGTTTTTTTTTCCCCCCAAATTCCATTTTTTCAAATTTATCCTGATCTATTTTGGATTCGAAGGTTTTATAAGCTAGTGAACTGGAAAAAAATTAGCCTTTAAGGAGACAAGCCTAGTAGTTTTCAAAGTATGACAGTTGGCGCTCTGTCTCTATTGCCTGTATGCACTTTAGTCTCCTTAAAGGCTGTATTTCTTCTCAGTCTGTATGTGTATTTATTCTCGTTCGCTGTTTTACCGCTGTCTTAAAGCTATTTTTTCAAGCATCACACTATAAAAGAGCCGCTAAAAACTGAGCTTTCCTGTCTGCATGATGATGTCTTTGCCAGTGCTTCAATATTTTATTTATTCAACCCGCAACATGCTTATGTATTATTCAACTTGCCGAGCAGATTGTTCTATGTAGAACTGTGTATTTAGAAACTGGTCATTTTTGGACTTGTATGTTATTGTTCAGGCTAGCAGAATGGTATTGGTAGCAGTTGGGGTGCAAGAATTTGCAGATTTTCAGAATCGTGGGGATCTGCTGCCCCTCCTTCACAAATGTGAAGAGGTCACAGCCATATATCTGTATATCCATTAGAGGAATTGTTCGGAAGTAAAAATGAAGGGGATCTCCAGGCAGTACAATGTCCAGGCTTTTATCCTACAAACATGTGGGTGACTGATGCATGGAAGGGTGTCTGTCAGCAGTGCATGTGGCGGATGTGGGAGCCTGACACCGCCGTCTGCATTAAGTCATAATTCCTGCTGCAGGAGCCTTTAAATGAGAAAGGGAGAGGAACCGCAGGTAGCCTGCCTGTTATCCTCAGTGGTCAGTCAGTCCCCTGTACTGCATGAATTCCCTCCTCCCATTCCTTTTTTGCGGGTTTGTGGTGCAAGGTTGTGGCCAGGAGATCTTGGCTTGGGATGAAATATCGATCTTCAGAGAGGAGTATCCTACTCAATCATGGATCTTGTGAAAATGTGAAATCGTGAAGCTCTCTGTTAGTAGCATGGCGCGTCGTAGGGTTGATGTGACCTTAAGAGGTGCGTGCTGCTCCTTTTCTTAAGCTTCTCCCTGCGCTGCTGTTCTCAGGCAGGGCGAAGGACGTGGAGATAATTTGACGTGAAAAGCAGACACTTGCTGTCACCCTGGGTCACGCCTGGGTAACACCAGCCGTGGTTGTGCACCAAGTCAGTATGTGTGAGAGATTTCTTTTTTCATGTTATTTATTTATTTAGACAGGGACATTGCACAATAAAAGATTAACCTTGTACAAAACAAGGAAAGACGCATCGTACCAGGTTTTAGTAAGTATTGCTATTTTCCGCCCATAGTCCCTGAGCAGGTAGATGGGACATTAAATTAAAGACAGACCGGGATGTAAATGGAGTGTGCAATACAAGCCAAAAAAATCATACAAACACTTTAATGTCCATAGCCCACTCCATCAAATCACTACAATTTGCAAAGTTTTGGTCTCATTCCCCGTATTGCAAAACTAGTTTGCTCACCCCAGCTCTTACAAATATCCACCAATACTGCATATCCTGAATCTGGAAACACACACCAGTGCATAAATGTGTGCAAGTTTGCGTTTGACAGTATCCAACTCTTTGTTAAGCAGGAGAAGGAGAGAAAGTTTGTAGGCTGAATCAGTTCTGCTGGTAGTGAATTCCAATGATTTACTGAGAGATGATTTCCTGGATGAGATTTTGCGTGGTGGAGTGTTGCATTCTCCCCTTATAGCCAATCGAATTGCTCACATTGTTTTTCAGAGCAGAGTGTGACAATTTTTTTTCAGAGGAGGAACAGCAGCTTTTTAAAGAGTAAGCAGACATTTGAGTACGTTATCAAATTTTCAAAATTTAAAATATGTTAAGTTTATGACAATGATGATATTGAGGTGTGTTTTTTTTGTCATGGGTCTTAAGCTGCCTTTTCTATAATGATTTTATTTCGGCGTGAGCACATAGCAATGCCTTGCTTGCCTGAGGTTATCTGAGGGCAGGCCTCCCACGGAGACCCACAGCTCTGCTTCGTCACGCCTCCGGTATCTCCTGTGCCACGCTGCTCACCGGTTACATGTCTGTCTAACTCAGGGCTCGACTTGCCGTGCCACGTTGCATAATGCTCAGTCGGCCTCTCGGCAGATGCTTCTGCCTAAAGCTACTTGCTTAGTGAGCGTTTCGCATTTTGCCCATTTACTCTGTATTTTCTACTATTCTTAAGGTTAACTGGTGCTCTGTAGGGTCCCTTTTGTGGGACACATTTAGACTTATCTCTGAGCTGTGAGTTCAGCCTCGAAAATACCTTCTGCTAACAGATGACTCGCTGATTAGTCTTTTGGCTTGAAATAGCTTAATGTCTTGCTTAATTAATTCAGAATATGAATGTTTTTTAGAGCTGTGATCTCTGTGACAGCAGGTATCAAAAGTGGTTAATGACCTGTAATGCTCAGTTCACATCCCAAGAGGTACTATGCTGTTGTATCTTTTTGATGAGGAACCTGAACTCTAATA
>JAABNX020000001.1:44173828-44186704 GCA_015163995.2 Mormyrus lacerda | reverse complement strand
TAAAAGTAACTAGTGTTTCAGGGGGTCGTTAGAGAATGTTTTGTTTCACAGACGTACTTGGTGATTTTAATCCCCTCTGAATTTAAATCCCACATTTTTTAATACAGAGACTGTATTCAGTAATTTGTCAATCAAAGCAAATGATCAAATCTAAATAATCTGTATTTTTTTCTGTTATTTTAGCCATTGAACTTTTTGCTCAGTTGAAATTGACATTCATTTTAATGGGAAAGTTAAAAGTGAGAAACTTTTATGAAGCTTCTTCATTTAAACGCTTTTATTGTGTCAGATAATTAATTCCGTTTAAGATGATTTGTCTCATTTAATTTAATCAACCGCTCAGTCAAGGGTAGTGAATTCAGCTATGCCAGAAGGGAAAAACAAGAAATGCAGTGGGTCAGCAGGAATAGGATAAGGAACCCATTTCAATAATTTACTGCTTAGAGAATTTAGCCAGAATAAAATGGTATTCTCAGTTAGAGTGAACAAAGCAGATTACTTTTAGCTTCTGTTGCTTGAAAGCATTATTTGAACAATTTGGGTATTAAGCCCTGAAATAGTTTTACCTGTTATAATAAACAGCATATCATGAGATTAAAGCATTTATTTTTTTTGCATGATGAGAAATTACAGTAGCTGTGATTTGTTTGGGATTTTATTACAGTTTACAGTGACAGAACAATCCAGAACGCTGACAGTTAAATCCAATTTCGTGGGATTTTTTGTGATATTATTAGAGCCGCTAGTGTTCTTGCGAGTTCTGCGTTGTGTTCTTAAATCTTTTTTGACATTCTCTGGCATCAGCTTTACAATCCACATTTGTTTGTCCTTTTTTTTTTGGTTGTTATTGGTTAAGAGTTATAAAGAAACATTTTTTTTGTATGATAGAAGGCACTCTACTCTTTTTACTTAGGTTTTTAATGCTTATAGTTCTTTTTATTTTAAAAGTCTCCTTTGATCAATTTAAGTACTTTCATCAAAAAGACCATGGGCCCTTAAGGGAATATTGCATAAGAGTGAACTCTAGTGGTAGTTCATTTTTATTTTTCCTTAGAGACTCTGGCTGAAAGACTGGATTGGGCCAATTTCAGTTTTTCCCTCTGTGCTGTAAACCTCGCAGTCCGTGGCTCTACAGGATTAAGATCTGAAGGGTCCGACGTCTGCAAAGCTATGATCAGAAGCAACGGTGATGTCTAATAAGGGCCAGAAGGTTCCGTGGCATTACATTGCATTTCAGTTATAAGATAATTACTCATACACAGGATATAAGAACAAACTGTCCACGCAGGTGTGTGAAATATAGTGGTTTCTGATCACTTTTCAATCTGGGAGAAACCTTCTGTAATCTGAAAAAGAGCAGGTGCTGCTTTTATATGATAATGATGAATAAGTCAAGAACAAAGGGTAAAATCCTGCAGGTCCTGTCTCTCTGGTAGGTGTTGCTTTTGAATCTGATATCACTTTTCTGATGTTACACCCTTATGGAAATCATAGATTTTCATCCGACTGACAAGTAAGATTTTCTGGATTTCTTTTTTCCCCTCCGGGTTCACCGTAGTTTTGTTTGTTGTTCTTTGTGGCTGATGTTTGAAAATGGGGTCTAAAAATTGAAAAAATTAGGTATATTGCACATGTAAATCATTTTCCTAAATGCATGCAATTTAAAAAAATATTTTGTGTTCCCACTTTATACGACCACTAGGTGGCGATGTTTATTAAAGATGATGTTTTACTCACAGCATTTGTGCTACTATTGTCATCCGTAAAACACAATTATTGCTGTAAAATCTAATGTTCTATTTTTTGTGCTTTGAAGTATATACTGAACAAAACATAAAAGTCAAGCCACATCCTTAAATATCAAGCATTTCTTAGTGTGTCATGTCACTCCTAGGGAAATCTACATTATATAAACTTGGGTGTGATTTGCACTTGGGATTTCAGAAGGACTTGATGAGACAAAGGAAGGCATGAGACACCCAGCTGCAGTTGCATGACTAGCCCTTGTTGTGGCTATCAATATCCTTGAGGAGAGTGCTTCAGTATTTGGCATTTAGCATTTGTGGGTGTATGTGTGAGTATCATTGGTCTTGCTCATAATACCTTTTTAATCTGATGGTAGGGTTACTGTTGCATCGGTTCAGCTTTCAGATTCTCTGAATGTGGGTGGGTGAGCAGGATGGAACAAGTTTATTTGTTTACAGGTGATTTAGGAGGTGTGATTAAATGTTTCGATGCCAGCAGGCTCTTTTAGGCTTGGAAGGTGAAGCCACGTATCAGTTTACTTGTGTCGGATCACCTCTCCTGGGTAGTAGAATGTGGAGTTAGTCCTGTAAAGGTCCACATTTCAGGCTTCTTTTCAGACATGTTACCCTGCTCATGAAATTTAATTGTGTTTATGTGCACTGTCCACTGTGTCCTTGCCTCGCACTGTCCACTGTGTCCTTGCCTCGCACTGTCCACTGTGTCCTTGCCTCGCACTGTCCACTGCCTCCTTGCCTCGCACTGTCCACTGTGCTGCATCTGCCATGAGACCAACCAAACACTGCCGTTTGAAAGGAACTTAAATTGAGATGTTTATTCAGAATATAGTTGATATGAATAGTTGCATAATCAGGTACGGCCATTTCCTCTTAATTTTTTGATGTCATCTGAGGTTCCTCAAAAACATTGGCTAACTAGCCTAGAAAGATCATGGTGAAACATCACACATGAAATTTAAATGGTAACTGAAAAGCATGATTACATCCATATCATCATCCGTAATCTGTTTTATGAGTCCCGGGCTTGATTATTATCAAATACAGGCTATTGGACTATTTCCAGTTTGCCTCTAGGGTGATGCTGGATTACATACCCCAGTGGTGGACACAGACAGGAAAACTTGGGATGCCATTTTTATTATCTCAAATGTCCTCGACTTCGGGACAAAATGTGAACATCACAAGGTCACTAAGAACCACCAAAAAATGTGAGCAGAGTGCTGGTGCGATGCCTGCTGAAGCAGCAGGACACGATGCATTCTGTGCCCTAGCTGTGCCATTGCCTAATTTTAATTTCTTTGCAAAATGTTGCATCAGGCAACATGGAGCCAGTGTGAGGCTGTATCTAGGGCTGGGGCTGGATTGCTAGAAAATCCAGGAACTTTGTTAAGCTGTGCGCTGGAGCGAACATTTTAGTATTCTACACTTATCCTTGTAATGTTATAAACGGTTCAGGTCCATCACCATCCTTTATCATGGATACACTGAACATCCAGAATGCTTTGTGGGACTATGTTTTTAACATAAAGCGCTCTATCTCTTTCTGTATACAAAGGCCATTGAGTGCTTTTGTTTTTGAAGGTGATGTAACTTTTTTTTTCTTGCTTGACCACCTAACATGGTTGTTTTACAAAGGTAAGACACTTTTTGTCTTAATATTTTACAAATAAGTGCTAATTTGATCAGCTTCCCTGCTCTCTTGTTTGTAAATATATTACCATCCATCCATCCATTCATCCATCCATTCCTAATGTGTTCCGTTGTGGCAGCAATCTAAGCAAGGATGACCAAACCTCCTTCTCACCAGCCACCTCCAGCAGGGAAATACCAAGGCATTCCCAGGCCAGCCATGAGACTGAGTCCTGAGTTTGCCCCAGGGTCACCTCCCAATTGGACATGCCCGAAACACCACCCCAGGGAGCCGACCAGGAGGCATCCAACATAGATGCCTGAAACACGTCAGCTGACTCCTATCGATGCAGAGGAGTAGCAGCTCTACTCGAGCCCCTTCCAAATGTCCGAGCTCCTCTCCCTATGTCTAAGGACGAGCCCGGATACCCTGCGAAGGAAACTCTTTCCTGCTGCTTATATCCACGATCTCATTCTTTCTGTCGTGAGCCAAAGCCCGTGACCATAAGTGAGGGTCGGAACATAGATCAACTGGTCAATCAAAAGCTTTGCCTTCCGACTTGTCTGTCTCTTCACTATGACAGAACAGTACAGTATCCACATTACTGCCGATCCCCCTGTCGATCTCCCGCTTCCGCCTCCTCTCACTCGTGAGCAAGACACTGAGATACTTCGACTCCTCCGCTTCAGGCAGTAACTCATCCCCATTAGGAGAGAGCAATCCACTCTCTTCTGCTCGAGAACCATGGCGTCAGACTTGGAGGTGTTGACCCCCATCCCGACCGTCTCACGGTCAACTGCAAACCTCCCCAGTGCATGCTGCAAGTCAGCCTGATGAAACTGCCAGGACATCAGGAGATCTGCAAACTGCAAAGACGCGATCCTGAGTCCCCCAAACCGGACCGCCTCTGCCCCTTGGCTACACCTAAAAATTCTGTCCATAAATGTTATGAAGAGAATCTGTGACAAAGGGCAGCCCTGGCGGAGTCCAACACCCACCAGGAATGAATCTTTCTTACTGCTGGCAATGTGAACCAAACTCTCGCTCTGTACGGGGATCTGATGGCTCGAAACAACAGACCAAGTACTGTTATATGGGGCATTAATATGGATTCCAATGGGTTTTATCCAAAAAAGCATTTTGTGTCCTATGTTTTCAAGCCTTAATTCTGCTATATCTAGCTTGAGAAGGTTAAACGGGTCAGTTGGATTTTTCCCAGCCGCGGGTTATAGAACTTCAAGCTTGTTGTGTGGCACCTAATCCTGTTATGAGCATTGTTTTTTTTTCCTGGTTTGTCCTGCTTAATTACACACTGTTGTCCTCCCTGTGCTGAGGTCAGATACTGTCAGCACCTCCTACCCACGCGGCTGTCAGCACATCGATACTGAGCGTGCTGAGCTATGTAAAATTGCGTTTGGGTAGGGCGTTTCTCAGCATGGAATGCTCTTGACAGGTTATGACTGGTCGGCCAAATTATCCTGCTCCGGTTGTCCGTCTGCTGACAAGTCATGTGGAGTGTGTCATGGTTCTTCTAGCCTGCCGGTGAGTGCCTGAGCTCTTGGAGTTAGCCTCCACCATCTGCCTCTTCTCTCAGTACAAAGGCGTATCCGATGCGATTCTCTGATGAAGCCTCACGCTCTGGTTACCTTCACTCAAGTCACACACGTGTGATGACACCGCTTGTCTGCAGAGGATCTTCTCAGCATGTCCTTAGTGCAGACCTTCGCTTTTTTATGACACTCCGGGTGTCGTGTTTCCCCCTTGCGTGTCTGGCTCGAACTGTACCTGCAAAGGCTGGAAAGATGGGAACAATAATGAGGTCTTTGTAGAGTGGGGGCGCATCCACCAAGACATGGAGAGAGATGCTGGACTGGATCCAAATGGCTCCCAGGTCCTAATGTGTACTGGCCTGATGTGCTTATCACAGATCTGCATATTCTCTCACCTAATGGCTTATGCTGTGCTAACATCTTGATCTGCTATTCTTGCCCTGCGCTTTGCTAAATCTCCTGGAATCTACCATTCTGTTAGTTTCCTGCCCAGTTTAGATGTGGCACTATCCCATAGTCCTTTGCTTTTTCTTGATATGCCAATCTGTAAAGCTCCCTTGTCAGCTTGGGGCTACTTCTCAGGTTCAGATCAAGTTGCAGTTTGAAAGTCAATAAAATTTGTTGGATGGTCCTGTCTTGATGGTGTAACTGGCTCCTCTGTAGTTCACTGGCAACAAAGACTTTTCCCACCCACGTATGCTGAAGTATTAAGTCCCCCCCCCCCCCTCTCTCTCTCTCTCTCTCTCTATCTATCTATCTATCTATCTCTCTCTATCTCTTTTATATATATAAAATATGGTGTGTGTGGCCTTTTCAGTCTGCAAGTCGTGCTTGAACAGGACTGTTGATTTCACTTCGGATTCCATTTTTAATTAAATGGCTGAGCAGTCAACTGCAAAATCCGTATTGTATGTTAGACATTGATAGTGAGGTTTAAATTCACTTAAAAACCACATTAAACATTACAGAAATTGGTGTCAGCTTGAGCATGATGGTTTTTTTCCACTTGCTCCATAGCTTCAGGATTTGTATTTTATTTATTTTTATTTTTTTTGTGGGTTCAAGGTTACAGCACATTAATCACATAACTTTGACCTGTGACTTGTCACAAAGTATGCTGTGTAGAACATGAAAACGTACAATAGACAATAAAGATTCATCAAAGATCTTTAATATAATGCCATCAAACATGCAGAAGTGTTATTTGTTTTATGCTTCTTTGCTTTTTCTGTTTGATATTAACAAAAAAAGCAGTAATAAAATGTTACCATGCCTATTGGATAGTTTCATATCCTCTTCCTTTTGGGTGAGATCCTGTGAGGTGTCGCATAATGAGAACTTGAAACGCTATGGGGACTTTTGATCATGGCACTTAGTATCTTCTCTTGAGTTTCATTTCTGTATTCTGTAAAGGGAATTAACTTGTTTTGTATCAAACTTCTGTGTTGATGGATCCAGCCGCGAAGGCTAGCGGCTCATCTGTATGGGATTTGCAGTTCTGACACGTCCTTTGAATTAAAGTGAGATTATTCAGAAGACTTGAATGTCACAGCTTTGTATTTGATGTAATATTCAATTAAACTCGGGTGTTGCTGGCCATGGAATCAAGCACCCAGTCTGATATTCTTCTGATTGAGATGGAGAATTCTTATCAGGGCTGTTGAAGAGAGGGTAGCGCTCCAGCACCTCACTGCCAGTGTGACTGCGCTGTGGACATGCTAGTACTGAAAATACAGCAGATGCTTCCAACTTTGAGTTAAGTCGAATAATTGATGGGTTGGGCGAAGGTTTAGAAGTAGCTTGGTTTTGTCAGTATTCAATGACCACTTTTCCTGTTGGGGTCATAGGATTCATTCACACGGAGACGTTAAAACCATTTAGATACTAAGGATAATTTAGGACGGCCAATTCACCGGAAGCACTTGTCTTTGGATTGTGGGAGCTGGATGCATCCTGCATGGTCTCTAACTTAGGGTTTTCTAATTGTTTTTGTTAAACACGGACAGTCATTTCAATTGATAGATAACAAAATGGATGGATGTCTTTCCAAAGGAATTCCATTTCATCCCCTGGTGATATACATGGCATAGTAATGTTTTGCAACTTTTCCTACCCTTATTACTGGCTTTTATCTTGTTCACGTTGTAGCACAGTGTGGAAAAAGGTGAGTAATGAATTCATGTGAGATCCCCTGTCTTAGTATTGTGGCTGTTCGGAAATGTGACGTAGTGTCTCTGTCCTTGCTGCCTGTTAGAAATTGACGTGTAATAGAAAGCTTCGATTATCAGACAGACGGAGAAGGAGCGGGCCACAGTTGTTTGTTCCCAGAATTCTGAGCGTGTTACTCCTCTGCTGGGACTGGCCCGTTCCCACAGAGAGCCCACGTTCATTTTAACAAGTGGCACTGGGATTTAAGGCACGACAGCCATGGCAACAGCTTATGAAGATAATATAACCGGCTGTTTCTGAAGCTAGTTTGAGGGAACAGTTAATGGGCATTGAAAAAAAACTATGATGTTGGGGAACATGATCACAAATATAGCACAAGCGTACTGGCTCGACTGGTTGATGGTTTAGACCACCTGATATGACCGGTGAGTCAGTCATTTTGCACAGCTGTGTTATGCTAATTTAGGATCGATTTGTTGGAGGAACCTAATAGGAGGCAGGCTAAAATCCGCCTGGACCTTCTCCACAGGTGGGATGTGCAGGCTGCTCCAGCCACTGAGCAATCTGAGCCGTAACTCAAGCGCCATGAAATCTGGCCGTGTGCCAGGGCCAGTTAATCGCCGATTTGCACGTGAAGGAGCTGCACCAATCGCGTGCGTATGTTTTCTAACCTCAGCACTTCGTAAATTGGGCCAGGAAAGCGTGTTGACATCAGCAGACTCAACAACATAAACCACATGCCATTTCTAAGTAACCACCAAAATGCGACACGAGGTCGAACGGCAGCATAACATGTACTTTAGGTAATGTGCCCTTGTCATTGGTCTTACATTGTGCTGTGACAAACATGCATGAAGGAGGTGATACACTGTATCGCATGGGCAGTGTCTGTATTGTTGCCATTCGGAAACTTTCGTTCTGTTTTGCTTGTATCCTTTTCTTTTTTGTCCCTCCCTACAAATAAATAAATAATTAAAATAATTTGCTTTGTAGGTGTGGTCTTGAAAATTAGTCTGCTACAAAATAAGTGTTTTCTTTGGAAATAAACATTACCCGTGAACCTCCCCTTTGACCCCTGGGTGGGTGCAGGCAGGTCGGGGGGGGGGGGGATTCGTTTGGGATGTTTGTATCTTAAGAAGGTAAAAGATGCCTAAAAACACTGATGTAACACTGTTGAATGGTTTATCTTAGAAGCGTGGTGTTTTGTTTTAGCCGTGCTGTGCTAGAGGTTAACCAAGGTTTACCATGGATTTACTTTAATTGCCACTGATCGAAACTGCAGTGCATGGTCCCTGCAGCCACCTTGCTTTTTAAAGGCAGATGTAGTATGTTTAAAGTGCAGCGTTGATGTTTCTGACAAGTCAGAGTTATGAATTCAATGGCAAATAAGACTGGTATGAGACTTGTTTGTCTACTTCTTGTAAAGAATAGCGGTTTTAGCTTTAGAAACTGCTATTATCTACATGGGGGGTAATCACAGTCCTGTTGATGGGGTTGGAGGTTTGTGATAGAAATATATTATTTCCAGCCTATTGTGCAGGTGCTTAATCCTAAACGGGAAATACACATGAAGGAAAACAGGAAGCAGGCTATGTGAGAGAATGACATTTACATGCCTTTGTTAGAAGCCCATGATTACAGTTTATCTCAGTATTACTTAAGGAGTACATCCCCAAGCTGCTTCCCAGGGCATACCAAGCGTCCTCCTGCCTTCTAATAAACGGCCGACGGCTGGATCTGCCGGGCATCTGCTCGGGTGCAGATCAGTCCGGGGGTGTCGCTAAGTGAGCCCGTCAAGCGGCACTGCTGAAAAGGAGTTTGTGGGACAATAGGAGGGTGGTGCCACCTGCGTAGGGGAAAGCCCCCGCCACTCTTAGAGAGCTCTCCCAGTTCCGCCCCCCCCACAGCGACAAAAGGCTCGCCCAAACAGTGGACCAGCCTTCAAGGTGAGCCTCCTGCCCTTCTGATATCTGCCTCGGGGTGGATTAGAGAAATTACTAGTCTCGTCACCATATGGCATGTTTGTTATGTAACGACAGACAAGCGGGAAATCAGCACAGCTGCAGTAAAGCTACCTCGCCGGCACTGGGCAGAGACCATAGAGCAGGATTCAGACCCTGCCGCCGCCCCCGCCCCCACCCAGCATGGCAGGCAATGTTAACCATCCTGTCTGAGGGAAGAGGGGATGAATGTGCTGCTCTGATAAGATACAGCCTTTGTGTGTAGGTCCTGGTGTTTGGGAGGTCGGGCACTTCTCATGGGTGGGTTCATTCCGTACTGTTGGTGTTGACAGTCATATTTAGAGTGTGTATGGAGGAGTATTGGGTGGGAGCAGTATGGTGACTCACTGTATTCTTCACTTAGGCCTCTGGTGAGTGAAGCTCCCACACAGATCTCAGGGACAAAAAGCCTGGGTTAGAATGAGGGCAAATGAGGGGTGTTTCCCAAATTTTTTCCAAAATATTATCCTTTCTGTGCTGTCACAGAAGCAAGCATGACTTGATAGTTGACGTTCTGCACTTCGATTTGTACTGACAGCTTGTAACCCGCATCCCTTTTCATTGGCTGTACCGATCGTGACAATGTGTGCCGAAGTGTCGGCGCATGTGGTCGTCTAGTTTCCTTCATACACTGTAAACATGCTGCAAAGCAGCAATTGACTTGAATATCCTGATATTGGTGTCATGGAGCAAAGCCATCATTACTAAGGAGGGAGCATAATGGTTAAGATGGGTTCATCTCCCAGATGGAGCCCTCTTGTTATACCTGATTAACTTTAATAGCTTCAGTCACTTGACCCTCATTTTTAATAGAAATATTTTTCCATTTGTAGACATTTTCTTCAGCGAGACAACTGGCCTGTATGACATTACAATACATTAGCATTAACAAAAATTACCTGGTTCTCAGATTTCTCTCCCACAGCCTGAAATGTGTCCATTCAACAGATGTACTGTTAATTGCCAAGTAGAGTAGAAATCATAGCAAGTACGGCATTTCCACACAGGCCTTGTTTTAGCACATGGGTGACACTGCTTCCTGTGTTTGGCTTCCAGGCTGGTTACATAGCAACCGTTGCCACGTTGCCTTTCAAATGCCGATTGTCCTTGAGACCTTACCTTGAAAAAGTCTCCCCTGTGTTTTTTCCTCTTAACTGTTTAACAAATTGCTTTTTGTTGGGTGGCGTTCGGTTCAGGCGTGTTTTGTTGAAGCAGGCATCATTTAAGCATTCAGGGATTCATTAGTCAGGAGCTAATTGAGAACCTTTGTGGGGAGAACTCCATAAAATGCAGTTGAAGAGGCAGCAAAGTAAATTTGGGCGCATGCATAAGCATGAGCACCAGCATTTACGACCCATATTTGGGTGACCAATGCATTAGATGATCCAGGGTCATGCCTACATTGTACCATGGGCTTATCCTGTGTTTGCCCAGATGGATGGTAAGTTAGATGGTCGCTGGTTTAGGTAAATGAGTAAATCTCTTTATTCTCAACTCTTCAGAGGGTTCAGGCACATAATTCCAAATGAAGACAGTGTCCCGAAGACAGACATGGGTTTAATTAGCAGAGCTGGCATCTTAAGCTTTAAATTTGTATTGTCTGGAGAATTACACACACCTGTTGTTGACTCTATTGTTTTAGGGATGATGCCTGAATATAAATCTGATGGGAAAATCAGTTGTTTTTCACTCAGGCTTTTGTTGAGGCACCTAAACGACCCAATGAAGCACAGGGGGTCCTCTTCGCTAGTACTGAATCCTTTTTGGCTTCAGCTGTGGTGTAAAGCAGTGGGTCTCGACTGTGGGAGGGGGTGAAATGTGAATAAAAAATCTAAAAAAAAAAAGGTACACATCACATACTCTGCAACCCACTGAAAATAATCCCACTTTTGGGTCTCGACCCACTTGTTGAGAGATACTGGTGTAAAAGGAGCGCTTTGGGCAGCTGGAGTCGGACCCCCGCGTATATTCAAAGCCCTGCAGCTGCCGTGTTTAATATGCCCGAAAGCAAGGCTGGGATTTGCCTGCCTCTTGCATCATAACTCCGGCTCGTCTGTCACGTCTTATAAGGGGCTCAGCGGCTGTGGACAAAGCGAAGAGACAAACCTGGTTGGGGGTGGATTTCGCAGCGGTGTCTGAGAGGTAGACGCCCTGTCTCCACTGTTGCTTCCCCTCCCCCATCTCCCGTCACGGTTTCGTGCCGGTCTCGCCCTGCTGCATGCTCTTTGCTCCTCTCCTCTCTTCTCTGGCATTCGCGCTCTTGTTACCATGCCATGCCGTTACATAAGCTGTAGTATGGATGCGTTCCACAGGGAGTTGGCCGCCCGCGGCCTGTGAAATGGCTCCTCAGATGCAGGAGATGATTCACTGTGTGTGGCTGCCTGGTAGGGGTCTAAATGCTGTTCATCTCAGAAAGACTCTTAATCCTCCTGTAAAAGTGAGCATTATTTGGGCAAATTAAGCAGTTTCCTTTACAGTGTTCCATTTCTAAATGAGTTTCAGGAACTTGGAACTGGGGAGCTGTAGATGTTTCACTCAGTGAGAAGGCCGTTTGCAGAAGCAATTGCGGGAGGGTGGCGTCTTTGTGAGATCTGCCGTTCTGTCTTGTTCCTGAATTAGTTTGTGGGTGTAAATGGAGCAGGGTGGACTGTGGATTAATATACTTGGTTGCATGGAGACTTCTCAGTGGGCGGTGTCAGCAGTCGGGACATAACCGTTGTTGTTTTTTTGACCTTGTTGCAATCCCAGAATGCAAAGCGCCGCCTAGCGAACCAGGCAGCGTCCTGTAACCCGCCGGTGCTCAGAAAGGCCAAAATCCCACCTGTCCTTTCTCCCTCCTGTACCCCATAGTGCAGGCCCTGATGGAAAGCTTTTGCATCCTTCACAGCCTTGTTTTTGTTGGGGATGAGTGTTATTGCTGGGGTAGCACACGCTTAGCTTAGTGTGTCAGTTTCTGTGTAGTGAAACCGGGAATGGTTGGGGGGGTCATTGTATTTGTACTAATGTGCGATGGCCCAGAGCACAAAAGAAGAGACACCCGCTTACTGTAACTGACGCCATTGGTTATTTATAAGCCGGTTATCTGCGGAATCAAAGGCGTGGCCACCATATTGGCCCGGGACCACTCGCGTCGGAGGCGGTGGCTAAGGCGACCAGAATTGGCACACTCAACGCGGCACTCCTGACACACACAGACACAGACCAGGTCAAAGCCAGGGGGCTTCAGCATCGCACCAGTATGTCGTCGGCTCCCTGTGAGCTTCCGAAAACCTGGCACTGGACCCGGGAGAGGCTGTGTTTACTCCCCTGCGTGCACAGAGTTCTGCTGTGCTTATGTGCAGCGGCCCTGCCGACTATACGTCACCGTGACAACCATGGGAACTGTAGCAAATGGTAGCTTGCACTTGCCTGATGTGAGTCTTTTAGCTATTTATGGGGGGTGGGGGGAGCTCAGCCATGTAAGGGAGGTTCTGTGTTTCTCTCAAGCTGTGGTTTTGGCACTGAGCCGGTGAGAACATCTGTATACCCTCCCCACCCCCTGGCCCCTGTCTCCCATCCCCTTTCGTGGATCAGACAGTACAACCTCCAGAACTTACTGTGGTGCCCCATCGATGCCCCCCCACGTAACACATTCATTAAGCCAGCAATAACCTGGACCACTGAGTGCGGATGAGAAGCGATAGGATAAGACCGTGTGTGTGTGTGTGTGTGTGTGTGTGTGTGGGGGGGGGGGGGGGGGGTGTGTGTCAGGGACGGGGGCGGGG
>JAABNX020000001.1:44151769-44171553 GCA_015163995.2 Mormyrus lacerda | reverse complement strand
TGAGTGTACTGTGTATTTTCAGGTTAGCGTGTTGAGTGTACTGTGTATTTTCAGGTTATGCGTGTTCAGTTTTTTCGCTTGTCTGGCACTCATTTGCATTGAAGGAAGCTGTTTGCTCTGTGCAGAGAATGCCTGTGCAGTGAAGCATTGGATTTCATTCTTTTCCCAGTACATTCATGCTTATTTAGAAAGGGCTTCGACACTTCAGTACCCACGAGATAGTCTCATTGCAGAAGGCTGTTCTTTTTCATATATATTTGATAGTCGTGGAGGATTACGCTTTCTGTTCCTTATTTGATGAAATAATCAACCCATGAGAAAATAAATCTCTTCTGCGGTGGTGGCCCTGTTTAATGTTGGTTTTTGATCCTCGTTCTGTCTTCAACAACAAAGCATGTTATCTCAGCCTTGTTACCTGAAGCAGTTTGTGACTTTTAATAGTGATGGTCTTTGCAATAACTGTGATGACAGTTCTGAGATTGACCCCTCAGCAGTGAGAAGTGAGGTGTATATTTAAAGATTACCGTACAGTTACACACTAACTCCGGACTATGGAACGCTGATTCAAGTTTAAGAGACGGGGGGGTTTGGAACAGTGTAGGGTAGCTTAACTCAAGACCAACTCTTTGTAAGTTATTTCCATTTTTAGGATTTCAATAATGCAACAGTAATATGAGAATTCTTGAGTTCTCTGGAATGAGGAACAGTAGGCCTAGATGTTTTGGGTGTGGTTTAGGACAGGCAGGCTGCACCTGGGTCACGCATTCATACGGGATTTTATTTTGATAAGTTTCTCAGAAGGTGGGTTGCAACTGATTGTCTTTATTCCAGTACATTCTGTAGCTAACTCAGCAGCAGGATTTGGTCTGGAGCAATTATGTTAGACTACAGACAACATGACAGAAATGCATCTGATGCCCAGAGTTGTGAATCTTTTGTGGGAAGATAATGAAAGGGCTTTTCAAAGTAATGTGATGTTAATAATAATTTATAAATTATTGTGGATTAAGTATAACAGAAAATAGTGCAGTTGGTTTAGATAAAAATGAATTCCTTGCCATTTAAACTGCAGTGTAGCACGGCTGAGGAAGGTGAAACTCTGCGGGTTTATGTCCCTTGGGGTAATGCGCTTAATTTTAAAGGGAGCCAGAGGTCTGTTTGTTACTGTTCTCTGGTGGCTTCATTTCCGAGAATCGCTTTTTCCCCTCCACAATAAAGGTCGAAACGGTTTTCTCCTTTTACTCGGCAGGTGGCAGCATTTTTCGTGAAGTGTACAGCAACCGACAATGCACCTGCATGAATATCATGGATGTCTTTCTGACGTCGGGTTGACGAACTATACAACTATAGTTATTTCTAGTAAATAATTCTTTTGTTCTGAGGCTTTGCATATAAAATTATGACATTAGAATCTTATACGGGATTATCTAAAGGATACATTCCCAGACGTGGTTGCCGCGTCGTGCAGATTAATAGGTCATTCCTCCTTACTCCAGCCGGTTTTTCCCGGTATACACTTTGAATGTATTATGCTAAATAGGTCGGCTGAGCTCCAGGTGGGGGCGTTCCCGAATACATTAATATAATTACCTACTCTCTCCGCCAATGAGATGACGCAGAGTGTTGCGTGTTTTTTTTCCTTGGATATATTATGCAAATGTGGCAGAGGCTGCAGATTTTCAGCACGGTGGAGATGAGCTGACCTTGGATATTCTTTGTGCTGCGTCGGTAGTTGTGCGGGTTCCCTTTGGATGCTTGTTTTTCTTCTGTCTGGAGACCGACTTCCACCCTCAAAGCCTCTCCAGATCCGACGAAAAGAGAATGTGATTTCGATTAGACTTCAGAAGACGTTTTGTTTGCTAGCCCGTTATATGGACGTAATAGCATGAATACTCCATGTTATCCAGTGGCGATGGATCTTGGTGTTTGCCAGCTAAGAAATTTTTCAATATCATTCCTGTCATCGTTGCTGGGCACAGAGAGTTCGCCCCTCAGTCTTGATAATAGGTAACGTCAAATTTACATTTAAATATGCAAAGTGTGAATAGCCGCGAATCTTGCGTGCGAAGGGTTCAGTGATGATGAATATTGTAATGTCACCTTTGTGGTGTTAGACGTTATGTAGCATTCCGTCGAAACGTACCTTTCGCTTGCGATTTGTAGAGAGGAAAATGTACCGTTTTGACGGGATGCTTGGAGGTAACGATGCTGTAAAAATAACCAGGATTTGAAGTAGCTTTGGAATTGCACTGAAAGTTGGGGGAAAACATCGGTTTGCCTTTTGAAAATGTATTCCATATCTGATTTTATAAATGGATGCTAAAGTTGTCTGACCTGTGATATGAAGCGTTCAGGCGGCAGTAGTCTGGTTAACATCACTGGGTCCGCCTTCAGTGCATTTTAATGAAACCACCGCATTGACTGTGCGTGTCGTATAATGCTGTTATCGTTTTTAATCTTATTGCACTTCACGGCACTTTCTTATTTTTGTTTGATATTTCTATGCTGTCCATTAATGCATTGGTGTTTTATTTTTAGCTCCTCCGGCGCTAGTGTGGTGGCCATCGACAACAAAATAGAGCAGGCAATGGTAAGTGTTTTTAGTAAATATATATTGAATGTATTTTTGCTAATCACTGCATTTATATGAAGATGCTTGTTTTATCTTCATATACCCCCTCTCCTACCTAAGTAACAACATTTATTTGATGGTACGGACATTTTCATTAACATAGAAAATGGTTAACGATCTCATTCTATTGTATTTTGCACTTGAAGGTGGGTTTATATAGGCAGGTATCCGCTTCTTTCATACCTTAATTTGGCTGTTTATCCAAGCGGACCGTCGAAGTGACACTTTCGGCTAGTTGATAGTCATAGTACATGACCATAGCTATTTAGCCAATTACGGCAATGTATGTGTTGGATTATTTACAGGATAGCAATTCGACGTAAATTAATTTCGTCTACATGTTTTTTTTAAACTGAATTTAAGTTTGGGTTATACTTTCAGAGAGAAATGTGCTTGTTTAGACCTACGGTTTCAGTTTCCTTGGCAGTCCTTTTGTTGTTGGATCAGTGCCTGAAGAAACTCACGCGATTCTGCCTCTTGCCGACTGTTGCTAGGCAAACTCCGAATCTTTGACATGCGGTTATAAATAACTCGCCTTCTGATTGGCTGCCCTCTCTGGAGGCCGGCCATTTTGTTCTTCTGGTGACGCGTTGTATTGGCGTAATGAGGAGGGGTCCATCTCTGCGGAGAATTGCCCTGTTTTCTATCCGTCTTTACGCAATACCCTGCACCGTTGTTAATTATTCGTAAAAAAATTTAATGTTTTGTTTTTTCTTAGTTATCTGTTTCAGGTACTGAAAATCCAGTAAAATCTAGAAAATTCAACCTCATACCTAGTAAATGAAATCTGTAACAATAATGTTCAAATACAATAGTTACACATATGCATTTATATAATATTTTGTATTAAAATCTGAAATAAAATTCTTGAAGACCCATGCTGAACTGTACTTGCTATCTCTTTCCAGGACCTAGTGAAGAGTCACTTGATGTATGCTGTGCGGGAGGAAGTGGAGGTTTTAAAGGAGCAGATAAAAGAACTGATCGAAAGGAACTCGCAGCTGGAGCAGGAGAACAACCTGCTGAAGAACCTGGCTAGTCCTGAGCAACTCGCACAGTTCCAGGCGCAGGTGCAGAGCAGCTTGTCTCCGCCCTCCGCGCAGCAACCCGGGACAACCACACAGCAGGCCGCGCCGTCGGCACAGCCAGCCTCACAGAGCTCCGGAGGGTCGGCGTAGCACAGAGGCCCCCCCCAGGGATGACGGGCGTGGAGACTGTAAATGCACTGGCCCAGAATGACAGAATGAACGAACATGCTGAAATCATGGGAGGATCCATTTCCGATATTTGCACATATTTAACGTACAAGTGTTAATATCTCGTGAGACGCTTTACACACTTTAGACAATCGTGTTCAATAAAGGGATTGCTGGCAGGTGATGGACATTACCAAACTCACTGGACTGCTGAGCTCGTCATGTGTAATTCTACGTGGAATCAGCTTACAGAATCATTGTGCCTGCATCTTAGGATCTCAGTTGATGTCCATTTCAGTGGTGGCTCTGGAATCGTACGAGTGTTGCCATGCTTCACTTAATTTTCTAGTGTAAATATATACGTCTTTTCCAGGCCGTGAGCGAAATGAGAGCAAGCACCTTCTTGCAGACAAATGTGAAGCATTTTTGATGACTGTCGACAAAAGATTAATCCTCCTATTTGATATTAGGAAGACAAGATATTTGTGGGATCAATGTTTGCATTTATTGTAATCTTTATGTGTAGACCAAGTGGATCAACCTGCGCAAAGAAATTAATTTTCTGTATCTGACTTAAATTTCAAATTCACACCTTTCTTAGTACAATGCTGCTTCTTACCTAAGCCATGAAATCAGGTTCTTGAATCCGAGGCTAAAGGATTTGGGTGAATTTTTGTGCAGGTTGTTAGGTTTATGTATATTTATGTATTTAGTGTAAGTGCTCTGTAAAATAGTAATAATCAGAATGAAAGACAAGTAAATATTTAGGTTGTACAAAATGAAGTTACAATGTAAATGGGCTTACCTGAGCAAGCTTGGATGGTCTTTAATGCTGTAAATCAGGTATCTAGCTATTTCCAGCAATTTAGGACATTTGACAGCGAACTGTAATTTCTTGGTTGCTTTCAAATACTACTGTAAACCATTGTTCATTTGAGAAATTACAAACATTTGCTTTTACTTTTGACAGTGAAGCACTCCACATTTTTCACAATTAATCCACTCTTAGCATAAATCAGATCTGACATGGGTTTTGCATATATGTGAAAGCCGTATGCCTGTTTTGTGCATGTTCCTCGAGGCAGACAAAGTAACCATAATTCAATTGCACTTGACAGTTGCACTCAACTTCAAAATAAAAGAAAAAAACCAAAACTAGTTCTCACGTGCTTCTGTATTTGTAAAGTTTGAACTTCCTAGAAGGCGTTTGAAAACACTTGTTGATAATCTTGCAGTATCGAGGTGTCCTGACTATAAGTGTGGACCAAAAAAAAGGTCCATTGTAAGTCAGTATATTTACAGGACTGTGGCATTTGCAATCTCACTTGTGCCTTAGTGCTTTATTCCTACCTCCCTTGTACTTAAATTTGGAAGAATGTAGGAATTGCCTTGAATGGTAGGCATATCATTATGTAGCTAGACCAGGATGCCATAATTGCAGCCAGGATAATGTGTCAGTGATGATCCTCAAAGCACCAGCAAAATTTGGCATAGTCTCAATGAATCTGGAGCCGTACTAAGGGAATCTAACATCGTGATTTTGCAAGGAATTCCAAGTGACAAGCTGCTTACTTTGGATGTGACTATGCAGCTGCTAGCAAGAATTTATGGTCTAATGACTGTTGAGGCATAGGAAAGGGTGGACGGTGTAGGTGTACCCCAACTGAACGGATGACAATGTGCCCTGTGGATTAAAAGGCTGTCTCTGAAGATTCCACCCCAAGAGTGCTAACAGGGATGAAGTACGCTAATAACTGAAGATAGTGTGATGTCCTGCCGGATTCACTCCTCCTCCTGCTTCAGTGAGTGGCTATGCCAGGATTTTAACTTTGGCCTCAGGGAGCTGGTAGCATCCAGATGTCAGGTAACAAAAGTCCATTTACTGAGGACAATAAAATTTGTCTAGCACTCTTCTAAGAAACCTGTCATATGTTCTTTTATAAGAAACCGCAAGCTAGGTGTGGCTGCAATTTCATACAGAAATATGGATAAAGAATGATGGTGTGTTGTGAAGGCAGTTATGCGTCAGTCTTGTTAAACTTTAGCTTGCAGTCAAGGTTAATACCTGTGCGTCACAAATTGTTGCGGTTTTCCTAATAGTATATGTTGGTCTTTGGCTATGATGGCTTCTGTTGCATGCATCAGACAGTGGATGGTTTTTAAATGCCAATGTAACAATGGTCATAACCTTTGTGACTGAAGCACTGCATAACATGTTTGAACAATTACAGTCCATTCATTGTTTAAGGTCTCATCTTCAGCAGGACTAGCTTATAGCTTTTATATATATATATATATATATATAAAAAATGTGTATATATGGAAAGTTGGGCAGGATGGTGCCTCATTCGGTATTGCTTGAATCTCATCGATGCTGTGTGTAGAGTCTGTTCTCCTGCAGTCCAAAGGTATGCACTTAGATTAACTGGCGCTTTTTAATTGTTTGTAGTGTGAGCCCTGTGACTGGTATACCATTCAAGGTTTAACCCAGCCTTGTGCCTTATACTGCCTGGGGTTGTGGCTCCAGACCTTCTCATGACCAGGATGAGTGGTTAGAAGACATGGATGCGTGGAAATGTGCATAAACATAGATCAGTCCATTTCACGCATTCCATACCTGTGCAGCGTCTTGTGCAGTATTATTGGCCATTTTTAGATGTTCTAAAATAATGCAAACGACCTGCTCCTCCAAATAGTGAATCATCAGTCCGCGGCACTCAGACAGGGTCAAGAGGTTCCGGGACTCCGGTGATGCACAAAAAACATCCGGCAACGAAAACTCTCTAGGTGTATATAATAATGTGGCCACAAGATTTCAATCTATATTCCATAACCTATTATCCAGTACAGCAAACGTGCAGCCTGTCTCAGTAAGCTTTGGGCATGAGACAGGGGATACAGGTCACACAAATAATCACATATTCAAGGCAATTTACATGCACCAATTCACCAAACATGCAGACTTCACACACTAGCCTGAGACACAATTATAATCCCCCACCTTGCAGGTGTAATGCTAACATGCTAACAACTAACGCAGTCAAAGCAACAGGAATTGCTAAATACAGATTGAAAATTAGGCATGGGATTACTGTACATAGTCATCTAGTGAGCATGGAGTGAGTATAGTTTCGTACCTCTATAATTGCAGTCATAGCCAAGAAAAGAAATGTTAGTACTTTTTTGAGCTGTCCGTGTCAGGAGGATGTATTTTATCATGAGTTACAGTTCCTGTCTGTTCATCTTGATCCAGAAAAGTATCATTCCTGCCAGCCACCAATTACGTTTGGAAAATAAATCATACAAAATGTTTAGTCAGGCTATTTGATGCATATACTGTCTAGGGATGGCTATTAATATGGGAGAGGCAGTAGCGAATAGACATATCAAGTCTTGTAGCTACAGGGACAACTGGATACATAAATGATCGTATGCTTTATGCAAGTATCTTGCAAGATCTGCTTAGTGCTGCTTTGTGAACCGCAGTGTTGGAGAACTTGTAGCAAAACTTTCCTGAAAATCTGATCAGATTAGTGAAAGCTGCAAATATTTCAGCCATAACTCATGTTTTCAATAATAAAGCTCTCAGTCCATCCACAGGGTTTATAAAGGGAGATATATTTCACAACCTCTGTGGCCGTTTTTTGAACATCTGAAAAAAAATCCAAAATAGAGAGAGATGCTTGTGGCTGTAATGATGATTCCTCTTTGGCTGATGGCTGATCTACAATTTCTTTGTCTATGTAACACATATTTAGTTTTATTACCATGTAAAGGAATGAAAATGAATCTTTCCCACAGCAGCAATTATGTGAAATTGACTGTTTCAGACAAGTAAATGGGAATATCCATGTTCACTATTAGCCCTCTGAGGATCAGGACTTTAGCATAGAGAAAGGGTTGGTGTGCCTTAACAATCAACATAGCTATGCTGTCTGGAAAAATCACCTCCTGCTTGGGTTTCTCTTGGAAAGCAGGCCTGTGAAGACAGGCCAGACAAAATGCAATCCAACAAAAATCCCAGAAGAAAGGTACTATGAAGAACCCATGTACCCCGCCAGGAAAAGGGTTACCAGGTCTCATTCCTGGAGTCATGCCCGGGGGTGGTGCTTGCCAAGTAACCCAGCCCAACTCGGAGTGCCTGCGTGGAGCCCTTATGTAGGCCCACCGTCTGCATGATGAAAAGGTGGGGCTCGAGTGCAGTGCCATTTGTGTGGCAGGTGTGTGGAGTAAGGACTTCTGCTTCTGTGGTGGGAAAGTATGCTGAGCTATTGTTGGAAATGGTTTCGGTTCGATATGTTCAGCCTTATGTCCATGCATAGTATGGGCTCCAAAGTCAGAGCTCTTAAGTAGGGGTGGAGTCTCACCTATTCTAGAGTTCCCCATATGGGGTGGAAGTGGAAATGCTTACAAGTCCCAGGTTGAGGGCTTTATAATTCCAATTTATCCTGGTGGACCAGATGGTTGAGAGGAAAGCTGAGTGTTGAGAGGAAAGTTTGTGTGTACCCAGCCTTTTTAGTGCAAGTGGCTGCGGCCCTCGAAAGGGTACCACCTACAGACCCTATGGTCCTATAGTGACATCCCAATTCTCATGCTGGACAACAATGGGAATACCTCAAGGGGAGCGATTGGGTAGAATGGCATCCTGGAAGTAAACCAGAATGGTCAACTGTTACTGGGCTTCTGGGCAAGTAATAGGTTGTCCATAAACAAATCAGTGCTGAAAGACAGAGCTTGGCATAAGTGCACTTTGTAGCACAGTATCCCAGGCCAGAGAGCAGTGAATTACTTGGTCATGTCATTTGACTGGACGTTGAAGTGAGGCAACGTTGGTAGTCAATTGGGAGAAGGCCAAATGGACCAGGATGACCCAGACGAGCAGCTGGTTGCTGGGAATATCTGGCTGGATCTTCTGTGCGAGATGAATTCAATTCACGCCTCCTTTTCCGGAGTTCCCACATACTGAGTGAGGTAGGGGACATTAAGTCTGAATGGACTATGTTCAGGACATCAATTGTTGAACTGGATGCTTGAGTTGTGGCCAGTGAGGCAATCAGTGCTTGTATCAACTGGTAGGCATCTGTGATGAGGGAAACTGTCAGGCTGAAGAAGGAGGGGGTTTCTTGAAAGAGCCAGGCGCTGACAGGCCAGAAAGACTGCTGGGAAGTCGGCCACAGAGGCCAAAGCTTGTGCATGGGAAGAGTTTGGAGAGAGAATTTGGGTGACCACAAAGATGTTTTGTCAAACTGTAAAATTCCTCAGAATGGGGAGGCAGGGCCATGTTCAGCCAAAATGGAGAAGTGCTGACCAAATCTTTAGGGTTGTGTGTGACTCTATGAGATAGGATGCTACTTCTGTGATCGGAGAGTGACTGATTCAGATCACATGACTGGTCTCCATTGGGCCCTTGAACAAGGTCCTTTACTCCAATTAGTTCAGGGACTCACTGAGCCTGCCTGAATGGGGACAGAAAGTCACTGGTTGAAATTCTTTGCTTCAACAAATGATTTCAGTGCATATTTTGTAACCATTGTATGCTTAGCTCTAATTGCTCCAGGGACTGGTTGACCCTGTTTTCTTAATTGTGCATGATTTCAGATAAAAGCATACGCTAAATACATATAAATAAAATATACCTTCATTCAAGAAAGAACACTTTGTGTGGATATGTCCTCTCACTAGAAGGCAGTAGTTCTGGTGGATCAGAGTCTGGTGGATAACTGCAGCTGAAGTTGCTATAATGGTCTTCATAGTGGAAAGGCTACAGGAGTACACAAAATCTGTACAGAGATACTGAAAGCAGTGAATGGTGACGTGGCTTTAGTGTTGCATTGTAGGTGGGTGAAGTATCTCCGGACTACAGAACAGAGGTGATATTCCATATTATTAAGAAGAGGAACATAGGAGAATCAAAATTCTCAACACTAATGAGTAACAGGGGGAACTCCAGCCTCTCTCTCCTGCTATTTGGCTCCTCTATGACTCAAGCAAGACTTGTGTCTATTTAATCATTTTGAGTACCTTCCAGCAAGCACGCCTCTTGGCTCTACTCCTGTTTGCGATTTTCATGGATGGGATATCAAAGCACAGCTGATCGGGGGGCTTCATGTGACACCTATGCTTTTTTCATATAGTGTTAAGCTTTTGGCCTCATCTAGCCAGGACCTATGCCAAATGTGAAGTGCAGAGATGAGCATCAGCGCCTCTAAACCCAAGGTTACAGTACCTCTGGACAAGAGCTGTGGGTAATGGTTGAAAGAACAAGGTCATGAGCGCAAGAGACCAAAATGAGGTTTCTCTGCATAGTTGACTGACTCATTCTCTGTGATGGGTTAGGAGTTTGGAGATCCAGAGGGACTCTGAAATAGAGCTTCTGCTCCTTGAGATCAAGAAAAGTCAGCTGAAATGGTTTGGGCATTTTATAAGGATGCCACCTGATCAGCTCTTGGGCATCTCTAACAGGACGGAAGCTACCAGCTGACCTGGGAAGCTTGCAGGAGTTTTACCTATTTTCCGAGGGCAGAACAAAAAATGATTGCTCTACAATCAGATTGTAGAGGAGGTGGGTCTAAGCAACTAGAGGATGCGGGACCAAGACATCTGATTAGTTGGTCCTGCCTCCTCTAGTTTTTGGACCCACTTCCTCCATAATCTGATTGGTTATCTCTCTGAATCAATCATTTTTCATTCTGCTCTCAGAACTTTTTTTGTGGAAGTAAAACTCCCATGCGTGCTTGAGAACATCTGGGGATCCAACAGAATGAGCTAGAGTCTGTGAATGTGGGAAAAGGGATCTGATGTGACCTGTTTGGCATGTTGATATCACATCTCTCACCAGGAGAAGTGGGTCAAAAATGAGGTGTTTGCAATCAAATGCTTAGCCACCGTGGTGGCAACACTCCACCAATGTGTGTTGAGTTTGTATGATCTTCCTGTGTTTGCACCATTTTCCTTCAGGTATACACATTTCCTCCCACAGTTGAAAAACATGAGGGTAAGCGAATTGGCTTCTTCCAATTGTCAGTAATGTGTGTGTGTATGTATGTATGTATGGGTGCCAGTAATGGACTGACATTCCAAGCAAGGTTTTTTCCTGTATTGTGCCCTATGCTAGCCGGGATAGACTCAATTCTGTGCTCAATGTGACCCAACACAGTGTAAGAGGTATGGAATAAGGCTGGACCACAAAGTTGTAATCTTTTAGAATTTCTTCTCCAGGGACAAATTCATAATTTGCAGATGTCTGAGAAAATATATCACTTAAAAATAGAGCTTTCGTGTTAAATTCTGAGAATTTACAAAGAATGCTGTTCCAACAACCACCCAAATAATAATCTCACACAAATTGACTTTACCATTTAATTGAAAAACATTTTCACTGAGCGCATAAAATTTATAAACAGATTATGGCACATACTCAGAGATTTGCGTACTTAATGGCACAAATGGACGTTAAACAGGTGAAGGGCGGCACACGTAAACGGCTAAAGCCGGCCGGAATGGCTCCGGTCGGTAGAAAAGCCCCGTGTCTCTTTAGCCGAGAACGCAATCAAGCATGAGGAGGAGCGTGTCATGAACAGAAGGCCACACGCTGGGACCCGATCCTGCAGCAGATTCTAGTCTGAACCTCTGGTCTTCCTCCGCGCTGAAGCCGTCAGCTCTCGGTTCAACGAGGAACGCGAGAGCTGCCCTTTATCCGGGTCCTGAGCTCACATGCCCATCCTGATACTCTGAATGATCTGAAAGATGGCTGTAATGGAGGGAGGAAGCTTACATTACCAGCCTGATAATGAACGCCATGCATGAGAACACAATGCGACCAAGATGATAATTCAATTTCCTCAATAAGACGTTAATTTGCACTGGTAATTCTGAAAAGGCTTACACTGATAATTGGATTAGTAACACATTGTACAGGGAAATTGCAAAGATGATATAAAATGAAAAACCTGTGGCCTTTTTTCGTTGTTAGTGGTAATAATTAAGATTAAACACCAAAATGAACAATAGAAAACCATCATGTATGAACTGAATTCATGTTTTAGATCAAGAAATGAACATGCCTAGTAGGTTTTCCTTGAGATAATGAAGTGTGTGTTTGTTACCTGATCCACAGACAACAAACACAAACAGAGCCAGAAGCCAGGGCCCTACTGGGTATTTCTCTTCCTGTGGTCTCTGTAAGACAAAAGCCCAACAATTAGTGAAGCTGATTCTTAGCTATAATTACTTGCATTTTTTTTTTCTAAAGTGCCACTGAATTACTATCTACCAGTTTATTCCCCCATTAGATGCAGATGTTGAACTTCTAATCACTATACAATACACTTGTGGAAGCATTTTCAGGCTAGACTGATATTCTAGATTTAAGTACTGCCATATTGTCTTCCTTATTACCTGTAATATATGCAGTGTCAGATATAATTACATATATTGCTAAAATGTCATTATCAGTACTGCTTACTCTGTTTTACCAGAATGATCTGTTATTAAATTACACCGTATCACGTGTCATAATCTTAACTATCAAGAGATCTGGTGAAGATTTTAGTTTTGCAAAAGCAAACGTCTAAAGATTTGCAAACCCCCGCCTGCCCTAGTTCTTGCCTGTAAAACACATTACGTCACTTACAGTTTCACTGGAGCTATTACAGGGTCCCAGTATATCATCCCATGTACACCTATATATAACATTTAGACGTGGCACATTTCCTTAGATT
Organism: Mormyrus lacerda; assembly: GCA_015163995.2. Classification (NCBI taxonomy): domain Eukaryota; kingdom Metazoa; phylum Chordata; class Actinopteri; order Osteoglossiformes; family Mormyridae; genus Mormyrus; species Mormyrus lacerda. The sequence goes on along the minus strand of JAABNX020000001.1, from coordinate 44,159,005 downwards.
CGTGCTTTGGCTCCATCGGAAGTCACGTGTCCCTTCATTTCTTGATAAATATGCTATTGATCGTATAACCATCACGGCATTTTGATCGGTTTTCACGATTGTAAAATATTACCAAGGATCCAGTTTCCAGTGTTACGCAAATAGAGAGGTAATTATTTAAGAAAGGGAAATTATACAGCAGTAACGTATATTTCTGTGTTGCCTTCCAGATTTTCGAGACACGGTTACCATTGACTCTAAATCTGCATAGTGACACACTTAAATTCATATTTCTTGACAGTAACTCAAATGATTAGATACCACACAATAAATGCATGCAAATATTTACAAATATAACACATTGTTTAGATGTTTTCACGTCATAGTGACTTAAACACATGTAATGGAAAAAATCGGTTAGAAATTATTTTAATATTGCTACATATTATGACAAACAAAGTAAACGAAGAGAAGTCATGTTTCATTTATGATTTTCCTGTTTAATGGTGATCTTCGGCTATGTCAGCTCGTAAGGACAATGTGCATGTTTGAATACCAGGCAGCATACATATTTCACTTACAGCTTATCGAATTCTTTTTCAGACCCAATAATCTCCCCAAAAAGTGATATATTAAACCATCAGTCTCCATGTTTGTTCAGGTGCAATGAAGACGACCGTGGAGATACGGGATGAGGGGAAGATCTTGAGGAGAAGCAGACGAAAGACGCAATGAATCGCCGCGATCCTTTAAAGGGATTATTGACTATGAAACGAAATTCATATTGAAAATGTTATATTCGATAGAAAACAGACTGATCGCTGACTTGTAATTTAACATAAGCGTGATCGTATTCCTTCCATTTTAGATCCGAACTAGACTTCATCCTGCGAGGAAAACCAATTTCTTACCAGTGTCTTTGCAACGTTGCCTCTCTGCGTGATGTTTTTGCTATGTTTCTCGTTTGCCATTCGGATCCTTTGCTTTGCTACCATCTTCCAAAGATATAAAGATATTAATATGTAGCCAGTTGTTTTATTATAAGGATGGCGATGATGCTGGAACCGCTACCCCTGAGCACCTGCTAGTCGATAGCGTAACATGTAATGGACGGAAGTACGCTTCCATAGCCTGGTGTCTGGAAGAGGCGCATTGGACGCCTTTATATTTTTGGGTTTTATTTCCCAGATACATTTCTTCGGAAACATTTGCGTTGGTAAAGTCTAGTCTACATGTTCTACATATGTTAGTCATTTATGAAAACAGGGCAGTAACGATGAACACAGAACATTAATTACATGATATATATTCAGGGTTCGTCCTCCATTCGGAGTCTTTCTTGCATGCGGGATCTCCTTTTAAATCCACCACTGCATGCCAAAATGGCCAAAAAGCTCTATATTTGTTTTATGTGACCAATTCACCCGGTTCCTCGAATACAGCACCTGGTAATCTTTACCTCCTGACCCATCCTGTTCACTGTGTATGGGGGAGGGAAGACCATTGTGTCACCCAGGAGTTTTTAAACTCAATTTATGATTCCTGAGGTCATGCAATTCATTTTTTTCTTTTTATTTGTAAGTCTTTTGTCTCTGTCTGTGCTGATAAATGAATAGATTCACACTTACACACCCCAGTACAAATTTAGTTTGATTTAATTTATAATAATCTGTCACTGTCAATAATTTTAAGGCCAATGTTTCAAATTTGAAATGTTCCACTACTCAAGTTTATATCAAATATAGTTTTTTTTCAGGCAATAATACTGGTCATTAGCTACTTGATATATTTCTAAAATATTGTTGGCCATATTTATCAGAGGTGTCATAATTAATTGTACATATTTAGCTACATAAAGCTTATTGCTGAAATTATTTCAGTTATTGCCAGATCATTAAGGGTGACTATGTAGAGATTTAATGAAAAATTTTAGGTAATAAAAATGAAAATAAGTATATATTCTCCAGTCTTCTTGAAATAAGATATCAAATATATTGAACTACATCGTGGAGGGGCTACTTCGAAGTATGACACTGTTCTTGAGCCACTGGGCGGGGAGTTTGTGTTTGTGTCCGGAAAGTCACCAGTTTGAATCCTGTGGTCAGGAGGATGGTCATATTACTGATGGGCGCTTTAGTAAGAGCCTCGGCAAGGCTGCTGGGAAAATGAGCGGCTGCGCACTGTGAGAGGGGCCCTCGCGCGCGCGCGTGTGTGTGTGTGTCACAGAAGAGGCATGTGAAAAGTATTGAATTTGTATGTACTAGTGCTTCGCCAAACGAGACCAATCCCATGATCCAATGCGGCCCAAATTGTTTGAGAAGACAAGTTCACAAGACTCTTGCCGAGTACAGTCTTTGCGTTCTTGGTAAGTCCAGAAGAGCCACTAGAGAGTTCTAGCCCCATGAGAGCATATCATACTGGGGCCCCTACTCCTGACCAATCTAATTATGTGTTCTAGGGGCCCTGTTACTCAGGGGCCAATGGAATAGTCTTACCTTTCCTCCCCTTTATAGCAGACCTGGATATCATTGTTTCTTGCACCCATTTTCTATGACCACTCATGCAGTATGGGGTGCACCTGCCTGTTCTAAGGAACGTGAGGCTATCTGTAATGGATCCCAGTTCATCCAGGCGGACTCACTTGCAAGCTGTGGTCAAATTAGAGACACCACGTCAGTCAATACCATGCTTTAACCACAGCGGGAAACACACAATCACAGAATCGACTGCACACAACCTTGGACATGTGAGGCTTCTGCACATCTGCTTAATATCTGTAGCAGTGGTTGCACACGCTCACCTGTACGGGTGCGCTGTGATTATCGATACTTCCTTGGAAATGTTTTCTAACAGGGTCGACTTCACACTGCTACTCTGTTACAGTGGTTGAGAACAGAAAAGCATTTTCTAGTCAAATATTGATTTAGGAAATATTAATATTACATTTGTGTTTTTGCATTCGATTGCAATTGAATTTCGTATAATGCTAGCTTGTAGATTATTAGATTTAAAAAATCAATTTCTAGACAAATAAGCAGGTTACTCAGAATACTCTTTAAATTGCTAGCATTTATATTTTTATTTGGTTTTATGTATTTAATCTAAAATTGCTTAAATCAAATTCAAAAAAGGCACCAACAATAATTTGTTTTCGAGGGACTAAATCTGCATGAAATTACTCATGTCTTTATACAAGATTAGTGCATGAAATACTGACATTGAAAAACAATGCTTCAACAAGCTATAGTAGCTTTCCATAGTCGGTCGCTTAGCAACAACATACCCAGGAGTCCAGGACCATGATCAAGGTTTTGCAAAAGAGAGAGGCTACTACCTGCAATGGATTATGGGTTGCAGATTAAGTTGATTACATTTAGATACAAATGTTTAAAATAGTCACATGATTATGATGTATGATTATAGTGGCAACAAGCGACTTATGTAAGGATATGCTGCTTCAGACATTGCAAAAATACAGTGATGATATGTTGATGGATTGTAAAGCTAGAATATCTTAGAAATTAAATAATAAAACAAGCAACAGATGTAAAGCTAAACTAAAGCCAAAGTTGATTGCATCAAATCCTAGAACTGGCCCTTTTGTAGTTCCACTGAGCACAAAAATATCCAGATATGTAAACTGACTACAGGAATTTGTTTTCCAGTATAAGCATATGCTGGGAAGCTTATTATAAATGCCCTTGTTTTAACATTTAAGAGCAACTGCATTTGTGCAGTCTGCATTATGCAAAAATGCAAAAAAAGGGAAAAAAATGTCAAGGCAACCTCGCAGAAAATCCTGACTACACAGTCATTGTGTTTGTGGTACATTGCCAACTCCGCAGTGTCACTCTGGCTAATACATCATGTGAATTGTTTTGCCACTTCAAATAAACATAACTCCCTTTGTTTCTGCAAGATAAACAAAATGTAAACTGAACTCTACATGCTCATGGAAAATCTTGTAATTAATAATCCTTATTGTAATATCAGCACGCATTAATCGTATCGCTTCACTGGCGTTGCGGCTTTTCTGAAACAATTACGAGTTTGTGGTGCAGATTAAAAGCAATCGAATGGCAGAAGATATCGAATAGTGTCTATAAACGGCATATTTTTTAAGGAAAAGCACACTGCCGTCATAGGGTGACCTTGAACTGTGAGGATAATGATCTCTGTGTCTGGTGTGATGACCCTCATCATCAATGTCCTCTTGCCTCTCGATTTATAACTGCCAAAAAGACGATTGCAAAACAATGCTTCCTTCCAAAAAAGTTTGGAATCTCAAAGTTGAGATTCAATGTACCATCAAGTTAATTCGTTGACATGCAAAGAAGGAGCTGGTTTCATATCTTAGCCAGTAAGAAATGATTGCAGGAGAGAAAAGGCTCACTTTTTTTTTACCATTGCGACGACTGGACAATAGATGGATACAGCGCATAACACTGTTGACTTCTGTACAATACATTCATCTAGTTCGTGCTGCTTTAATGATACTGCTGACTACAGCAGAAGGTCAGCTGCATGTCTATACTTTGTTGGGTTTTACTCTTTCGAGAAAATATGCAAACGATATGCAAAACATGTAAAAAATGCAAAAATGAACAACCGAAGAAGCTTTGGCACTTGGCGCAAAAGAGGATGTTCCGTTGTCGTTAAGCTGCACTGATGTCAAGCTGAATGTCACGGCACCGAGTTCTTAGTTTTGAAACTTCGAACTCACTCGCTGAGACGCCACTGTTCAGTGTGAAATCTGACCGCGGTCTGTTTGGACGCTCTGACCCACATTCCCCATGTGCTTCCGGGCTTTTCACGGGGTGGCCATGTGTCTGCCCCTGACATTAAACCCCAGCACGTCTCAAACCTCTCCCTCGCCTGCTGTCCCCCATTCACGCACATGTCTCATGGCAAATGCCCCATGCAACCAGAACACACAGAAACCCTCTCTGTCACATGCACATGTTCGCAAATCAGCACTTACAAAGGACGCAAACACATACTCAACCATGAAATTACCCCTTCAGGAGTAATTGTCAATGTATGAGATTCCCAAGCAAGTAATTGAATTGCGGAGCATCAGTTTATTGACTGTGAAATCTTTTCAATTAGATTTCTGCAAGGTTACCCCTTGTCAGCTAGGCTATATCTCAGCCGCCACCCCCCCCCCCCCCCCCCCCCCCCCCCACCACCTCTGACTTGAGAGTGGGTTTCTAAAGTGCATGATGCTGGAAACATAGTCTCTTTGCAGAACACCTTTACTAACTGGCGTGTTGATATATTCAACTAAATATGACACTTGCGGTTTATAAGATTACACAGGGCGTTAGGCAAAATAACGATCTATTGCAGAAGACAGCTGCAGGCCTAATTCAAATTTGTTTTTATCAGCTAAATGTTTTGATATCTCTGAAGTCAGTAGACAAGCTGCTTGCAGTCTCTCTCTTTTTCAAGGAGCACCAATTCCACCCCCTTGGGATCACATAACCTGTCTGTCGTCTCTGAGCAGCAGGCAGGTCTGGTTGGGCTGTCAGGCATGTACAGACATTGTAGGGGTGGGATGGTGATTCAACCTGAATATTGACCTCTGAGTATTTTTTTTGTTCCCCCTTTTATTTTCTATTTCGCTTTTGCACCAGATCTTTACACACGATACCGATGGTGCAAGGCTTGCTATGCTAAGATGAAACGGCATTGTGATGTAGCTCTAAGAGGGTGTAGGCTAAGGGAGATCCTGATGCTGTGGCACAATGACTCACACGCTGCACCGCCATGTCCCTGTGAACACTGCAACAAACCCTGTTCCCCCTGTCTGTAATGGGGATTTTTCATTCTCTCTTTCTAAAAAAGCAAGTGATAAGTGAGGAATGGGATCAGCAACAGGGTCACACTCATCCTCCTGTATGTATCTGCAGAGGGGAAACCAGACTCTGGAGTTTGTCTTGCAGGGGTCCTTACGCGAAAATCCATGACTGTGTTGTGTCTCTGTTTGTCTCACAAGAATACCCCTCCACACCCCCCCAAAAAGACTATGAGAAGATTGCAGTATCTCCCCTTTGCACACCAAGTACTACTGGGACAGTAGTCTAAAGCCCAACTTGGACTGGACTAGTTTTACCCAGAGAGGTTCACTATTTGGTCTGTAAAGCCATTTAACTGGCTGATTCCAATGGGATAAGAAATGTGTGGAATTATCCCAAATGACCAGAGATAGCGGAGATTAAACTAACCCTGTCTGGACATTAACGTCAGAGTTAGTATGTCTGAGACGCAAATGACAACTGCATTTTCATTTTTTTGGGTGACCTATCCCTTTAACATACTAATTAAACACAAAAAACGAAACATTTTTTTCCCTCTCAACCGTACAGTACCTTACTGGTCTGTATTCAGTAGTGCTGTACTGCTCTGCACCTCCTGAAAACCTTGACGCAGTAGAGACCGTAGGTGTAGCTTGCTAGACATTTATGTGGAAAACTCAGTATCCATTCAAGCTCCACTTTTAGTGGATGAATGCTGTCTCCACCTTAGACAAAAGAGGCATGTCTTTATAGATATGACCTTATCACCTAGATGACTATTTGGACAGGGCTACTACTAACGGAAAAGGTCCATGCTCACTGAAACGCAGACGGTAATTCGCTCCTGAATTTCTACTGCGGGGGTTTGTAATAGTAACATAGAAACAGATAAATGAATAGACATGGCTGGATTAAAATCCCGCACCTTGTCAGTAATTGCTTCAGCTACATTTCATTCCCTGGTAGAACAAATCATATCTGAATAGAACTTTAAAGATGTTTTTTCTAATATTTTATTTAACTGGAGTGTAATAATAAGTTCAACAACTTTATTAACTAAACCTAATGCTACGGTTTGCTAAAAATATGATGTTTTTCCTTCATATCTGATTTCACTGAGTGTGACTATAGAGTGTATGTATATAATCTGTCAGGCCCCCTGACCGATGCGGCATGTTGTGAGGTTTGGAGACCGTCGTTGGTGCTGAGAACAATAGATCAACCATAAAAAACAGCTTTACAGTTTCAGGGACCATCGGGAGTCTGTGACAAACGAACAGCGTGACTTAAAACCCTGTCTTTCTCATTATCCTCTTTTAAAAATACATCATGTATCCTATAAAAATTCTCAATAAGTATTTTTCATTATGCTGTGGGGAAGATGGTGGCGCAGGAGGTAGTGCTAGACAACTGGAGGGTTGCAGGTTCGAGCCCTGATTCCTCCTGACCCCATCAAAGT
>JAABNX020000001.1:44115675-44137849 GCA_015163995.2 Mormyrus lacerda | reverse complement strand
TCTATCTATCTATCTATCTATCTATCTATCTATCTATCTATTTAAACAGGTCCAGGGGGTTATAGGAATCTTTTCTGGAGTCACGTGGCCAGAGCTACAGTCCTCAGTTTTATTTTCCATTCAGCCTGTTGATCACGATGGGACAACAAAGATGAGCATTAGATGTGCTGCAGTTCTTGTTTGCACGCATCACACCAGCCACCAGCAGGAAATGAAGTGGGGAGGAATTCAGCCAGAGGCACCTGACAGCTTGTGTCTTATTTCACCGAGACCGACTCCAGACGCCGCGATCACCTGCAACTCCCTCTCTGTCTTCTCTTCTCTGGCCAGGTCCACCAGAGGCAAGCCAATGTCTGCACGGGATCTGTAAATCAGACTGGTTTGCTACACAGGACTTTATCCCCAAACTTGGGGGCAGACGGCAGTTGTCACAGCCATCGCTGCTTTTGGTCGCTTAGCGCTCTGTGTCGCATTTGCAACTGTCCTTCTGCTGGGTTGTGCATTTCCTGCAGTGTGGATCATGATGTCACCATGTGAGGTTAATCAGGTTCTATAGCCAGAGGCGTAACATGTTTTGGAGGGGCATAGACTGCCTGGCAAATTCAGAGTGCCCAGCACTCTATAGGGGCCCCAAATGTGGTGGCCAAAATCTACCCGGAGGGGGAGGGGTCCAAGGTGTCATTTTGCCGGGGGGGGGGCAGAATTTCTAGCTACATCCCTAAATATCTGAAAGGAAAGGTGCTCCAATATTTGATGGAGTGCACTCACAATCACAGCCAAAATTTTATTTAACTTTATTAATAAATCCTTTTTTACAGATCAAGTAAAGTAGATCAGTCTTGATGACTTGACTCAATGAGATGTTGCAATTCAATTACATACATCATTAGTAAACATTTGTATATGCATTCAAAATCTATGTAACTGAGAAATTGCAGGTGACAGATGCCTGTAAATATTATGCATCATGTCTGAATCCTGCAGAGGATTCCCACGGAGGAGCATATGTGACCCTTCTTGAATCTCCTGATCTCAAAGCATAGCAGAGTCTGCACCTCCTTTCCTCACTGATAGCTCCCTAGAGATGGTTGTGTCATACGGGATTCAGATTTCATATCCGGGACCCTCCTCCACTGTGAATGGAGAAACGCGGCAATCCCCTAGTTGACCTGCCTGGGGTTTAATTTAGGCAGAACGTACGTGCTAAGTGAGCGGGACCTCCCTCTTTCACTCTCTCTCCCCCATCAGCACGTCCACGCTGCCGGTGGGCCAGGCTGCCGGGTCAACAGACACCCCATGCCTCAGCCTCTCCCCGCCTCGAAACCAGTGCTCATCCCCGCTCGTATCCTCGCGCACGACGCTAGCATCAGGCAGAGTACCAGGACTGCAGCCTGGCTCCACAACGCGTGCCAGTCATCCAGAGAGAGTAGGGTGGTGGGAAATCGATTCATGTGCTGCTCTTTATTCCCTCCCGTTCACTGACATCGGCAGAAGATCTGGGGCAGGCCAGAATCCAAAAGTGCCAGCAGGGGGCGTAGTGCGGGTTGTGGGTTGAGCAGGCGAGCCGATAAGTAAGCGTAAGGGAGGGGTTTTAAGTCTTCATGCCTACAACTCACCCGCTTACATTACAGCGATCGCTGCTATTTACAGGAATCAGCGAAGCGAAGCCCTGTCTTTTCAGAACCATGACACACGGTTTACATCAACACATTAACTGTGTAGGGACGCGGCGCGCTCATCAAGTCGCAGAACAAAATGACTGCAGCGTTATTTCATCGGACACAATGATGTCACGTTTCTGTGTAAAAATGTTTTCACATCGTCCCACACGCGATCGCTGTAGCTCTACAGCTTCCAGCAACACCCTCAAAATGTAACCAGACATAAACAAAGCCCGCGATGCAAACAACGCGCTTTTAACGCCATATCATGATACTGCGTGATATACCTGTGTTTCACTTGTCAAAAAGTCTTGCACGCCTACTTTGCATGATTTGATTATGTTGTTTTCGTACACGTGGTACATGCAGGGAAGCTCACACACTCTTCTACGTAACTTCTGTTCACTAGTCAAAACTGCACCCTGACCACCGCTATTCCTTGTGTTTAATGACGCTTGTTAAATTCATTTCCAAAATAAAAGCGACCAGGCCACTTTTTTTTAAGCCTTTTGAGCTCCTCTCCTTTTCGATCTAGCAAACTGGTAGCATCATGTTATTGTTTCAGCGTTGAATTATAGTTAAATACGTTGAATTATGGTCAGTGTTAAATTATCAACGTTGAAACTGAATTGATTTTTTGGTCAGATCTTCAATATTAAAAAATTGGTGGTGGCAAAACCTTGATTCATTGTTGATATAAAGTGAAAGATTGGAGATCAACGTTGTTTCAACCTTTTTGTCTGATATGGAATCAATGTCATTTCAACACGTGTGCTATCTGGGGTGACACTGTGAACTGGATTCACTGTATAACGCGAAGTCTTGAACACAAAAACAAGATCATGACGCGTCTGCCCCCCCCCCTTCCTGAGTTGCGATTCATCTCCTCAGTGGCTTTTTGTTTCTGTTCCTGACCTGAGTGGGATCAGTGACGCACAGAGGCGGCCGCGCCTGTGATAAAGCGCCCGCTTTGTGATGCGTCCTCGTCTGGCATCGTGTAACAGGGGGACGGTTGCCACTGTACGTCCAGCGGCGGTGGGCGACTGCCTCCACGGCGAGGTTATTTATACCGCGAGTGTGTGTTTGCGGCAACGCGGCGCAGAGGCGGGCGGAGGGGGTGGCGATGGGCTGTTTGCTCTTTTATGTAACGATTCCTTAAGAATCTATGTGACCGCTATAGTTCCTGCTCACAGAGACACTTCCTGAGGTGCGTGTTATATAAGAAACTCTTAATTTAGATGTGCTTTTAAAGATTCTTCCACTTGCATTATTTGTTTAGTGGACCAAAGCAAAAATGCTAATGGAATCAAAGGTAACTAATATTACATTTGAAGGCATTATAGAAAATTCTTCCAATCAATTTGGCGATAATGTAGATCATTGCAAGATTGTTATAATTGTTATTAATATTAAGACATTGCTTATAATACACTGCAGTGGTTTCTTCCTCATCCGTACCTACCAACCTTATAAATCCGGATTGCATCAGGTCTTGGCAAAGCGTATTTTGCACAGCCAGGAAAAAAAATCCGCACAAATTTAGCCATTTCACAGATACAGTGTGAACTTTCGATGTAAAAATGAGCCAGTTTTAATATTCCAAGTGGACAGGATACTACGAATTACAGTATTAAAATGAAATAACGTAACTGACCCAAATCGTATTTCTCTTACCACCCAATATCATCAATACCTGTGTAGGTTTACACTAAAATATTGATGCAGCTCAGCATCACTTAACATCGCTACATGCTGGGATGCGGGTGACGTTTCCGTCAGCTGATGTTTCCAAAACAAAAGCAAACAGATTAGTCTATTCCAGTGACATCATTCTTTCCAATCTCCAAGTAAAACCACAGTAACACCAATGATTATCTGTCAATCTTTAACTTGTTTTTCTGGTAGCAAGTCGTGAGACTAGTCTGCAGCCAACCACAGGAAGTCTGGGGCATGAAGGAGGAGCAATAGACAGGATACCAGTCCATAGCAAGGCATTCACATGATGGGCAATTTAGAGACAACCAGTCTGCCCAACTACATATGTTGGAACCACAGGAGAAAACCAGCATAATAGAAGCAGAACGGCGCAATCAGGGGTATCATGAAGGATTGTGGGCGGGGTTAAAATGATTAAAAAAAATTCGGAACATAATTGGATCGGTCTGGGTGGGGGCGCCATATGCTTTCTTGGGGCGCGAAATCCGTGACAGTGCCCCAGAAAGCAAAGCAGGGCTTGAACACTCAACCTTGGAGACTTTAGGCTATAGTGAGCAGCCCCATTAATGATTGCGTGATGTCAAATTGGGGCCTGAAAGAGCAATTTAAAGAGCAAATGTAATGTGATTGGCCACTTGCAGGAAAGACCGGGGGTTAGACCAGAGCAATTCTGCCAGCAAGCCGTCAAATACGGGGAATTTGGCTGGAACGGCGTGTCTTGACATGATGTCGCGCTCGTATTTGGAGAGCAGCCCAGGTCACTGAGGCATCGCCGATCGTGGGTCTCCTCAGAGCTGGAAGCCAAATCTTGCCGATGGTCCACAAAGCACCTGTTTGCATTCAAATAGCTGCTCAGTGCTGCTGTTCAGACTGATGTTCTCTAACCCCTGTTAATGGCTGTGATCTCTTAAAGTCACCTTCTGTGGCATGTCTGCTGTAATCTACCTAGTGAGGGCTTGAGGAAACGTAAAAACAGAACTAACCTTCCTTTAAGGTGTCAATAACGTATTTTTAGACCTTTATACTTCCGGACAATATCTTTTTCACAAGATATATGAGATCAAATTTATGCAGTTCTTAAGCTTGGCTCCTTATAGTAATCTTATTCAATGGTCACTCATTTCCATAAGCATTAACTCATTTTGTATAAGGACTAATTTACATTTGCATGATTTTTTTTATCTTGGAATTGATTGCTCAATTTCAGGGAACAGTGCCGAAATCCTACATTGCAGGAGCTGCAACATGAGCAGTAATCTTCTAAATGAGCAATGATTTAATATGTAAATAATGTGACATAATGTAATCTGCTGTTTGGAGGCATAGAAGTGACTCGGATCCATTCCCTGTATCTGCACTGCAGTAATATGCCTGATAAAATGACATCCTTCTGCAGGAGCCACCCACAAGGCCCAGCATCCGATTGGCCAGACCGCAAATCAGGTTTGAGTTTAGCTTTATTGTCACGAGCCACATTTCCATTTATCTATCCAAAACCCTTTGTGTGTCAGTAGGGAATGTGACAGTTTAAAGGAAAATTGAACAGCCTTATAATTACTATGGTGTGACAGTTCAACTACGATATTCACCACAGGTATAATTTAAAATTACGTATATAATAGCGTGATGACTGTGCTCTTAGCAGCAAGCATCTTCCAAATAACGTGCTATGCTGGTGGCTGTATCAGAGCCCGCAGGCTACAGCACTAACCCTAGTTACCGAGCCGCTGTACGCCTGGCAGCGCTTCCTCTCTAAGACGTCCTGGGGCCTCATTTTCAGACGCCCAGCCTACCCCTTTAAGTGTGTCCCCGCCACCCCTCATCGCCAACTGTGACATTTACACAGTAAAGGAAGGCAAAGCAATGTCTAGATTTTCACTCTTAAATCTCTCATGCATTCTCCTCTTAACTCAGCGGAATTCTTTCAGATAACGTATGTCTGCTTGCTGGTAGAAAGAGAAAAAGTATTTATGAGGGTAAGAATACTCTATATGCCCAAATATGAGCAGCGGTAGTTAACACCATTTGAGAGGACAACAACTCAGAATTCCCTGTCAACACCAATACGCGACCTCACCTAAGGGCTAATCCTAACACTAAATCAGAATGCAAGTAAGTAATGTAAGGAATTAATACATAAATCAAAAAGTGTGTTATTTTGAATTCAAGTCTGGAATTCAGCCTGTAAAATGAAGTATACAATTTTGACTTTTGTTATGAAAACAGCAACTTCAGTTCATACAGTAATTTAAGTAATAAATCACGGTTCGGTGCTTTCTTTGAGTCATTTTCGATCAATACTTTTGCACATTTGCGTTTCAATGTGGACAGAAGCGTCGTTGTTTAAATGGCATTCCATCTATCTGAAATATGTGCAGCGCTTTTCCACGTAAACAAGTTCAAACCCTGCGTACATGTACCCATGTCGCCCTCTGTTGGATACGCTTAGTATTTCGCACTGTGGCCCAAGGATTCTTTCCTAAATGCAAGACTGGATATGTCCAGTTGAATACAATATATAATTATTACTAATTATTATTATTACTATTATAAGTCTGCGTGAATACAATTGAGCATTCATCCGATTCGCTTTAAATTATTAACAACCCTCAATGCACGTATTTAATATTTTAAATAATTTAATTATTTTCATATTTCAGTGAAACACTCAAAAGAAAGTGTTATAGTACTTTTATTGTATTTTATCATCTTCAGTAACATTTTATTGAATTTATCCATACATTCATTACAAATTAGTGCTGCCACAGATCTAATAGTATAGAGGAAGAAAGATTTAATCTATAGAATTTAAACTCTGATTTGCATTGCAAGTTATATATTTCATCACTGTGACATCCACTGCAGCGACAGAACCCACATCATTTTCTGAGATTCTAAGAACGCTATTCCAGCAGTTAAATTACATGTAATAATTATTAATAGTTTCCAAATCTGCTTGTCTTCTATTTTTTTATCTCCATAACTGACAATTCCATTTGAAGCAATAAATGTAAAGGTAACCATTTGAATCCTTCCAACCTTAGTAAGTAACCTAACTCTTATCCAGGGTTACTGAGGACGCTGTGCTTCTCCCAGGCCGCAGGACGCAAGGCTGCAGATGACTTGGATGGAATGCCAGTCCACTGCAGGGCACAAGTAAACAATAGGACAATTCAGAGGCGCAAGTAAAGTGCATGTCTGCAGGAGGAACCAAGAGGGCCTAGAGGAAACCCATAAAAACATGGCAATAACATCCAAACTCCATATACTGTCAGAAAAAAAGGGGACAGCCCTGGCACAGTTTGGTACCCCAAGGTACAAATGACATTAATGTACCCCCAATGGTATAAAAATGCTCCTCAGCGTCAATTTCAGTACCTTAAATTAGACTAAAAGGTACATAAATCTACTGCTAGAATACAGCTGGCAGACCCTTGAGGGTACAGCCCCAGTAACAAGTAATTGTACCCTCAAAGGTACAAATTAGTACTTTTTTCTAACAGTATACACACTCCTGGAATATAACTTCAAATATAACTATCGCAGCACCCCAATAGACCTTTTTAAGAAATTCATTCAACTGAACTGACAAATACTAACATATACCAATATAAACTCAATTTTTAGACGCATTCATGCTTTTTTATTGTGGCACAATAAACAAACAATTTTCTAGGGATATAAATAAAATATTACTGAAGGTGTGACTCAGAAAGACAGGGCTGCCCCATTCCATGGCCGTACCCAAAATGGACGCCACAGGTTCCCCAAGCTGCCACGTTCGCAAAGGTCTGCTCAAATTTCCTTTAATTTCTAGAGTTTCCCCATCTAAGATAAGTGGATGTGCTGCATATGCTTTGACTAGGCCTTGTTCAAGTTACAACTATAACAGCCTGAAACAATTTAGCCTAAATCTTGGCTGGTCTACCAATATATATTACAAAATGTCTAAATGGATTTGGTACTTCTAAAGGTGTCAAAATGCACATAATTTTCAGTACAATGCACATAAATTGAGTGTTATAATTAATAAACAATGAGAAAATGCTTTGGGACTGGGGAGTCCATTGCTACACTGAACCATGGGCAGTTTGAATTATTAAAGTTAATTAAAACCATGCCAGATTAAAACATAAAAGTTTTACCACATCAGGACACTGACCTGTTTTAGCTGAACCCGCTCACAAATAAATTAGTTGTTCAGGAGACTCGTTTAAAAAAAAAAAAAAAAAACAGACAAAACACAGCAGCATGAACAATTACATTGCTGTTATTTAAACATTTACAAGGTAACCGTCTCAAGTTTAAATATTTATTTCACATTTAATTATCTAAATGACTCCTGGTCTGACTCCCATATCATTCCTCATTTGTGAGTGAATTTTTGGCTCTTGAAGTCAGATATTTACTGTTATTCTTTATTCCTTTCATACTGAGAATGTGCATTTTAAATCAATTACTACCAGTTTTGCATGATTTATAGTAGAGATTAAATTCAGTCAGACAGACATATATACACACCTGAACTCACCCTTTGCTGTTTGGCAAACTCCTTATTTGATTATCAACCCCCCTTCCTTCCTGACTGTTTTTCCTTGAATGCCCTTGTTTTATTCTTCTGGACCTGGGCCTGCTGAATTTTAGGCCTGTGACTATGAACTAGAGTTCCTTTGTTTCGTATTTTTGAAAAACCGAGTCCTGCTTTTTTCCTTATGGAAAATGCTAACAATTATAGACAAAAAAGTAGCAAAAGAGTAATAACCAGCTATGGTTGGTTCTAATCAGACAGACATTTTAGAGACACCAACTAGCATTTCTGCAAACTGTAAAAGGAAACCTACACACACACACACACACACACACACACACACTGTCCCTGCTGTAGGACACAGAGAAGGAGAGCGACCCTTGTTCCCAGGGCCGTTCAACTCCTCAACTCACAGACTTCTCTCCCCCCCCATCAGTCATTCTGCACTTGAGCCCCCTCATGCCCACTAACATTTATCAGTTCTTTTCTACCTGATTGACTGCAATTTTACACAGCATCCCTCAAACACTGTTGCACTTTATGTCATTGTGTCCTGTCCTTCTTCAACTGCTCTGTGTGCCTTTAATTGCCCCTCAGGGACAAATAAAGTTATATGAATTGAAATGAGCTGAACACACACACACACAGTGCTGAAAATGTGAGGCGAAGGCACCATCCCTGGAGCTATCGTATCAATTCTCATAATTTGCTCAAATAATATATAAAAACCTTTTGCTTAAAATTTACATTAAAAATGATAAATAAACGGAACCTTAGCAAGCTGAACCATTATTCTTAATGTGACGCTATGTTCTCATTTTAACCAGCAGAGGGGGTAAACTTCCACCCATCCATCTTCTAACGGGGGGACATGACCATATCCCAGTCAGCATAGGGCACAAGGATGAGGTACGCCCAAGACGGGATGGGACGCAGCTTATTAATGCTGCGGCTCTGAGTTTACTAGTGGGTTAGTTTTAAAGCAGTAATTAGATATGTCTATGCAACATTTTAAAACAAACGACTGTTATTGGAAATCTTTTGTAAGACTTAACCTGCCTTTCCTTGTCCTGTTTTTGCAGCAAAAAAAATGGAAGCGTTCTAGCGACGTGGTTTGATCAATAAACTCTCTAGCAATCTATATGCCAGAATTTATTTTCACTTATTTCTGTTAGAAGAACAGCTCAATTTGTAGGAAAAATTTGCGTTAAGAATATATGAATTGCAAACATATATACACACGCTCATACACATGCCCACGTACTGGGGTTAGAAATGTGTCTGATGGAATCGCGCAGTGTTTTTGCTATGAAGATCTTATTGGCTGTTGGTAGATAGACTACAAGCATAATACACAGCAGTCGTCTATATCGCAAAAAACACAATGTGCTCATGAAAAAATCAGAACTATATCCAGCAATTACATAATATTCAGCAATTAAATTACACTCGCAGTTGAACATTGTGCAGCTTTCAGTCAGCTATGGGATCCAAGGTACGGTTAAATTCATCCATTGACAAAATGTCTCCAGTGATGGAACGGATACCAAAAATACAACCCTGTGGTTGTATTTGTTAAGTTGGGCGGATACTGTGAAGATGCAGTGACGTGTGCAACCCGGCTTCCCGTCAGTAAAGGTTTAAATGCATTCTGCAGGCAGGGTCTCGCGCTCAGCGCTCAGCACCTGGAATGCCCTGGGTCCGCGTGTCAGTGTCGCGCGCGGCGGTCCGTGTGGCGCGCGGCGCGCTCGCTCAGAGGCGGGTGGAATGAGCGGCCGCTCGTGAGATCGTCGGCGCTGAAGAGCGACGCTTTACCTTTAACGGCAATCGGGCTCCGCTGCTCCCACACCTCGGTTTAACTCCGAGGGAGGATACATCTTGTTAACACCGGCGAAACGGGAATCATTCGTCGGGGCGGGGGAACCTGGAAAACTTCGGTGTATTTTATTACGGTAAGAAATGTTTACGTTCCGCGTATTTCTCCTGTTTTCTTCGCGTGCTCCCGGGCGCTGTGTACGTCCCGACGTTTGCCGCTTTGTAGGTGCTGGCATCGCTGGAAACGCACCGAAGCGAGATCATTAGTAGAGCGACTTTCGCTGTCTTTGTGCTGAAAGCGAGCTGTAATTCACCGCTGTCTTTAACTGACCCGACTTGAACAAAAATACTGTTAGACTTGCAGAAATGTATGAAGGGACCGGCTGACAGAAGTAAGATACAGTAGCTCTTACAGTGAACATAGCTAGGCTAGCTACTGTATTACTGTAATATGCAGTATAATTACTATATTACAAAATATAGTGGAGTGTGTCGAAGGTGTCGATCTGCATACTTAAAATATCATAGCAGTATGTAAAAAACACAGATAATTGGGGTAGATTTTATAAATGATTTAAGAGTATGAGTTTTCTTAATGTAATTGCGAGGTACTAAGCCAACTGACTTCGTCTATTAAGTCAACCTTTAGCACAATGTGAAGGTTTTTAGTGGATTCCGATATAGCACACATGTCATTTTATATAAGTCGTTGTAATTAGTTCATCAGTTGAAACATTTTGGTTTGTGGTGTTTGTGTGTGTTTTAATGGGAAGTATTATCTAGAATTGATTGGACACATACATTTTAGCAAAGCTAGAGGGCTAATATAAAATGTAATAATGACACTCGAGCAGTTCAGTTGCATGCAGCTTACCCTTGATAACATGTCACCTGGGCAACCGCTTCAGCACCATGGAGAGGGGGCTGTTTGCAGTCAGCTGGTACGTTGTGGGTTCTGTATCCTCAACGCCAATGTCATTGTTCTAAGTTCAGTCCCTTGAAACAATATGGCTTTTATTGGAATATACCATAATTTTTGGACTGAATTTTCTTTAAGGTCTATGGAAACGCTGTTCTCAATGTTATGTTGCAAAATGTAAAGGAGATAAAATAAATAATAAGTAATAATATTTTGTTCACAGCATTGATAGTGCCACCCGAAAGAGCCTCTTAAGCAGACAAACCAGAATCAGTAGTGAAATAACAAAATAATTTATAACATGCACTGACTTTGAAACATTTTCTGAGCAAGAAATACAAAACAGATGTAGTAAACAGTAGTAGACAAGTGAATTGTCATTGGTTTTTATCATGGAGTTTTAAGCTGATAAATTGGTTAAACATTTTAAATCAGTTTTACTAAATGGAGAGACATGGCCTGTTTTGTGGGTTATATTTGGAAAAACATTTAATCTCTTCCCAAGAACAGCTGAAATTTAATAAATTGTTAGTTTTGCTTATTTAGACTTGTCAATAGTGTAACATCTAGATTGTTTTTGAAATTCCTGATCCTCTAATATGGAGGATGAATTAGTTTTAGTTTTTCTGTTTTTAATGGTCACACCAATGATTAGTAAGCAGCCATTCAAAATAACCTTTTAATATTTTTATGAATACAACCCAACATGGCTGCAAAAGTGGGGTTTTTTTTGTGATATGTTAGGTAATTGAGGGATGTAGAGGTACTCTCTAATGTACATTAAATCCATTAAGTAGCAGACAAACAATCTCAGGCGATCATACCACAAAAAATAAATCAATACTGTATAAAAATAAATCAACTATGTAGAAAAGAAATATTCCGGAAACATATCAGCAAGAAATATGGGTCTTTGTTTATGTATCTAACTATTCCTGCTTTGTTCATGATCAATTTACAATATGGCCATTTTAGATGGCCTGCAGTTCTGCAAATGTACAGGGTTTTTTATCTGAGACTTATTTCTTGCTAATATTCTCAGCATGTGTTGTATTCAAAGACCAATAACAGTGTTGCAAAGAGCAGCTGGAGAGATGAAATTACATTGGCTGTGTTTCATTGTCTTTTTTGTCTGTCTGTCTGTCTGATATATTTTAGGTGAAAATTGGTTTTTGGTGAATTATGTTTATAACACAAGGTCCGATTTTTCATTGGATTCATTATTTGCTTTGGTCCAATATTGGATCCTTGACCTTAGATTTTTGTGGATTTTTTTGTGCACTAACGTGATTGTGACGGCCTCTTTCTGCTGTTGTCGACTTCTCAGTTAACTGTCACCTTTGTTTAGTTGCACGAGTCATTAGCTTTATGGCGTCAGATAGTAATGTGAGGGGCTTGTCTTTCTGCATTTAAACTAATCAGAAAATGAGGTGTGGCCATCTATCTTTACATCGTTTTTTTTTCAAGCTTCTGTTGATAATTTCTGGTTTGTCCCTAAGATGTTTCGCCTTGCGTCATGGAGCCAGTGATTTGAAATGCCCCTTTGATGTGGGGACACCATTGGGATTTTGTGTGCTATTAAAAGCAGCCATTATTCTGAGCCTGTCAAATTCGGAGACAGAGTCAGCCGTGGTGTCAAATCAGGTTTATGAAATTTATATTGACGTCCATGGAAATGCAAGTAGAGAATGCAATTTGCTATCCTTTTGTCGGTGTGATAAAAGAACCGGCTCTATAGAGGTAGGGGGGAGAAAAAGACACCCTCCTCCAATGATTTTAAATGAGATGGGGGTGGGGTCACAGCTGTGCCCCTCACACTAAGCTACATTTCATGTTAGCCATGATATACATGTACTTAGAAACTGTATGAGCACTTCAAATCATGCTTGAAAATATAAAATGTCCCTGTCTTGGTTTATGATCATACCCAAGTTCTGATTCTCCATTTTCTAAACCTACACCGAAAGAGTAGTAAAATATGCTCTGAATAATAATCAGGTTTGTTTTTATTGTTATTGCTGTTGTTTAATATAAATATGCTTTGCTAGGATAGGTCATTTTTTTCCACATCTGCAGTGGTAATTTTCCATTTTCTCCACTGTTAAATCACTTAACAGCTTCCTGGCCTGGCAGCTGCAGTGGAATTCCTGATAAATAACTGCCCTGTGATCCTGGCTGCTTTGTCATTTGTCCTGAGGAGTGCATTTAAAGGGATGAGGGTTAATAAAGGCGTCACAGATAAAATAGTGGACCCTCCGTCTTCCTGTTAGGGGGTTTTGGCCAGTCCTTCTGATTCCCATTAATGTATACTTCTCTCCTCCTCCACAAACCCTGACTTTGCCAAAATTGCACTTACGGCATTTTTTGCTGGTTTTGCTTATTTTTGTGTTACTGTTGGGGCAGTATGGTGGCGCAGTGGTTAGGATGATCGTCTCACAAATCTGGGACCAGCGTTTAAGTCTCTGTCATGGCTCTGTGTGTGTGGAGTTTACATATTCTCTTTGTGCCGTCATGGGTTTCCTTTGGGTACTCCAGTTTCCCCCCACTGTCTAAAAACATGCTGAGATTAACTGGAGTTAGCAAATTCTGTGTGAGTAAGCAAGACTGGTGTCTGAGTGTGCTCTGTGATGGATTGGTGCTCCATCCTGGGTTCCATTCTGCACCTATCACCTCCAGGATAGGCTCCAGACCCCCCATGACCCTGAAGAGAAGACATATTATGTGGGTCAAATGATGACAGCCTGGCTGGCTGATGCCTTTTGGGGAATACAAGGCACAGACACAGGAAACAGTCTTCCCAGATCATTCACCTAACTCTTTTGAGGCTGGAAATGTCCCTTCTTGATAACTGATGTTCATGCAAAATTTACCTCGGCCTGCAAAAATTGACCCTAAGCATCACACCCCTCCCTCTTCCAGCACTCGCCTCTCAAAAGGTCTGTGCACAGCACTGTTGATAGCATTTCTTATGCATTCTTATGTTTAAGTGTAGGTCGGCATTGTGGTGTAGTGGTTCTCACTGTTGCATCATGCATCTGGGATCAGTCTCTGCCATGACTCCATGGGGGTAGAGTTTGCGTTTTCATCTTCATTGTCATGGGGTTTCCTTCAGGTTCTCCAGTTTCCCCTTATAGTACAAAAACATGCTGAGGTGAATTGGAGTTATCAAATTGCTCATAGGTATGCAAGTGTGCCGTATGATGGGTTGGCACCCCATCCTGAGTTCTTCCCTACCTTGTGCACCTAGCCTCTGGAACAGGCTCCAGACACTCCCATCCCCATGTCCCTGAATAGGATAGCAGTTACAGAAAATGTGTAGTAAATCAGAACTAATGCATTGACAAGAAAATTATGAATTATGTCTCAGTGAGCTTTGTAAAACATATTTCTCTGTTTGTCAATGATCGGCCTACTAGCAAGAAACAACCCATTTGCTTGTCATCGAATCATTTTCTGTTTTGTTATCTAATAAGCAACATATCATCAGTTAGGTTTGCTGTAATTTAGCTAATAAGCACATAGACACGCATGTCACAGGGTCTGAATCACTCTTGGCATCCTGTTAGCAAGTTAAATCCTTGTTGGCAGAAAATCTTAAAAATTGTGTGTTAGCTGCTCCTCTGCCATGAAGAAAGAAGCAGTTTTTCCCCTCCACTTGCAGTGCGTGTGTTGGGTGTCACACATGCAGGATTATCGTCACACACCACACCTTTGGTAGCCATGTCTGTTTACCAAGACCCCGGAGAAATGATGGTGCATAGCTGACATTTCCTCTTTGTGGCTCCCACTCGGCAGGTAGAACCTAGTTGGTAAAGCCCAAGAACATGTGATCTTTTTTATTATAAAATAAATGTTCCTGCCATGGGATGTTTGGATGCAGCTGGAGTGGAATTATATTATGGAAATTCATGGGCTGGCCATCCAGAGCCCCTCATCATCATTCATCTTTCTGGAACATCGAGTACCGACAGGCCAAAATGACTGTCTGAAGGCCATCGTCCATAGCAGTGAAACCCGGCTTTCTTTAAGGCAGGATCTGTTACAGAATGGTAAGGAAGAGACCGTGCTTGATTAGGGGTGCGTCAGCATTTCGGGAAATAAGCCTGGAAGAGGCAGAGCAGCAAATTATCAATACAGTGGACCTGGAGAGGTTTCAAAATGATGCTATATAGTGATGCCATCCTTTTGGATAGCAGTGGCAAGCAAACAAAAATTGCATCATGGTCCTAGATTTTTAGTTTGTTTACAACACCAGCACACAACAGGAGAATCATTTCAGACTCCTCTTGATTTAATGTGCCTGAAGACAAACAGCGTCAGCCTTTGCAGTGTTAGGTATGTGGCTTTTAAAATTCCCTCGGAAAGATTGTCACAAAATGCCTGCAAGAAATTCAAAGTAAAAACTGTTCTCTTCTGATTTTTTTTAGCATAAAAGCTCCAGTTCTTTTTTAGGTGCTTGCCTTTGTTATCAGTCAATCATCAACCAGTTTCCTCTATTGTTTCAAAGACCCATCGACTGCCTAGTACCACAGGCAAGTGAATCTGTGTCAACTATGCTGTTGAAATCGCTTGGCAACTGGAATGAAGGAAACCGCTATATTTACCTGCACTGTTTTGGTCTGCCCAGTTGAGAAACACCAAAGTCTTCTGCATCATAGCTTTTTTACATTAATTTATTTGGCAGCTTCTTTTACCTAAAGTGACTTACGAGTGAGTGTACACTACTAATACACATAAGAACATTGTCTTGCTTGTTCAGTATATAGTCAGCTTTCAAGAAATATATATTTGGACATTTTACAAAGCTCTATTCTTCTGTTAATCTGATAAATTTATTGTAAATGTGTTTTGCACAGAAAGCTGCTTGTCACTCTGGGAAATCCACAAAAATCATAGCTTCACATAGTATTAGGGCTTTTTTTAAGTGTGACGTTATGTGGCTTCTGAGTCTGTTATGGCCTTACCTAGCAGCCAAAGGGGGAATGCATAGAGAACTACAAGCATCACAAACCTTCTGATCCTCCTCGGAAACAGACATCAAACTTATCGCATATGGGCAAACAAGGAAAGCGCTCCTTTTGTTGCTTTCAAGATCGACATTGTGTAGAGCGCTAGAAACATCAATGAAAGGTCTCTGATTAAAAAGAGTCCTGTGTGCTGGACACTTTCCTGCTTTAATTACGACCATTTAACTTGACACAATGGAAATGAACTTTTTAGAGTTTTCACTAAACCACCGTTCAATGTCTGACTAGACTTCACGTAAACCACTCTATGCTTGTTTCTTGAGCCCTAGGAATGCATTTATCCATACACAGTACCATCTGCCCTCATCCTCGATTCCTTACTGCCGTTTTGCCTTACGCAGGAGAGCTCAGAAAACAGCCGTAACATTATCCTTTGCCTCAGGGTGGGGTGTCAGTCTGTGAATACAGGCCAGTAGTATGATACCCAGCAGAGGGAATGATTTTAAACAGGTTTTAATGGCTTCTTCTTGAGTTATTTGTCATACTGGAAGCAGCTGGGTGCACAGTGTACAAGCTATAATCCCCTATATTTGAAGGAGAGGTAATGTAATCCTAAGACTCATTTTCCTTAGCAGTGATCTTCAGTGTTTTTTAAACTCCAGCTACTGAATTATTTGGCACTGTAATTGATCCTAGCCGTTCACAGGCAATATAGAAAATGTGTTATTGATTAATTAATCAGTCAGAAATATAAATGAACATTTTTCAGTCACTGCACACCACTGCACACTGACCATTATATGGCCATTATGGAAAATTGGTATACTTTTAATAATTGCTAATTACTGTATGTGTATACCAGCAAAGGAATGTTGAGTCAACTTCAATGCATATTTGAAGTGCAACATTAGATACAAGATACCTCATGACAAGAGCTGAGATCAAGGATATCGTTAGTCAGTGATATAAAATATTTAAAAAGCATAAGCTTGCTATGATCCAGAGTCCTTTGAACAAGGTCTCAGTCAGTTGCATATGTTATTGGAAGAGTTCAAGAAAGCTCTCCAGTTGTGCAAGAAGATAAAACATTCAGCTTCTGCTGAAATTTTTGGTCATTCATATTTGATTTAACTTGAGATAGAGAAAAACAGCCGTGTTGAGTATAAAAGAAAACACATATGTGGTACATGGTCTATTCAGAATGCTTTTTTTCTGTATTGGTTTTTGCGTTTTCTATCAAATCAACATACCTACGACTGACTTATTTCCATGAAATCTCTGACATCGTTACTTTAAAGCATAATAGAATTCTGCCATTAGAAGTGTGTATGGCAGTCTTCATCCTTATTGTCACACGGTAATCTCTGCAAGCTTGTGGGTAACTGTGCTTTAAGGGTAATGTTGGAGGAAAAGTAGGTACTAATGCTGCTCATTTTTCGGAGCTTTCCTTTTGTTTGGCCGCATAAAGACAATTGTTGATGAACATCTTTTTGCTTAACGGCCCTTAAGACAGCCTAGTTGAAAGAAGTAATGACTTGTGTAAGAAGCAACTGACTGTTATGTTTGCTGAGAAAAGAGGTATTTTTGAGATCCACCCAGCGTATTCTGTTTTAGTCAGGATGCGTACCACATTTTCCACCAGAGTTCTGGATTGAATAGATCATTTGTGATTTGCAATTTTACTGGCTCTTCTGCCAGTCACTGAATATACCTTGCACAGATGGACTTCATATATTTTCAGAAAGACAGCATGTAGTCAAGGTATCATGGAATGGAGTCAGGAAATATGTAACTATCACTGTTTCAGAGTCTGTCATCTGAAGTATAAAAGAACCAAAAACTTTTGATAGTAAAAATGGTGTACCCTGCTGTACTGTAGAGTTCAGAGCACAATGACTTTTCCCTGACCAAAACAAAGAAAATGGCCATTTCTAAAAAGGCTGATGTTGCCCTGCTCTTTTGTTCCTCGGGTTACAAATTCCCAAGTCCCAAGGGGATTAATGTTGTTCTACCATTAATTGTTTCAGTAAACTTCTGACCCTATAATTGGGTAAAGTAAGAAAATGAAAGCAATGTAAACAGGCTTAGATGGGAACATCTGCAATGCAAATGAGGTTCTTTTCTGTACTGTTTATGTGTCCAGGATTCTGTAATGCCACAAAATTGAAATAGAAAGCTATGGTATTACACAGGAAAATTCAAGCTTTCTCTAATTCCTTTGAGATTTATGAATGTTTCTCCAGCAATGTGCTGCATTTTGACATTTCAGTAAGTCAGAGGTGCCTGCAAAGAACTGTGAATGGTTTTGCATGGTGAAACTCGCACGGTATATTACCTGGCATCCCATTCTTTGTGGCAGTGTGTTGTGTTCCATTTCATCAGATGTGTTATTGTTGCAGAATGATTTGCCTGAATTTATGAAACCTGCTGAGGGAGGGGATTTCTCCTAATGCTCTCCTATTCAGCCTGTGCAGTGCGCAGTGTTGCTATTGTCCCCCTTTGAAGCAGACAGCCGCCAGCGCTTGGCTTTGCTCCGCCTCGGGCCCTATCATTAAGGAATGATTTATACGTGCGCTCGGTGAAAAATTGATTGTGCCAATAGGCGTGTTGCTGCTACATCATGTTAACTGTATCAGGGCAACAAAGTGTAGATTCCCCACACCTTCCCTGGTTTGATTGATCATAAACAAATTAGTGTCACCGCACTATAACAAAGCACAATTAACATGGCTGTGAATAAATGTCACTGCTTTAACTGAAAATGATCCTGGTATTTCTTGCTATTTTAATGCTTCGAATAAACCATTGGTATCCAGAGGCTTAAGTGAATAGAAAAGATCATCCTTTTTATATGTCTTCTTGCCTCATGCTGTTTAATCGTCTAAAAACGTTTTCTCATCTTTACTCACCACGAGTGAGATTTGTAATAATGGGCAGTAAATCTTAAACAAAAATTTTCTGCAATACCTGTAGAAAAACACATTTTATTTTACATGCAATTAAAGCCTTGCTTGACAGCAGGAGTTTGCATTTGTAGATTTTTTTGTGAACCATTGACAAACATGTATCACTTTTGAAACAGGGCTGGAAAAAACGCTGTGGTCTGAAATACTTAATCCTGTTTGTGGCCATAGCCTGTTCTTAGTCACGGTCCCAGCGTGAAATGGTGAGCATTCCCACGTTTTATTACTGGAGGCTGGAGAAATAAAACCACCAGGGTACAGTTTTCTCTCTCTACCTCGTCTGTGTAATATTCTCTGTGATCATGCCCTTTTCCATTCCTTTGGGCAGCTTCCCCTCATCTTTCCCTTGCTGGTTGTTCTAACACTTTTGTGAAAGTACAGAACTGCAGAAGTTTAGTGGATAGAACAGCAGTGTTTGGTGAAAAAACAGCCGTCTTTTGCTAGTCCCACCCATCTCCCTCTCCATCTCTACGGGCTGGGTGTGCACATCCTGGCTCCAAGCACCAGTGCACTCTGGGTGGATATTAGGGCTTTATACCAGGGACCAGATTGACATTTATTTTCGTCATTTAGTTTGGGTATTCTCAGAAGGGCTGTGGTCAAAGAGGATTTTTGACTTGTACTATTCTGTTTTTGACAAATAGACTTGTTTGATGGAATCATAGTTGATAGTACACAGATTTTCTGGCTATTTTAATACATAGTTATTTTGTGTTTCCATTTTTACATGTGCACAATTTATGCAAATGAACAATACAAATGTACATATAATACAAAGTTTATTTGTGATATTGCAAAAGAAAATTAGACATGGCTGAAATTTTGGTGCAACTGCTTAATGGCATTATTGTATCAATGTATTATTGTTTTGAACATTACTTTTTTAAAAAATAACACAGTTACTTAAGTGTATTAATAAAAATGGAAGATACATACCATAGCTGCATTTGTGTTGTGTTGTGTGCAGTTTGCTTGCAAACAATGGAAAACTGTCCACTCAAAGATTGTTGAAGAAAAGAGCATCAGATGTTCAGCCAGACTGTGGCCTGTGGAAGGGAGTGCAATATAAGTGGATTAGCTGTGGATTAGCTTCCTGCAATTTCTCTACAACTTACCTCCGCCTCCATGCCTCATTACACTTGTTAGCTGTTTTAAAATCACAGATGACAAGAAAAGTTGAGGTAGTAATAGACTCTGAATTTACATCTTGATATATCAGGATACCCTGTGATCTCTGGGTGATGAACCGGTCTCTCTCACTTTTGTGCCCTACAAAACCTGTTTTGATTTACGGAAACTATTAAAGGCAGAGATGGTCAGTCCTGAGGCCACTTAATCTCGTTGATATATTAGAGGAGAGAGGAAGAGATAAGACAGAAAAAATGGGAGGAAAGAGACAAAAATGCAGGGTAAGACAACGCAGGAGAAAAATGCTGCAGGAACTGATGGGTCACAGTGCATAGGATGTTTCACCATCGCATATTTGAGCTGCTCTGCTGCTCTCGACTTTCAGATGGCATCAGCAGTCCAATGTCATGTGACGGGTGGTGCAGCCTCCAATCCGCCTGTCTGCCTCTAGCTCATTTATCTTTGCAGATGGTCTGTTGCCCTTGGCCCAAGCATGAGGATGACTTCCATGATTCCTTTATTACAGGGAGCTGAAACGCTTGGAGCATCACATAGCCTATGGGGCTTGGAGCACCCACGTGCTGGCAGGGGGTTTGGCTTATCATGTCCTAGCTGGTTTGCAGGAAAATAGAAGCATGCTACGTGTTGTTTTTTTATTATCATTTCTTAAACGAATGAATCATTTCACAGCTAATAGCTCTGACGTCTGCATATGTTGGTATTCACAAGCATTGCTCATTGTGCAATGCTACAATAGTACCTTGATGTTTATTTGCTAGGCTCACAAGGTTTGGCCAGCATCCGTCCGTGCTGATGCCCATGTTTTGAATAGCAGGAATTCACAAACAAGCCCAATTTATATATTTAGTCCCAGCTGTACCCCAGACTGGCATCTGCTTTCACTTGCACTGGCCTTGTGATGAGCACCAGAATGAAGATGTAAATGTCTCTTCAGAATGGGACCATAAAGAATGACCTTTCTGTTCCACAGTAGAGCTCTGCAGCAGACGATCCCGAGTCTTCATTGGCTATTAGCTGCCCAGCTCTGGATTTGCCCTCCAAGTGCTGTGACTAAGTGTAAAGTCAGCGGAAAAATTTAGACTCTTATTTAAAATGCAGATGTTTCAACTATTTGTTTAGTGTGCAAGTGGCTCAAACTGAGCCACAGAGTGAAAATCAGCGATAACAATAAAAATTTAACTCCTTGGCTCCTGTTTCCAGGGTGAACAGAATATTTGACCCACAAAAATTGGAGTAGAACATCGATAGTCATGTGAGAGTGCTGAGAAGATGCGGGCTGCAATGCAAATGTTAAGTAGATGTGCAATAAACATGGAGTGATTTTTTTTACATTATGTGCAATGTTCCTAATTCTTCTTTTTGAAATTTGTTTTAGTGGAAAGAAATTGGGTCAAGTAATGCATTATATCACGGATAGAACTCAGATACTGGACAATAAGGTATTTTCTTGCAGATTTAGAGTTACTTTGGTTGTTCTGTGTTAATCCCATTCCTGATATATGGACTCTGGAGGCTCTGTTCCATTAGAAAATGGGATTATGTGTTATATGGGATTAATGGAAGTGTTTGATTTTAGCAAAGAGAGATAAGAAGTTTCCTTTGTAGTATTAGAGATTGAGATTAGTTTTTAGTCATAATGCCAATGTTAATATTGCATTGATGAAAAAACTACATCTCACTTATGGTTTTGTAATTATCTTCCTGATATAATACATTTCATGGAACTGCGTGATGGAATGGTTCCTGCATTAGATAAGATGAAAAAAGCATGCACACAGTTTGGAACTGGGCTGGGCAGGGATCCTGAGAATTGAATAACAGGTTGATAAGAGTAAGATTTATTTTTAATTGGGTCTCACAACCTTTGAGAATGTATTTTTCAGAAGTGTGATGCTGGAGCTTCAGATAATAGGTGCTAGAGCTTTAGATAATAGGTTTTAGAGCCAGTCTTCTGGGGGGGGGGGCATGGTGGCTCAGTGGCTAGTGCTGTTGTCTCACGCCTCTCTGCTTGGGGTTTTGAGTCCTGCCTCCACTCTGTGTGTGGAATTTGTTACAATGATTGGTGTTTCTAAATTGCCCTTCAGTTGTGTGTGTAGTGTTCTTTGATGGACTAGCATCCTATCCTGGGTGTACCTCAGCCTTGTGATCAATGATGTCTGTGATAGGCTCCAGGTCCTCCTGTAATCCTGACCACAATAAGCAGTAGGAAAATGGGTGAACTATGTTACTTATTCCTGATGAATAATTTACTGCTACTTATTTAGAATAGATAGTGTTGTAAAGGATGTAATGTGAAATTGCAAACTCAATGATACTGATTATATAGGATAATGTATTCTAATTTAACATGAATACTTGCTAAAGATACATTAATGTCAATTTTAACTTCAACTGGATAATGAATTATATTATTCTATTATATTTATCTTTATTACTTACATATAATAATATGATCA
>JAABNX020000001.1:44084112-44115575 GCA_015163995.2 Mormyrus lacerda | reverse complement strand
TTTTAACTTCAACTGGATAATGAATTATATTATTCTATTATATTTATCTTTATTACTTACATATAATAATATGATCAAATTATTATTTTTTATAATTCTTTTTTGCAGCTAGTTGTCTTATCCATTCATGTGTGAATCATTTTGAATGAAAGTTCTTCTGTAGGTATGTTTTGTCAGTAGCTATGAATTTATAATAGATGTCCCTCAGAGACAGATTTAAGAATGCCTCACATATTCTCAGTTTGCGTACAGCCACCCACTATTATAAACTGCTTTTTAAGAACTATTGTCACATTGAAATATACTATTAAAACTGATTACACATCTTGAATACACAAGGGTTTTCAGCTGAATTTATTAGTAGGGCTCATCAGTTCAGCAGACCCTGGTCTAAAAGAGGATTCGTTTCTCAGAATATCTCAAAGCTGCTTTGAAGAAGCCATGTTTTTGTAATTCAATAATATGTACACATGCATTGAGTAGTGGTGCATTGTAGTGGGCTGGGATTGTGTTAAAATCAGTTGAGTGCCAGAAAGGTAAGGGAGGTCTGGAAATATGTTAAGAAATTTGTATACATGAAATTCAGTTTCAGTTGTGTTTATGGTTTTGTTTAGGGGTGTTTCTACTATAAGCTCTGATTTCTTTTTAAGTGCTGATGTGATGTAGTCTATGTACTGTACAGGTTGGAGCACAGAGGTAATTTGTATGAAACTTTTGTCCTTTGATTAAGAAGGCAGTGTCTCACACAAACAAAAGGGTGATGTTCTCAAGCGTGTTTATTCTGCTGACTCCGCCATGACTTTGCCAAGGGCAAAAACAACCACATTACAGTATTTCCATATATGTCACAAAATGGAGACCTAATGCAGAATTGCACTGGTGAATTTCAAGGAAATAGTTGACAACAAATAGAATGCCTGTCTGTTAGGTTATTCTTCATTTAGAAAAAGAAATCTGCATTTTCCTCATCAGAGCAAAAACAAAAACATGTTGTCCTGAGAGATTTTCAGAGAAACGATTCTATTATATTACAGCATATTGGTGGGATTTGTACAGTTCCAGGATACCTCTCCCAGCATGCCTAGCGGCGTGCATAATGCCACCCACTGTTTGGAGTTATTAGCTCATTATGTTCCTTATTAGCTGTATCGTACGGTTCTTTTCTTTTTTTAGTGATTGCTTTTATCGTGTTTGTTGCGCTGTGCTTAATTCTGCTACTGTTGTGCTGTATATTGATATCATTTCATGTTGATGACCTGTACAATTGTGGTATGTGTTGGAGTGTTATTTGTCTGACTATGGTGGCTAGTCCTTGTACTGAGCCCTGGCTTGCCACTGTATTCTTCCGTCATTTATTTTACGTTAGTTTTCAAAATACGGATGAAGTTAATATCGGAAATATTGCGTTTTAATCACGGAAGATACTGTTGACTGGGCATTTCAGTGGAACGGGAGCTCTCGCATTCCAAACTTTTTAATGAGCCGATTCCTTCACTCGAGAGTAGTAAACATGAAGATCTTAATTACATCTTTAATGGTGTTTTCAGTGTGGAACCACCCGAAAGCAAAGAAGGCGGGTCAATTAAGAGAGTGTAACAGAGCCGTGAAGCTACAGACACCCCAAGAGGGATGTTTTGAGCCCTACTGTGCCAAATGCAGCTTTTTGTCTATTGGCCATCTGGCAGTGTTGAGGCTGGAGGCAGTCCTCAGCCTTTTACATTCACCTCCGCTCAAAGCCAAGCTTGCTTTCCTCAGAGTCGCCATGGAAAATAATTGTGAGTGCAGTTAATTAAATTTGGTCACTGAGTCTTTGACAGGAGCGGAAGGACAAAGACCTGTATGTGCTGCGGGGTATGCCAAGACGTCTGTCTCTTTCTTCAGCTCGCTGTGGGAGCTGGTTGGCAGACTGACCAGGTGTAATGGTAACAACTGCTAAATCAGCTGGGGACTGCAGGTGGTCACTCACCAATAAATGCTCTGGTATTTATGTGCATATGTGAAAAAATACATTTCTGAGACTTGCACTTGCTGCTTACATGCTCTTACAGAACAGAATCTATACCAAACTACAGGAATGCACCCATTATAACTGCCCATTGCATGTGATGTATGTTGTTTGTATGTTATGTGCTATATATATAGATGTACTGTATGTTGTCTGTATTGTGCCTGGGTCAACTTTCTTCATTGCACTACTTAAATTTGCATAAACTACTATATTTTTCACTAACCTTACACTTACTCGACTCTGTTGTGTATCTTTATTGCCTGGCTGCGATACACCCTAATTGTTATTTCGCATATTGTTAATTATCATGATGTCACCGACAGTAGCAAGCTGTGCCAACAAAAATCTCCACCGACCTTGGCTAAGTGGCAACAAAGGTTTTGATTCTGATTAAATGAGAACATTACCAGTAATGTACAATTTAACAGAGAGGCCCGATAGTTAAAATTTGGATCAAATCTGGCCATGTGTAATAAAAAAAAAAATCTGCATCCCCGAAAGTCACTGGAACCCAGCCTGAGCTTGGAGACACAATTCAGCAGCCCACAAATTTGTATTTAAACTTGAGACTAATTAGAGAGGAAAGGAACATACGGAGCTGCTGTAGCTCAGTGACTCTGTCAATCAAGCCATTTAGCGCGTGCACACAGAACTCAAGTAACAGCAGCTCCCATTCTGTGAACCTTCGCTCCGGTAACTGCACGTAACCCTGTTTATTTCTTATAGGGATGACATTGCCCATACTTGAAGGCTGTGAACAGCATTGAGAATTGCAGTAGTGGTTACCGGAATTTAGCTGAAGGTCATCGTGTGGATTTGTTGATGATGCTTTTTTTTCAGCTATTTGTTTGTTTTTCTCTGATTTTTTGCCAGCTGGTGCTTTTTTCTATAGTGGCTTGAACAGAATGTTTTCTGTTACGTTTTATGTTTCTCTGTGGCTAAAAGACAAAAATAATATTCCATGTTGTTAAATTTGTACAGAAAGAAAAAGGTTTCAGGTTTTTGCTTCCTTAGAACATCATTTGCCAAAATATGATTAGAAATGCACTAAAAACCTGCCATTCTTTCTGTTTCATTTAAATAAAACATCCTCAGGCAACCCGAGAAGGAAAATTAGGTAGCATTTAAATGATTTTTGGATGTACGTAGAAGGTGCCAGAAAAGTGACATTTTTTAATTAATGTTGACGTATTAGGCAAACGTTTTTGTTGGCTTAACACGTTGAAGGTTACAGTGCAGTAATGAATGTGAAAAAGGACACCTTTGGAACACCGATCTGGAATGTACTAACACAAAGGTGGGAAAGGGGTGTTTTGTGATGTAATGGAAGCCTATGCTGTTTTAATTCCAGGGCTTACAAAGCTCTCAATAATTTTCTAATTTTAAAACAAAAAAAATGCATTCTTAAAGTAATGATCATAGTTATTCTATGATTCTAATTTTCTCTGTGGAATCTGGTATCCCCTTGCCCCCCCCCCCATCGCCCAGCTCACCCGTGGCCCTTTTCTCTAGAGACCTGGATGAGTGAGGTGGGCGGGGGGTGGCTTGGAGCCAGCTGCTGCAGTCGAATGCAGCCATCTGACTTAGGGTCTCTGCCAAAAGCAGGCCCATCTATCCCTGATCACTCAATAGCTAGGCTGAGATTTGCAATACCGTTCGGGGCTGGGAGTCTGTGGGTAGAGACAGAGAGAGGCCAGGACTGCAGACTCTAAGTCATAGCAGCAGCAGCCTGTCTTCCCTCAGGGCTACTTAAGGCATGAACTGGAAGGGGGTTGGTATGTAGCACTATAAAACAGCACACTATACTTACTGTATGTCTGCTTCATTAGGACACATGGTGGCTTATCAAGTAATTTCTTGGCTAATTTTTTAGTCTATAGTTTTCCAACTGTGCCACAGAATGCTGGGGATTTGGGGAGGGGTCGGTCAATTGCCAAAAATAAATTTTATTTAAAAAATAAACAATTTAAACCCTGCCTTTTTGATATTTTGTGTGTTCTGATCGCATCGGGAAAAGAATAGTAATTGCTAAACGTATTAAATGTGGCCCACATTTCGATCCACCTCCCCCATCCTCCTCTTGATCAACAAGTTTTACCATCAGCCTCCCACCACCCTATATCCTTACCCCCCACAGCAAGGTGTACCAGTCTGTGAACAATTTCCATAACGTATGCTAGCCCACAATTATCAAATGTTTGGGATCCCCTGCGGTATTCCAGAGAAGTTTTTTCTTTGACTTTACATTCCTATAGCAGCATTCCGGTTAAATGCCTTCCTCAAAAGTACAATAACAAGATCCCTGCTGGGACTCAAATCATCAACCTTCAGGGTACTAGCCTGTGCCCTCTGGTCCACCTGCTGTTTAAACTGTGTTTGTGGTTTACATGATGCAGGGGAAGGGTTCCATCACCAGCCCAGCCCATGCCAGTCTCAAACTTTCACAGCTGTGAGGAGCATTAACATGCTGCGAGAGCATTCCATTTAAATACGACACCACTGGTGTTGATTTCCTGTCTCATGGGGACCATGTCACAGGCACATTGAAACATGCTCCTCTGGTTTTTATGATAACAGAATTATAATGAGGATAATATATTTCAGCTTGAGTAAGGTGTAGGGCTGCCACTGCAGTTTTGTCAATCTGGCATATGACTAGACTTGTATAAGACACCTGGTCAAAGCTCCTAAATGGCATAGATGATGAATAGTCAATGTGTTTCAATGACCCAAGGTCCCATGTAAGGTTTCCTTAATGAAAAGCACATGTGTAATTGGGACATCACAACATGGGTACATGTAAGTGGAAATGAATTGAAATGACATGGAAACGACAGTGCTTGTGGTAACAGTTTCCGGTGAACTTTGACCTTTAACCTCAGTGTGGTGCGCATGAACGGCAGGGGGAGGCTAATTGCCGCAACCTCCATTTGAGCTGTGGGAGGACCGTCTTTAAGATGCGGAGCAGCCATCACCGCGGAAACGCTCGGGCTCCTCCGCCATCTGGTCACTTCTGATCCAAAACAGCCTCCTCTCAGAGTGTGCGTGACTGCAAGCCCTGGTCCGGCATGTCAGCAGCGAGCAGCAATCAGCGCTCGATAGACTGAATAGTACCATTTTGCTCACGTAATGCAATCGATCGTGGCTTATACTTTGTGTTATCGCTTCAGGTTACCCATCGAGAGAGACGGAGCTGTTCCGTAGCCTCTATCCACAAATGTAGCATGGTTCTCCTGAGATGCGTAGAGCCTTGTTGTAGCTCACTCCCAGGAAAATGCTCATGCTAAAATGCATTCAGCAGTCAGCGTGATGATGAACAATTAGTAATCAAATATAAAATTGAATAGTTAATATTTTAGCTTTTAACTGCAGATAAAACTGAATAGATTTCTTTCTTACGAGAAGCACAGAAGGAATAACTTGAATGAATAATGAATAAATCGTCTTCCGGAAGGACTTGTCTGGAATAATAAAACGTGTAAAAGATGCTAAAAGGGTGAGTTTTCCCACAGGACTTTTTGGATCCATCTGCCAGGGACCTGTGGAAAGGACAGCGGGAGCTGTGATAGAGATACAGCATCATGGGATGCCATTTACCCCTCTCCCCATGACCCTGCGTCCGTCTCCTCGCGGTGGGGGTGTCAGTAGAGAGCGGCAGCAGATGGGTCGAGCTGAGTGACGGCCGGGGGGGAGGGAAATGAGGCAGGACCTTTGAGGGGTTTCATTTCTGCGTGGCAGGCTTAGTGGTTGGACCAAGGCGGGGGTGCCGTCCCCCACACTCTGCTCCGCTTCAGTAATCTCCTCCGGCTGTTGGGCCTATTTGTCTTCATTACCGCCTGGGAGGATCTCCGTTCCGGCGGCACCCAGACGCCAGTGTGTTGGCTCTTTCATTCTGCAGTCTCTGCACCGCAGGCTGGGACACACTGAGTAATTAGGATTGCATCCTCCGCCAATGTTAGCCTGATGCTCCTGTCATCCCACACTAGATTATGTAACTAAGACATCTACTTCTGGTGACAATATTTTGTCACAACATGTCGCAAAGATTTGGTTGAACAGAACTTATCCCTAGAAAAAAAAATGGTTCTTTGAAACAAAGATTTTTAACATTGCATCTTAAAATATCCTAATAAGTATTTTCTCTAGATAATTAATGATTTTGTGTTGTTTCTTTAAAATCTTCATACAACTGTGTATACGTTTGACCCATTGTGCAAAATAAACAAGTGATATTTGCGGTGTTTGACTAATGTACTGGTATTTCTTGCACAGTTAATGGCGCTGCTCGAGTTTTATTTGCATGGGTGATATTTCTCAGGAAAAATGACAGACTTCTCCAGCAATATCAGGCAAGTTTCTGAAATTGACCTCATTGTCTGCCAAAATAATACCTCAGTGGTTTTAGATAACTTTAGGTTGCTAGTTAGCAAAATTAACACATTAACACGTGGCGAATCTGGGTGCTGCTGCCATTTTGACTGGTTCATTCTAGTGTGTATGAGACACAGGAAGGAAGCCCTCCAAGAAAACCGTGCACCTGGTACCTGTACTTGGGAGCTCTTTTGGAGTTTAACTGATAAATTGATATGTCCTGTACAATAGGTCTCATTTCTGACACTGACGGTCCTCAGATTTTTTGCTTCACAACAACGGTTTTATTAGTCATTTTGTATGTATGAGGTAAGAGTTTGCAGCTGAGCATGAATAATGAACAAAGCAGATGCAGAGGTTAAGCTGTATAAAGGTATGTGGGATGTCGTATTAAGTCCCATGGTCCAGTCAGATGATTTCATCGAAGGTCCCAGATGGTTTGAGCCCATCTATGTTGGATTGAGCTTTGCTTGCCTGCATTTTCTAAGAAAGCTGAAAGCAGCTGTAAATTCCGTGGCATTTGCCCTCAGTTTTATGCTCTTCTGTGACTGATACAATCCATCCCTTTTACATGGGTTTAGTTCCAGGAACATTTAATCACCATTTACACTGGCTGAAATGTAGCCATTAGCTGCCTCCTGTCGTCCCTGGTATCTGAAGAGCTTTTTTAACGGTTACCTGGGGGAGATTTCAAAGATAAACCTGCAGACGCAGGCAGAGATAGGAAGGAGAGAGAGACGGAGAGATAGGGGGATTTACTGAAGAGATTGTGGGCTGCACCCTTCCTGCTCTTGATCTGTTAGCGCCAGGTTTGGCCGCTGTGAGCATACTTCCAGGGACTGCCAGCAGGGTGACAACTGCGGAGGATGCCCGTGCTATCGCTTATCAGAGGTGTCAAATCGAAGAATCAACTTCGGCCAGCCCCAAGACTGCCCCATGCAGCTCACCTCTCCGGTGCCATTTCCCATTGCTACGGATGTGTTTCTATAATTTCTGTGCTCCTTGCGTCATGACATTGTGAAGGGTGTTTTATCTGCACATAAAATGTAGTAATGATGATATTATATGTTGATTTATTGCTGCACATAATGTCTGAAGATATATAGTCAGCCGAATCTCTGCCTTGATTTCTGATGTTGCTGAACATTGAACTTCATGTTCTCATTCTCCAAAACCTCCTGGGCTTTTAGTATGTAGTTCCATTCTGCTTCATGTCTGTGTGACATGGAGGCATTGAACATGAACTGACTGTTTGGGCAATGTTCTGAACAAGCACTGAGGCTTCCAGACAATCTGGATATATTCAATGTTCATTGGCTTAGATTGACTGTCTCTGTTGCTTCTGCATTAGAATGGCATAGTTGACATTTCTTGGGACAATGTGGCAGCATCACACAATGGTGCTGATATGTGGTCCCATTAAAGCATGCTGTAAAGATGGAATGATAATTTATTATGTATTCACTTATGTATTTGTTGAATTCCTCATTCATACCTGTTTTCTGTTTGCAGTCTCCAATAGATAGATACCATTACCACTCAGATTCACATTGCCGAAGCTATTGACAATTAGAATGTGAATCGCCTCAATTATTTGCGTCTAGTCACTTGCATGTAACATGAATACTGACATTGCACAGTTGGAGTTGGGATTTTGTGCTCATAGAGTTATGAATTCAAATAAGTAAAAGATGCATCGTTCCT
Source organism: Mormyrus lacerda (assembly GCA_015163995.2). Lineage (NCBI taxonomy): Eukaryota > Metazoa > Chordata > Actinopteri > Osteoglossiformes > Mormyridae > Mormyrus > Mormyrus lacerda. The sequence goes on along the minus strand of JAABNX020000001.1, from coordinate 44,107,492 downwards.
GGAACTTGCAATGAAGCATTTTCCCTGTTCCCCTAACTGACTAGGGGTGGACCCCTGTGGGTAGGGAGTCAGGCTGCATGATGATGAAGCCCTTCTCAGCTGCAAGGTTGAACATACTTGCCGACTCTGTGCTATGGAAAGCTTATAAACATTACATACCCAATGTTTGCAATGTAGTGCAGCTGTGAATTTTTAGCGTGCATCCTTTTTCTCCTAACTATTTCCCCAGCCCACCTGGTTCTCAAACACTTTTTAAAATGGTGCTGTAGCAGAACCCAGCTATTCTCTGGAGGCCTTTTCTGCGTCCGTGTCTCATTCTGTGGCTGTAGCCACAACGCCAAAATGGAAATGACTGTTTTTCTGCAGCGGCGACGTGTGGCTCTGCATTTAGCTGCCCCTAAATGCCGGTGTTAATTGTTTGTTGATGTTAATTGCTGGTTGATGCACAATGTGAACAAGCACAATGTTAGAATAGTACTTGGCTGACGGGCCTAACTGCTTCTTTTTGACGGTATTTTGCTGCCTGTGCAGAAAAGAATATTTCTTTATTGTTAATTGCTAAGAATTTAAGAATGGACTTTATCATTTTTATTTTTTACCCTCAGTGTAGCCAAACTGCTTTATTTGGAATAAGAACTAAGCATTCGTTATTATTTGTTAGTGGTTCTACGCAAAACAGCATTGAAGTTTTGAGGGAGCAGGCAGTATGGGAGTAACGATGACCCGGGAGGCAGGAACCACATCATTCATGGCGTCACGACTGAGCTTTGCTGCTCGCCTTCTTTGCACTCTCATTTCATGGGCGCACACCTAATGGTTCCTTTCCAAAGCCATTATCAGTTACAATTTGCTTTAAACAGAGACTGATACTGTGGTCAAGACACCCCCCACCCCACCCCCCCACACTGAAGGGTCTCTTTCCTTCAGCAGCAAGGTCCCTCTGTGGCCTCGGTTCACCTGGGATAATCCCGAGCAGAGTGATAACGAAGACAAATTGTTCCTCACTCTCACTTTCTCGCTACCTCTCGAGACAACAAATTGGAATGAGCACCTGCAGGTAGCCGGGGCTCTCTTAACACGCTATTCTCTTCATGAAGATGGAACAGGCCAATGAGGTGTGGACAAGAATTTAAACCATCCCTGATGTCTCATGCTGAGACGTTTCTTGAAACTCTCTTATTTAATTTGAACAAAATGTAGCTCACCTTCTTAAATGTCATAACTTAAAATAAAAGAAAGATTAATTTTATTCCATGTTTGTACAGTCTGTCATATTTCATATATAGCATAGTTTTTGTCATTTTTTTGTTGATTAGTTTTACAATAACTGGATACCTATAATTCAAGCTATAGTGTTTCTTCTTAATTTGTGTAAATTTGCTTTAGTTTGGGGATCAGTGGGCAGCACTGTGGCCTCGCATCATCAGGGATGTGTGATTTTGAGATACCAGCCCAATTGACCAGCTGCTTGTAGACTGCGGGTGGAAACCACTGGGACAACAAGCAGGCCTCACACAATACTAACCATTCAGCACCAATGCACCATCCTGCTTACAGACATTTGATGTTATTAAGCATTATTAGGTGACATTAGATTCCTTTAACAGCTGTGTCTCTGGTGGCAAATTGTATACCATTTGAAGTGCAACCTGCAAAATCACATTGATTTTGATTGCTGGGGCTTAGGTGTGCTTTCTTTTTGCTCATGTTTACCCCTTATTTTAGACACCCCACCGATATCAGAGCAGGATGCCATGATTTGAAGATGTCATACGCACTCATAAATAATTAAGGCTACATGGATTATGAAGTGAATATTTCATGACATTTGAAAGAGAGTAAAAGCCTCTGTGGGATCTAGTGCCCATGCTCCGTCATTTGCGTTGAGTGGGCAAAAGCAGGAGAGTGGGATGTGAAGCAGTGAACCTTCCATCCAGCAGCGAAAACCTGAGAGGTGTCCTGGTCACCCTGATTCAGGCCAGGCGCGTGCTGGCACCACCTTGGGAAGATGGACGAAATGGGACACTGGCTCTCCACGCTGCTTTTTATAGACTGCGGGAAAGCTGCTTGGCTTCAGGAACGACACTCTGACATGAGGAATGTGGGAAAGTGGATCAGATCTTCATGATGGACCTTTCCCATTTCGGGGTGCTTGCTATAAAGGTGATTGGGATGTGTAGCCATGCTATTCTTTAAACTTTCTTCCCTCAAGCTGTTTTTTACTCTGGACAAATTTGTTGGCAGTCTATTTACTTGAAACTTCAAAATGTATACACAATACATATATACATATTTTAAGGTTAAACAAAGGAATTTCTTGTTACATATAAATTGAAAATCAGAATAGAAACTATGTGTTGCTAATCTAATCAATGACCTTTGACGTCATACATCAGAAGCTTCCTAAACAGGGTGTCAAAATTGAAGTGTACAGATTATGCAATATGACCAGAATAACTATATGCAGTATAACCAGAGAACTGTGACTCTCACAGGATGGATTATGTGTCTGGGATGAATGGGCATGCATACAAGAAACACTCTCCTTTGTAAATAGAGGAAACAAGGAGCAGGTGGAAGGAAAATTGCCTGAACCCGTGCTGTCAGCTGACTAACTGCTTGTTACAGATGGAGGCCCTAGTGCTACTCACTGGATCTTTTAAAAAGTGTAATTATTTAGAGGCAGCTGGTCTGGATACTTAATGTGTTCAACAGCTGGACTAAGATTGTTCTTTGTTCAAGGGCAGGGTATGAAGCACATTTGTATTGCCCACTAGCTGTCATTTCTGCAGCTTTTTTGTAGAATTAGGAGCACCTAACTGTCCTGGATTTCATGGCCTGTTAGATTATGCAGCGGTTATTTGCTGAATTCCCACTTGCTGTTGTTGGAATGGTGCACAAAGTGAAACAATTTAACGCCCTGGCTTCAAATCCCGTTCTGCTGCTGTGCTGCACACATATTTGATTTTCTGATGGCACTTAGCTTATGGGATTTAGCAGTCAAAAGGGGTATGTTTGCCATAATTTTAAAGAGGCAAATCGTCAGCCCAGCTTATTCCGGTTGTTGTTGACGTCGACATGGTTTGGGGGTGTGCCTGTTAGTGGACGTGGGGTATCCTCTGTGGGTGTTGGGGGTGTAGATCATGCAACACCATTAGCATCACAGGATTTGACATACTGGCAGACTTGTATATGTGCTGCAGCACACTTTCTAACAGCCAGTAACAGGACACCTCAGGCTGCTGTCTCGCCTTTTATTAATGCCTCTGTGGATCTGTTATTTCAGTGAATTTGCCTTGCTGATACACATAGCCTAGATCAGGGCTACTGATCCCACCCCCCTGCCCCCCCCCGGCAAATTTTATCAGGGGCAGGGGCTGTGTACCATGACTGAACTTGGACCATGGGGAAAATTTATTTAGTACCCCTGACCTAGATGCCGGACTTTCTGCTGCAACTCCAAATGAGCCGATATTAACCCCATTCCCCTTTGTTTCCAGGTGTGCCTATGTGACGATGACACCATTCCTCTGAGAGCACATCATTCCCACCTTGTCACCTGTCGCCTGTTGTCCTGTGGCAGCTACGGGCTCTGATGCCAACACCCGGAGGTGCCAGGAGGAGGAACGCATGAGACCGGCCATGACCAGCGGTAATGCACAGCATATGGTCTGCATCCCTGACACCACCTCATCACCATAGACTGCTCCTTTACTGCGTCACCTCTCAAAACTCTACTCCGTCGTTTGTCTAAGTGCCTGTCTCTGGTGCTAGTTAATAGTCTGAACTGTCTCGTGCATTCGGAGCCCAGGCCGTAAGTAACAGGAGTGTTATGTGTTATACTGTTGGTTTAGGTGCAGTAAACACAAGCACGACGTCTGATTATTTTCTTGTAGGATGCTTGAATTCAAATGAAGTTGACTTACTGTTGCCCGAGAACAACAGTATATGGAGTCATATTGTCCCAAAATTAAGCATATTTCTGAAAGGTAAACGTATGGATGAAATGTAATAATATCATATTGTAAATTGACCTATTGTTTAATCGCAGAACTGTGGTGAATATCAGGTAGGAGTCCAGCTATGTGGTGTGTTTATGTTGTCACATTACGTGTGATATCCAGTATGGGTGCAGAAGGATGCCCCGGTTTCTGTTTTTTCTTGTGTTACACAGTTATATCATGTGTCACTTTAAAGTGGGGGTAACAGCAGGAGAGCACATTAGCCACATTAGCCTTCTGCTGCCTGTTTTCTTGCGTATTCTGAGGGTTTGATTACAGGCACGCAGTAATACGAGGAGTTAAGAGTAACACCTGCTATCGAGCGGTGAAAGCACCCCCCCCCCTCCCCCGGGAGAAGTTTGGCATCATCCCTGGCCAGTTTCTATTATCTGGCTCCCTCCCCTCACCAGACCCTGAACACCATTAAGAGGGAGCTCACGCCCCAGCTTTGACATGTAACTCCCAGAGGTGGAGCTCTCTTGCTGCTGCTGTGTGACTTGGGCGTCTCTTTGCGTGTGTCTCTCCGGCAGTTGCAGACGGGATGGGCAGTCTGGGAGCCGAGCAGGCCCATGTCGGCGTGCCTGTCGCAGACCCTGGCGCCTGGGCCACAGCCATGAGCAATCTGGGCATTGTGCCGATGGGTGTGGCCGGGCAGCCCCTGGTGTCAGGTAAGCGGCTCTTCCGTCCCGCCTGCTGGCGATGACTCGCAGCCACGTTAATTACAGTTATAGAATGGAGAATGCGCTGGCATGTGGTAATGAAGAGTCTGGGCCTTTATCAGGGACTTTTGGAGCAACATTTTGGTGATATGTGCATGGCTTTAATCTCTCAGGAGCGCCGCAGCAGAGGGAATTCACCTGCACCGATGCCTGAAGGTGTTTTTAGATTGCTGTCTCTTGCTCTGGAAAATAAAATGCTTTTTTTAGCTCAACCATCCAATCAAACACTTCTGGGCATCTTATCCCTGCACTTTTTGACAGCAGATACGTAAGATTTGAGGACTTCAACAAACCGTCACGCATGATTTCTCTGTGAGCAGAAATGTTCTCCCCCGTCTCAGCATGTGATTGACATTTCGCCTCTGCAGTTTGGTACTTTTTACGAGCTCACCCTGTGAAGAAGACATGCCCCCCCCCCCCCACTTTCTTTAGTTCTTTATTAGCCCCTTGCTTGCGATGGCGTAACCATGTGACACTGCTTGGATACAGCCAGCAAAGATCACGTTTGACTATGACACTGTGACTTATTTTAGACAGCTTAATCAAGTGAGCATATTACAGACAGACATACTTTACTGCAGCCTGGACCATTCATCATTTGTTTCTGCAATAGAGAAAACTGAATTCTGAACATAAAGAGTAATACAGACAACACGCTCCCCAGGCTGAACTGAGCTAATATGTGATTGCCTCACATATCCTGACTGCGTTTATGTCTCGCCACTCATGTAAATGAAGGCTTCGCTGGGAATGCATCTTATTGTAATTACCGTCACAAGGGACAAGGGAGCCACTGCGGATTGAGGCGAATTAGGCTCAGATTAAAATTCATGAACAGATTGCCAGATCATGCATATTTATGCGGTTGTCACACTCTTTCAGCCAGCACCGGGAGTTCACATCTGAATTATCTGAATTTCCGGTAATCACTCACCAGGAAATACCAGAACAAGTGTCTCTGCAGGGCAGCTTTAAAAGATGCTTTTAGGGGAAGAAGCACTAAAGTCTGTTCTGTTTTCACATTTACCGTTGATTCACGAACAGGCCCTTATTAAGGTGAGTGAAAAGGATGGACAGTAAGCAAACATGATTCTCCAATAGTTGTTTTGTGGAGATTTTTGTTAAGGAAAAATCCCCCATTTTACGATTTGCCATATTAGTGATCAAACATCAGAATAGTGATCAATGTACTCTTTCAAAATTGCCTGCCTGCATATCCAACATCATTTAAAGATTGAAGAAAAATTTCCTGTTAGTTTCCTGTTAGTCTATCATTTGTTTAACTTATTTGAGACCTAAAAATAGATTCAATTGAAATTTTAATACAGTATTTGATCTTCACTCTGGAAATGATATTTATGGGCCAGTAAGCAACGTTATGTAAAATTATGTTATTCCATAAATTGATGTCAGTACTTTTCAAATTCATGATTTTGCAGCTATTGAAGTTCCCATTTATTTATAGATTTAATGTATGATCGACTATCCGACTTTAGCTTTCTAAAGATTTGCAGAACATCAGATTCTGCAAATTCAGGCAATTTTTTTCTCTGAAAATAGTGGATTCTTCTGCTTAGCAAGTGGCTATTTTTGATGTTGCATTGTATGAACTGAGTAAAGGAGATTGAAAGGTAAAAACAATGTCAGCCTTGCATTATTCTCCAAGAAGTTAGCAGAAATCTAAATTAATCAGAATTTTAGCAATCATAGTACCTTTATGAAATTAAATTTCCATAAACCATTATTGAACTGTTTAAATTTTTAATAGAAAATATTATCCCACGAAGCCTAATGACTAAGTCAATCAGTCTACATTAATCAGTGCTTCGATTTTTTCATGTTCTAGTACTCTGCTCTAAGGGCTGCTGTTAGACTCTTGCTCACGATTTACAAATGTTTTGTAGATGTGAAAACTAAGGCTGAAACCTGGTACATTGGGTAATTACAACATGCGTACTCTGCAGGTGTAGGTGTCTGACTTAGGTAGGAGCATGTGGGACAGAGTCTGCTATTATCTTTCAACCATCATCTAGAGTGGATTTTAAATAACTTGTGTTTTGACTGCATTGAGTCCCTGTTGACTTTCAGCAGATAATTATGAGCTGCAGTTTGAGAGAAAGCAAGGAGCCTCTGAAGGTCGAGACATAAAGTGTAAGACAGAGTAGAAGGTGATATCAGAGGTCTTGTTCCATAATTATACAGTAATCTAGGAATGTTTTTTTTATTCACTCCTTCCCTATTATACCTCTGAAGCTACTGCCGTAGGTAATTATAGCTCATGGATATGATGTGGAAAAAGGAGTCCAGCTCTTTTACTTGGAGGAGCACAAGCTGGGGCACATGCATCACAGCAATGTTCCTGGAACGTCTGACCGGTAACATCTCACCTCTCTGACAACTATGGGCTAGCTGTTTCCCCAAGGTGGGATTCAGCTGTTGGAGGCGCATTTGTGCTGGAAAGAGCGAAGAAAAATCACAGTAATAAAAGGAACTAAAACAGTATTTCATATTCTGGCAGACATCGTGGAGCCTGTCGCCAGAGGAATGAGCAAGGCCTTGAATCCTGTTCGGTGGAAAAAATATGCAAAAGGAAATGATAAATGGGGACTGCCTTAATGTGCTATTCACCTGTTATTGCCATTTCATTTTTATCGTAATGAGTTTTGCAGAGTTGTGGCACAACTTGGTATTTTAGAATTTGGTGCTGAGTAATGATAACCTATGCTAGCAGGCCTTAACCTATGCTAACACGCTGACAGCCTGTTTCTTTGAGTGTTTCTTTTGGATTTAATGTTAGGCAAGACAAACTCAAAATAGAGGGGCTACTCTAAATAAAAGGAGATTGTCGTGGAGTGAAACAAATTACCGTAATGTTTTTTTCAGTCTACAACAGTACCCTGCACCTCGAAAGATGGGCATTATTTTATTATTACCTTACCTTATTATTACCTTATTATTATGGTTGCTTGGTTACTATCCATTAGTCCAGTTTTGTAAGATTTGCCCCATGCTATCTTCCCTGTTATTTGTCCTTCCTAGATTCCATCTGCATCCAGAGCTTTGACCCCAGCATGAGTATTATCGCCCCCATCAACCCAATGATGGCGGGCATCAGCCTGGTACCGCCCCCACCAGTCCCAGCCGAGATGCCCGTTGTCAAGGAGATAATCCACTGTAAGAGCTGCACGCTCTTCCCACAGAACCCCAGTAAGTCCCCGTGAACATCATCATACATCTGCCCCTGCTGCTCTACAAACTTACCAGCTCTCGAAATATCTCAGGAGGGAGAACAATATAGATGGGTTTGCAGCTGAAGACTTACCTCCAGCTAGGACCCTAATTATGTTCTGAGGCAAAAGCCGGCATAATTAGTCAATAGCGAGCAAGCTGAGAGTGCGGCTGGATTTTTCTCAGGTCTCATAAAATATGCAGAAATTTACCACATACCCTGCAGTTATTCATTCATATTCCTGCTTCTTTTCACTGCCACTCTCAGTATTGCCTTGTTCCCCCAGATCTCCCTCCTCCATCCACCAGGGAGCGCCCCCCAGGATGCAAGACCGTGTTTGTCGGGGGGCTCCCTGAGAACGCCAGCGAGGAGATCATACGCGAGGTTTTCGATCAGTGCGGCGAGATCGTTGCCGTGCGCAAGAGCAAGAAGAACTTCTGCCACATTCGCTTTGCGGAGGAGTTCATGGTGGACAAGGCCCTGTACCTGTCTGGTAGGAGCTCACTCCACACTCAGCTTCCTCCTACAAAGGACAGAGCGCGAGTAGAAATATGAAGTCATGTTTAATGTATGGTGGAGTATCGTGGTGTGTTGTGGAACGCACGGCTCACCGGCGATTCGTATCACTGTGCTTGATTGCGACTTGGCGTTTTTTTCCCAAGGGTACCGAATGCGCATCGGGTCCAGCACGGACAAAAAGGACTCAGGCCGCATACACGTGGACTTTGCACAGGCGCGCGATGACCTGTACGAGTGGGAATGTAAGCAGAGACTGCTGGCTCGTGAGGAGCGCCACCGCCGCAGGGTGCAGGAGGAACAACTGCGGCCGCCCTCGCCCCCTCCCATAATGCACTACTCAGAGCACGAAGCGGCCCTGCTGGCTGAGAAGCTGAAAGGTGATTTCTGTAATGCCCCTGCACATCGGAACCATTAGCATATCATGCTAACAGTGACAGAGTTTAAAAAAGGTGTTACGTGGGCCGACCAACCTGGTCGGATAATGTAGCAGATTAGATGGCGGAATACCATTTATCCTATTCTGTGTGACGAGGGGGTCCAGAGTCTTTCCTGAAGGGCACAGGCACAAGGCAGGAAACAACCCGGGATGGGGCACCAACCCCATCAGAGGGCACACTCACCCAATTTGATAACTCCATTTAACCTCAGCATGTTTTTGGACCATTGGGGGGGAGGGAACTGGAGTACCCGAAGGAAACGACAACACAGGGAGAAAATGCAAACTCTACCCCCATGGGGGTCATGGCAGAGACTGATCCCAGGTGCATGAGGCAACAGTGATAACCACTACACCACCATGCCGACCTACACTTAAACATAAGAATGCAGAAATGCTATTAACAGTGCCGTGCACAGACCTCTTGAAAGGCGAGTGCTGGAAGAGGGAGGGGTGTGTGACGTATTTTTGGTCAATTCTTGGTAAATTTGGCATGATTGACAGTTATGAAAAAGGGGCATTTACAGCCTCAAAAGAGTTAGGCAAGTGATCTAGGAAGATTGTTTTTCTGTGTCTGTTCCTCGTGTTCCCCAAAATGACGTCAGCCAGCCAGGCTGTCATGGTTTGGCCTGCATCATATGTCCTCTCTCAGCCGCACTCCCACCCCAGTGTCCCCAGGCTGCAGGCATCATCATCTGCTGAGTGATTTGCTGGACTGGTACGTCATCCTGCCTGGTGATCTGGGTATAGGTGGTGCGCTAAAGCCTGCCACTAGGTGACCCATGGCTGGGTTTCATTCAGTTTGATGACACTTTACATTTAGCACGTTTATGTGTGGAGTTCTGGAGACAGCTGTTCATGCACAGTCAGCTGTGGCTAATTTAGCAATGGCACAGATTCCTCACTCTTTAGAGACAGATGTCACCATAATTGCAGCCTGTATGTAAATTTATTGGAAAGAACATACTCAGATTCTTTCATCCCCTCAGTTTTGAAAATGTGCAGCCTCTTGGCATAGGAGCTGGCTAAAGAAGCAGCTCTTGCAGCAGATTGACTTTGCTTTGATGCTGCTGAAATATGTAGGAAGGAAATATGTATAGTAGAAATACAGCATGTAGAAAAGCGGAGTGCCAGAGATTTATCGTTCTTTCTTTGCTGCTTCTGGCGTTAAACGGGCTGACGGATTGGATCAATAGGTGCGTCTTAGCAGTGAGATTTAGCAAATGCGGTTCCCCACTGGTTTTAGTATTGAATATTCATGTTCCAAATCAGGTTTAATGAACAAGCAACATCTATGTCACCATAAAATGACAATTTTACACGTGATTTGTCAGATGTTAATGTTGCAGGACAGGAAAGAAAATTGCATCTTCAAGCTCGATAGCATGTAACTCTTGCACATAAGACTGTATTATTTAATTCATCCACACTGACGAGTTTGTGATGGCAGTTTTTTGATTAGTCGCAATGGTAAGAAACGTGCCTGGAAATACCAGCAGCGATGTGACAAAGGCTGACGTTTGTCTGCGCTGTCGTGAATATGCTTTCTGTTTTTGTGTCACATGCGACTTCACACTTGACACCCTGGTTTAGGTTCAGGGATTTGGCTAATGGTGGTAATCCACCCTGTCTGCCTTCATCGGGATGATGGATGCTTGACGGCTTGGCCACGCCTTCCATCCACCCCCCGCCTCCCCCCCGGTCTTCTCCGCCTTTCCCATCGCAACCGCTCAGCATGCGCCGGGGCTCCAGCGTCGCCATGCTGATTGAGCCCGAAGGGGAGCTTGACGGTGGGAACCAGCACAAAGCACTCGTGAAGGAATCCCAGTTTTAAGATCAAACGGGCAGCCCTGCACTGCCTCACTCAGACACACAGGAACCAGTTTGTCATTTCTCTACCCCAGTGCCAAGCTTTTGCCATCAGACACTGAAGTGTTATTGTACCTGGATATAAGCGGCTACCCCCCCTCCCCACCTCCCCAGTGCCAATGTTTAGTTTTCATCTTACCTTCCTCTCATTTTCACTTGTTCATCTTCCGCTGCTCCTCTTTGTTAGTGCAAAATTAATTCCCTTCCAATTATCAGCGTAACTTAAACGAAATCCGTAACATGACAGCTGGTCTGTCCCAGAGTGCCACGGGGTAGCATTAACATGCATAGCCTACACTGTACCGTTAATACTACTACATAAGATGAGGTTTCTGCTAAGGTGTGCTTTAAATAGATTTCTTTCAGGCTCTTTGTCATGTCCAAGAAGAGTAATTGACAGGAATCTCCATCGGCTATTTCAGCAATTTTGTATCTCCAGATACGGCATCAGACAGCCCATTGAATCATTATCTAACCTGTATTTTTTTGGCTTTGCTGCATAGAGAAATGCCGTGGTTTGTGATTTTAAATGCCTATACATTTTATAGTTGGCTTTTCATCTGGATGAAATCAAGATTAAGTAAAAAATAAATAATACAGAGCTGTACTTTAGACTTTTTAACATGCAGCTGTTTTGGATATAATTGTGAAATATCTGTACATTTTTGGGCAAAGTGTGGAAGAATACGGTCTCAGGAAGCCATGTTATAAAGGGAGCCGCAGTTTGTGAGGTGGCTGCTGAACCCAGCTGGTCCCGGAGCCTTTCCTTACACTGCGGTGCATTTCAATTATTATTTAAATTGGAAAAATAAGCTGCACTCGGCCCTGTGGGAAATGGATTATCCAAGCATGAGAGATTCCGTGCCGAAAGTCTCTTGTTTTAGTTGCTTTTCTTGAATTTGAATTTTTTCCCATTTCTCATTCGTCACCAGGAGACGGAAGGGTCAGGCTCGATAAGAGCTTTTAGCTCCGTTCGCTCAAAAAGCTGAAAACGATACGATAATTACATCATAAGTTATGAGGTTTGGGGCTGTGCAGCACTTAGCAGTAAGACAGGGGATACTGCTATACTGTAGGTTAGGGCTTCTGAAGGGTTACGTCTGCTTTACAATTCAATTGTGTGTGAAAAAATCCAACTGTATTGTACATTTTATTATTTATCTATTACCCATTATGGAAAAGACTAGCTGGACTGTGAGACCCATAACAAAATTGTAATAGTATTATGTTTGTCTAAAGGTTTTATTAATGGAGGAAAGTGTGCTGAGTGCCTTACTTTTACATTGCTTTGGACAAAAGCGTCTGCTAAATATAGTGAATGTAAAACGTCGTCGTGTATAATAATTTACAGTTTTCCCATGGGGATGTCTGTCTGTCAGTCTCAGGGGTGAGTCTGGGATTTGAGCCTTAGAGACTTTCTGTCACAAAAAATATGGGATGTCGCCCCCACAGGATTAAATTTGCCAGGTGGCGGGTGATCCTAACAAGGAAATGCGTACAAAAATATGTATATACTGGACCAATCGCTAAATGTATGTAGTAAAATAAAACAAAGAAATGGGGTGACTGAAGCATCTATGGTTGGTCTTTGTGTCTGTCTGTGTAACATCTAACAGAGAGGTGTAACCTGATGATTTGGTCCCCTCTGCATATTTTGCCAACCGGAGGGGGAGGAAGCTTCTAAAGGATTGTGGTTGACGACCACAGATCTGAAAGATTTGCAAATTCATACACCAGAAACCAGAAATTGGCAGTATGAATATGGTGTCCTCAGGGGGTGTTCTTCATGAGATGCTCTGTGCCCCCCACCCCCAGATGACAACAAGTTCAGCGAGGCCTCCACGGTGTTGCTGACCTGGATCGAACGCGGCGAGGTCAGCCGCCGCTCGGCCAACCAGTTCTACTCCATGATCCAGTCGGCGAACAGCCACGTGCGGCGGCTGCTGGGTGAGAAGGCGCAGCGTGAGGAGGAGATGGAGGCGGCACGCGAGCGATTCAGGAGCGCCCTGCTCTCCATCCTGGCGCAATGTGAGTCCTCCCTCCCACCTCCCTGATCCTGTGACCTTCACGGGCGTGGGGTCTCTGATGAAAGCTCCGGCTTCCCTCGCCATTACACGCTTTAGCTCGAAGGGCCTTCTGCAATCCGTCTGCCCATTGAGAGACGGCCGATCCGCGTTACCGCTGTGAATCATGAACCATAATCCATTTACTGCATGCGGAGCCATCCTACAATTCTGTGTGAAATTTTCCAAAATAAGATGGCCATCAGTAAAGGTAATCCCACTTTAATGCCTAATATATATTTTCAGTTACATACTTTTGATGTAAAAACTCATTTTCCAGTCACTCAGGCGCATTCAGTGTGTATTTGTGGAGATGTGGCATCGTTTGTGAGGGTGAGCAGATTCATTTAAGTGCAAAAGCCGAGTGCTCCTCCATGACTGGAGCATTGCTTTGAAACGGGGGGGTGGGGGGGGTTCTATTCCTTGGTGGTCAGGGTGCCTTTAATCTGGGAAACAAGGTTTTCCCGGACCATTAAGTGAGCCAAATTCCTTTGTGAAAAAAGGCTGAAACAGAGCAGAATGCAATTCGCTGAAAAACATGCAGCCCTTACGAGGAATAGAAGCACCCCCCCCTTTGTCGGAAAGACATAGGGACACTCCATCAGGGTAAGTACAGAAAGACAGGAAGCTGTGAGGTTCACACTGATGCCCCACTCAGCGACAGTCTTGACAGGTAGGCGCAGCTTTCAGTCCTGCTTCTGACAAGGCGGCTACATTATCAGTTACCCGACTTCACATCGGAAATGAATGAATAACAGCGAAACTGGATTAAGGAAAAAGTTACATGAAATGAAAAAGCAGGACTTTCCAGCTCTACTTTTTTTTAAAAAAACACAAGTGCTAAGACCAAAATAAACATAAAAGCTGGATATTTTAATCTGATATGATTGTTTTTATCAGAACTGGACATTTCAGGTCCAGAAAGTACAAATCCAGACCGAGATTTTGTTTCAACCAACCAGTTGAGCATTAAAAGTTACAGAGTACTCAAGTAGTTGGTAGAAACAAAATCTCAGCTTGGATTTGTACTTTCTGGACCTGAAATGTCCAGCTCTGATAAAAACCTGAAATCTCTGCCTCTGGTCTTTATACAGTCTATAAGCACAATTAGTAGAGTTACCATTATATGTTATTTATTTGGCTTTTCAATTTTACAGCTTCTGTCAATAGTTTGATTGAATGTTGTATTTTTGATTGGATTAAAAATGTAGGCATGTACTTGTGAAGTCTGATGCACCTGCACGGTAAAAAAAAAAAAAAGAAAACTTCACAGAAACACTTCAGTGGCAAACCAGCCGTCTCGGGACAGAGGTGATCCGTCCGTTATGGTGACTTACACCGGCTGCTTAAGATTCATGACTGTGCTGCCCAGCTTTCTCGAAATCAAGAGAGAATATTAGAAGGCAACATTTCACTGCATGTGGGGAATACTCCAATTTATAAAAACGCCATAAGTAGCATGAAGAGAAGTCATTCTGTAAGCTTCACTGCCTCAGCACATTAGCGAATATCACGATTATACTTGAGTGCGGATCATTCCCAATGTATAATGTTGCCTTCCTGAGTCTTGAAGGAGATGAATCTTTTGCCCATGGAATGTAAGTACTGGAAGGTGGGGACACCTCAGGGAGCTCAACAGGACGAACGTGCGTCGAGGCCTCTGGCGTCTCTGATCTTTTTATTTTTTTTCCCAGTGGTACAAAGCACTGCATAAATGGCTTGTCTTGTCTGACTTCCTTATCCACCAAAGTTGAGCAGATCGCGGCCGTTTTCACCGCTGCTACCAGGCAAAAGGCATGGGACCATTTCTCAAAAGCACAGCGCAAGAACATAGACATTTGGCGCAAGCAGTGCGAGGTTGGTACTCTTCTTCCCTTCTTGACACCCTGACCCCATCGGCCAGGTCCACACTGCAGATTTTAGTGTAAGAAAATGCAGTGGAGGTGCCCTGGTTATGATACCCATAGGCCTCAGTGTGTGAGGATGTGCGGTCACACACCATCACGCACTGAGGTTTCTGGGCTCTTGCGTTTCGATTTCCTGTAGCCCTCACTGGCCCCACTGGATGGCATTGGTCTCAAAGCCTGAAGGTCCCCTATCAGCCAGCTAGCCATTAGCCGCTACCTTTTGGAAAGTAACTAGCGCTGCCTTGCTGTCAGCAGCAACCGGCATTAGCAGGATGGGAATCAACAAGGACCCTGAATTGACTATAAATTATTGATAGGTTTGATTCTGTGTTATGTTCTGTTAAAGACTGAAAATGGAACTTCTTTTGAAGTTGAAGTTATTATTTGTTATGCAGAAAATATTTCAAGGACATTACCACACATTAGCGATTTGGCTGTTTTATTGAATTCTATGCAAAATAACTCTCCTGTTGCAATGTTATATTTGTAATCAAATGAAACTGAACAGCTGAGCAGCTGTCAGAAGAGCAGCCTGTTATTGCTGTGATTGGCTGACCTTTGGCTATCTGGAGGGGCATGACCATGAGGTCCAGGGCATGTACTGGGTGAGATCGAATCTCCGATGAATTGTGAAAGTCAAGTCAATGGCAGGAGTCAAAATCCATTTACAATGGCAATGCCTCAGAGGTAAGGTATCATCGCTGTGAGATTGCCTGAGTTTATTGCCCCTTAATGTGTCTGTCCGAAGTGAAATGTTGTGAAACGGGAACGGTTTATGGCTCGGCACCATCAAAGTTTGCGTTTCAAAGCGTAGAGTGTTGCTTTTAATGATTAATGATAGCTTGCAAAACTGCTGCTTCAAATAGGACATTTGGCACCGAAAAATTGCAAAGCAAAAATGCTAAAAATGAACAGTAATGGAGGTCAGGGAGACTGCAGGACTTGATATATGGCCATAGGCAGTTGGAGTGGAAAATGTTTGCTTGTAGATAACAAAGTTATGATATCCTTTTCCCTTCCCTGATTCCTACGTTTTCAGCAGATTTGAGCATTTTAAACGTGGTTGATGAGGCTTCACAGCAGCAGTATTAAGTTTTCTGTAATGTGATTACAGTCAGGGGAATGGAGCTGGCTCAATGTGACCTGTGTTTTAGTCCTGTCAGACTGCCCAGTAGAACAGTACTGAGATTTTGCAGTTTGGAGAACAGAAGATGGTTTCTGTCACCTTTTTCTCTGCCACGGTTCTGTCTCAGTCCGTCATGAATAGGCAGAACTCATGCTCTGTTTACCTTTTTACCTAGTTCCCGTATCGTTTTTTTGCAATGCCAAAGATATGTTTACTGTGAAAAAAAGTACACATTTCACCTAGTTCCTGTGCAGCAGCTGAAGAGGGTGCGCATTGTGGTGTCTGATTGTGGTGTGACAGGAGCTGCGGAATGCCCACAGTGAAGAAATCATGGGCATTCGCAGGGAGGAGGAGATGGAGATGTCGGAGGATGACTCAGACGAAAACCCCAGCAAGAAAATGCGGTTGGATGACTCAGGTATGTCCAGGTATAAATGTTATAAAGAGCCGTCCTGCACGACCTCTTTGAAGTACAAGATGTATACCTAGCAGGTCTATGTTGTAGAAATAAGCTCAAGCGGAAGAATTGTCCAGTCTTTTTTAAGCGTGAGATTAGCTTTCGGATATGCCCATGGAGATAAGTGGTATTTTACAGTCCCAAATGATGTACGTCAGGAGCCTTTGATAAAATCATTTCAGATGGAAAACGGGCAGTTGAGATTTAGAGTTCCTTCTGCAAGCAGCCACCAAAAGTCTTCGAAAGCCCTCCAGCTTAATTGCAGGATTTGTTTGCGAAAAGCACCTGTAAAAAAAACACCTACCCTTCCTCGTTTTGAAGAACAAATCTAAAATATTTTTATGCCTTTCTGAATGTAGAATAAGAGGGAATAAGAGTCCAATTAAATTTTGGCTTTTGGGAAATAAAAACAATGGAATAATGTGCAGGCTTGTTTTGGGAAGGCTTACGGATCTATATCTGGGACCATCTCCAGGAGAGATTCTAGCCTGGCTGTCTGAGTTCTGTGTTTTTAGGTTGTTTGAGTAGCATTTTCGTAAGCTCTTGTGGGGTTTCAGGGTGTGTTTAGGTATATTTGGAAATTCTCGTTTCGCGTTTGTTTATGTGGGTGGTCCACTGTGTGACTGTGTTCCTGTCAATCCCGCTCCCCACAATTGCTGGTCAGCCCTGGGCACACAGGTCTGTGCTCTGCGGGAGGAGAACGACAGCCTTCGCTGGCAACTAGACGCCTACAGAAATGAGGTAGAGCTGCTAAAACAGGAGCAAGGCAAGATGCAACGTGCTGAGGATGGTTCCGTTAAGGAGCAGCAGCTGCCGTTCCTGCAGCAGAGCGTGCTGGGAATGCAGCAGGTACTGCCTGACCACCCACTGCTCCCCACGCCTTCTGTACTCACTGAATCGAGAAATTATTTCTGTAAATATCTGGCTGCATAAATGGGAGAAACTATAAAAGTCACCCTTGGAAACAGCAGCCCGTAAAGGGTTATGTGATGTAGCATGATCCAACCAAGTGGGCATTAGTGACCTAAGCTGTCCAGCTCTTCAAGGTGACACAGCTCTGTGCTCCTTACAGCAGCTCCGTAGTCTCCAGGAGGAACTGAGGAGCAAGGAGAGGGATCTGGAGTGGACCAGGGAGGAGCAGCGCTGCGTGGAAGGGGAGCTCCGGGCCCTGAGGGAAAAGGTGAGCAACCATTCAAAGGGCAAACTCCCCCCCCACCAAAGCAATGTGGGAAAACTCAGTTGGCATCCTTGGCTGTGTTTTCACATCATTTATTCAATTCCCAGTGCAGAGTTGGTAATATGTTGCAAAACACATGGAATCGAACAAGTCAGAATTTTGACTGGTAACTAATTGAGCGCCGCTCGTCTGGGTGAGATGGGAGTGGGTGAGATTACACCCTAGAGACCAGGGGTCCACTTTAGAAATTAGGAAACAAACCCTGGAAACCAAACAGCAGATGTCAAGTCAACACAAACAGACCACAGTGAGATGGAGAAAATATGTTTGGGAGACTGTCCCCACCTCATGAGCAGAAAGAGCAGGACATTCTAAGGGCAAATGACCTTGTGTTATTATTTTCCACACCAAGACTGGCTGTAATGCCCAAGGAGCTGAAATGAGTATAGGCATGTCCCTACTAACTCTTCATTTTGTCTTGGATACTATTATCTAGTAGGTTGCTGGTCTTCTGTACATTTTACCCATTAGAGTTTTTTTTTCTGTCATGTTTCTTTGTTGGCAGCTGCAGAAGAATGTGGATGCCATGGAGGTGAACCACATGGAGATGTCAGAGAAGGTGAGCCTGTCACTGCTCTACAGCCCTTCTGTCAGCTTCTGACATGCTGTAGTAACATCTGGCACCTTTTAGTCTGTGATTTTCCGTTCATCCTTTTATCCTCAATCATGAAACTTTACAAACACGAGATCTGATACAATTGCTTCTGCGTGTATGGTTTCCTCTCGTTTCCAAATAGAGGGAAAATAATCAGGACTAATTTAGGAAAAGTAAGCAAGAGGTTTTTTTTTCACTGCATATGCTGTGTTATAAAAAAGCGTGAAAGTGCCTCGTTATTGACAGGGGAGCCTGTCTGAAACAGCAAACGGCACGTCTCCACTTTCGGAGAAGCGTAACGGACGTTCAGGAATGGAAAATACTGCCTCGTATCTCCTGGGTTGGGTTTATACTATTCTGTTAAGCTCTAAGGGGGCTTCAGAACATCGCAGGCTACGAGAAAGCTTTAAAAAGTCAGCGCTGAGGTGTTTTCTGCTGTCAGGTGAGAGTTCTATAAAAAGCATCGCAGACACGTCTGAGATTCAGTGCGAAGCTGATGGCTTGATTTCCGGTGCCGCTCGAATCCTCTGACGCTGTCATGGAGGGGGAGGGTGTTGCGCTGTTCCCTGTGAGCCTGCGAGTCTCTGTGTGGACTGGCCTCTTGAGCACAGGCTCTCTGCATCTCCCTGTGTCCACAGCGCCTGAACGGATACACAGGGAGCCTCCATACTGGCCAGGACAGGAGCGGCGAGCCGACAACACGAGGCCCTGCCGTTTCTGAGAAGGAGGCACTGTTGCTCGGTAACGGCACACCACGGCACACTTTTTCCTACGTCTGCAACGGAGTGCATCACTTGGGGATGGGGGGGGGCTATAAGCATATAAGTTCAGGGAATTGGTCTGTGTGCAGGTTAATGCCAGAAATCTGTGACTGCTATGAAAAAACTAAAAAACTCTTGTATTTTTCTTGGTTACTTATGGTTATGGTTAGGGCTGGGTGCAGGTAAAGGTTGTCATAGTTAACATTAGCATTTTTCCCATAGAAGTGAATGAGCGGTCCCCATAAGGATAGGTATACCCAACGTGTGTCGGTTATGTGAATCTGTGTGTGTGTGTGTGTGTGTGTGTGTGCACGCGCACCCGACTGGCACCCCCGGGATTTGAATGACTTTGATGGGATTGGCGTGCAGAGCATTCCCCCCATTTAATTTGCAATAAGCATGCACACACACACACACACACACACACACACAGATTCACATCACCGACACACAGCACCAGCATAAGCCTGACAGACTGGACTAGTGTGTGCTGTTTATGGGCAAGGGGGAGGGAGAGATGGATTTAAGGGCCCCCAGTGAGAACAGCAGGGAAGAAGAACGTGGTTCCAAGAGAAGGCAGAGGAGAGATAAAATGTAATAAAACAACAACGGATGAAACGCCCAGTGCTCTGGTTGCTGTATCAGATAGCAGAATCTTACATGGAACATCTTTCATGTAAATTTCTGACATTATCATGGCTTTGTTAGATTTCAGTTTTTACTAATTTACCTGATAACATCCATATGGCATATGCATATATAAAATTTTTTTAAAAAGCTTGAGGAAACGGGATCTCGACACCTCCAGTGCTGCCGCTCCCTTTTTCGCAAATGTTCCTTTAATCCACTGCATGGAAAAGCGAGCAAGCGATGCTGGGAAGGGAAAAAAAAAGTTGCATTTGTGTTCCCACGGCAACACACCCAGGCGAAGTAGACCCACAGTCTCAGAGCAGGACTACAGCCAGACCACAGCTGCTGTGCGTTTAATTTAAAAATCAGATGCATTGTCCGTAAGCTCCCCATTCCTTTGCCTTGGGGAGAAGTACCACACCATGAAAGTGGGAGGGAATTGCAGGGGGAATTGAATTAGGTTCCCCAGTAATTGGCAGTGTTACGCCGTATAAATCAAGGAAATAAATATTGGCTCTGGGCTCTCCAGAGACTGCCACGTTCCCTGCCTCCGCACTGCTGCACTTCCTCTCCAAAGTAATCAACTGGAGTGCTGCCTTCTGCCCGGGCTGCTAAGTTTTATGGCCGCATGAGCCCTCGTCATTCACGTCGCCCATCTGCCACTTGCAGACTCAATCCCAGAAATGTGTGACCGAACCCCCACACCTTGTCCTTCACAGGGATCATCTCCACCTTCCTCCACGTCCACCCGTTCGGAGCCAATATCGAGTATCTGTGGTCGTACGTCCAGAGGCTGGACGCTAAGGTAACGGCACATCGGGTATAAGTCCATTTCTATGAATCTAAATTGTAAATAATCCTTAATGTGAACGTTTACTTAGTGTGAATGTTTGTTGTTATGGAAACCACGACTCGTCCATGAGGTGTTTTCTTGTGTCAATTTGTCACATAGCACAGCTATTTTCGAGACCCAATGTGCTAAGCCTGTCGTTACACGGGTGAGGGTGGACCATTCTTTAGCCTACAATAATACAGCTATTTTCGAGACCCAATGTGCTAAGCCTGTCGTTACACGGGTGAGGGTGGACCATTCTTTAGCCTACAATAATAAGCATTATGCCTCCCTTTGTTTGCAAATGTCCGACAGCGAACGGCGCAGGTGGAGACACTGGGACACATGCTCTCCGGGGCTTGGCCCTCGACCCCTCAGCACCCCACGTGTATCAGTTTGAAGCTTTAAGTGGTTTCATTCATTCTAATTACCAGTGGTGGTGGATGACATCCATCAAGCCGGTTTCTCCTTTATGCATGGATGATATGGTGGAAGAGAGCTGTATAAATGCATCTCCTGAATCTGAGCCCGATGGTGCCCCCTTCAGGTTTCGGCAGGGGAGCTGGAAGGCCTCATGACTCGGCTGCCGCGGATGTTCAAGCAGGAGTTCAGCGGCGTCGGCGCCACACTGGAGAAGCGTTGGAAGTTCTGCGGCTTCGACGGCATCCACTCCGTGTGATGTGGCTGATGGTTTCCACGGAAACCGGGGCAGGGAAGCGGGGGGGGGTGAGGCTTGGTTGTGGGAAACGGCCTTTAGCCACAATCCTCCAGAGAGGAAGCTCAGCCACATGAGAAAATGGTCTGGCTGCCATCATTTTTTCTGAAGACACTTATCATGGCAAGGAAGGAAAGTGCACAGTAACCATTGTGTGTGTTTTTACTTGAAGTGGATGAACCCAGACCTCTTGACTGACTGTATAACATTAATTGTCCACTCTGGCTTTCTAAGAGTTCATCCTTAAGTATGGACTTAGGCAACATTTAATACAGACAAGATTTATACTGATAAAGGGCATGTTTATGCCCCTTGCACCATAAAATATAACAAATATACCTTTAAGAGAGATGTTTACTGAATGAGAGTTATTTTTCCACAAGATCAGTGTGTCAACAACACATAAATACTGGATTTATCAGCTAAAATACATGTTTATACTGAATGTATGAATGAAAACTTTTGTTGTTGTTGTCTGTGTCCTGTGGTAAAATCTGTATTCTGAGCACATCATTAAGTATGGTTATCTACTTGTGTAAATTATTTTTTATGAAATAAAGACTTTTATCTACTGTAAAATGTTCCAGGCTCCTTGTTTTGCCTGAGCTCTCTGTTTTTTTTTTCATAATTTTCCGGTTCCATTAGATTGTTTTTGTTCTGAATATCCTGTGTTGAATATCCTTCCTAGTTCCCAGGAACATAACATTTTAATTTGAGAAGTCTGTTTTTTTTTAAGTCTTACTTTCAGTGCACTGATCCAGCAAAGCATGCTGGTCACCTTTTTGGGAAATCCACTGGTAGTTTACCCCGTAGGCAGGTTTTTCAGCTCACAGCAGGCCGTCATCTCCAGCTGTGACCTTGCTGTGACATTCTCAACACAGTATTTCTGCAATCAGAGGCACATGCCAGGCGAGGATGATGGCGGTTGTCATCCAGGCAGGAAAGCCAGTCGCCTTGAACGCAGTGAGAGTTTCCGATTTGGGCATATATTATGGTGGGGGTGGGGGTTGTTACCCCCCCCCCCCCCAATAATCAAAACCAGTCAATATAATCCGCTGGACCCCTTTAAATGGGTGGAGACCTCGATGTCCCTCACCCACAATGCTCAACCAAAAGTTATGCTCTTGCTAATAGAAAGCAAGGCCAGTGAATTTAACATTTAATATTTATCTATTAAGAGGTACATGATCCTGAAAGGCCTAAAACAGAACTAAACACACTGTACAGGTAAAACACAAAGCAAAAGCCATAACTTGTGAGCCAGTTGATACACAGATATAAATTTCAAGTCAAAGTCTCCTATGCCCGCTCATGACAACACAAACTTCCAACATATATTGGTTTGTACTATCACCGTCTGTATGGCATTAGATGTAAACGGTTCAGAAAGATCTGCCTCGGTGACCCCCCTGCCCCCTCCCCCATCTGAAGCAAAGTGAAATTGGTGCCCCCTCAGAAGTTGGCGCCCTAGGCGGCAGCCTATGTCACCTATAGGATTGACTGGACCAGCTCATTGGACAGATACATTTAGTGGTAACTAAAACCGATATGTTAAAAAACAACAGTTCAAAAAATGATGTTGAAATGACATAGACAACAAAATATAGGCCGATTTGCATTAACAAGCAAAATTTAACATATTTAAGGAACAATATTATTTTTATTAATTATGCTGTAGTCTTTTACGTTTTTTGGACTGGAAATCTGTCCATTGATCCATTACGGACAATGCAACTGATCCGTGGTTGAAATGGCTCATTTCATTTAGAGCTCCATTCACAAGTTTATTTATTTATTGCCACGTTACTATAAGCAAAGAAAGCATATTAGACATGCCATTCTGGTCTCTGCTATTTGACTTGTGTTTATCGTCGTTTCTGGCTTACACTGACAGCCCAGAATGATATTCCTCATGTAACTTGTTTTGTCATGTTTATGGCTTACAGATTGCACTACTTTGGCATTTTTTACATGTTAAATTCCAGGGTAATGATTTGTAACGCCCCCAAATCCACTATAAAGAGACACACAGACTCCTTTTCTCCCACCACGCCAGAGGCAGCGGCCGAGTATCGACAGTCCTATTGGTTTCTATGGCCCCGGAGAGAAGAAGCAGCCTTATTCAGGTTCATAAGGTCCCTCTTTGCTCTCTCCACCGACCCCCCCGCCCCCCCCCCAACTCTATTGTTCTCCTTTGTCTGCCAGCGATATCACGAGCATGCAGAGAGAAAGGCCATTTCTTTGTTGTCCCGTGTTCGCTGGGGACTTCCTATTGTTGGTGCAT
>JAABNX020000001.1:44061553-44084012 GCA_015163995.2 Mormyrus lacerda | reverse complement strand
AAAACCGATAGGCCAATCGAAATTTAGATACAATTCTCATAATACAGTAATTTTAGGCTTTTTACTGGCGTTATTGAGCCTAAAAATCGCCATTAATCACCGGGGGCCTGTTTTCCGACATGTCTGACCGCTCTTCCCTCATCTCGACCCACTCGCAGGAAACCCAGCAAACGCACCCCCGGTTTGACACCCGACAAGGCAGCTCATTAAAGTCACTGTGGTCATGCGCAAACCTGTTCGTGAAATATCACCACAGCAGCTAATTAGCATCAGCCTTTGTACACTTTGAGCAGCCCCAAGGAGAATTACTAATAGAAGACATTTCCCCTCTTTTCAAATGTCTTATATTTCAGAATAATAAGCTTCTATCCCCGTGTTTCTGTTTCCTTGGCATTTACATGTATAATGTTTTAATTGTAATTTCATTGAAGTTTTGCTTCCAATAATCAGTATCGTTTACATTATCGGTGTCCTTTTTATTTTATTTGCTGTTATTAGTAAAGCAATGAAATTATTTTGAAATCCGCAAGCCAAGATTCCCTTCCACTGCATTCAGCAGACGAAAAACATCATCTCCTGAATGCCAAGTAGATGGCACTGTGGCTCAGATACTGGAGAAGCCTACAGTAAGGAACTTAGCATAAATCATTTCGGTAAATGGGCCTGCAAAGTGGAAAACTGTAAAAGCACACAGGAGGAAACTAAGTCTGCCAAGCAATTAAATGAATAAGTTCATTTCATTGTTCACTCATGCATGCAGGACCGAGGACATTCGAGCAACGCTGGATAGCAGAAGCACAGCTGCCTCCTGGCCAAAGGTGTCAGGAGACCTGCCGTCCTTCACAATCACTAACCTCTATTTTCTGGCGGCTCTACAGGCCGAGTGTCTGCCTCTCTGACATGGCTGACACTGACAGTGGGACATCAAAAAAAATCCCATAAGTTTACAATGGCAGTTTCACTGGGAGACTTTTTTATTTTTTTGCCCTTTGGTTTCTTGTTTTTTTCTTGCAGCGATGTCGGGTCGGGAAGTCCTACTCTGACAGGTGGTGCAAAATATTTTGGAGCTGGTTTCACACGACAGTATGTGAAATGTCTGTCTCTTTAAAAAGTAATCATTATTTGGTGGGTGGATACACAGGCATAAGTCTCAAGCTAAACACAGTTGTAGATTACCTAGTATTAATGATTTTTAAAAAAAAAAAAAAATCACTATTTCCATTTTTCACATTATACAATTTACTTCAGCAGGCTATCCTTTCAAAATTAACTATAACTGGATGGGATTTTTGGCTGTCAGCACAAACACAAGAGCCATGCAGTAAGTTAGGTGGTCGCTGACAGGTGTCAGGTTAAGTGCAAATGTGAAAAATTACTTGGGTGTCAAGGTGAACGCGCTGAAGATTGAAATACTCTAATCCAAAGTGACATACTGAATACCGAAAAAGCGGGATCAGACGGTTCCTGAAGCATTTGGCAGTCGAGAGCCTTGCTCAGGGGCCCAACGGTGAAATCCTCAGCTGACCCCAAAAGTTAAACCATCAATATTCTGATTAAGGCACAGCATCCCACCCCACTGCGTGGCATATTGCCCCCCCCCCCCACCCTTGGAGAGAGATGCAGGTTTGAGGTACAAATCCGTCAGCTGTAAGTACCTCGGTCGGTGGCCCTGCTCCATCCTTTCGGCCTCCTTTCTTGTCTCGTTTCTGTGTTTTGCATTTCCTCCCCGGTCACTGGAGTCTGGAACACAGCAGCCGCTTATGCGGTTTCACGGGCTGTGCATTAAATTCCCATTATCGGTGCAGGAGGAGTTTATGGCGTCTGGCTTTTCGGGGGCACATGCAGCATCCAGCATGGCTGGAACACACCACAGCACACGGAGAGAGTGGATGAGAAAGAGGGTCATGCAGGGGAGGAGCTCTACAGGGTGGCAGTCAGAAACATAGTTATATCGCATCAGGAGCAATGAACACTGTCCAATATGAGGCCCCTCTGTGCTAGAGAAAGCAGCTAAAACACAGAAGGAGAAACTCATTCCTGTATTTAAATCTGTTTATAATCATTTCAGTTTTTCTCTTATAGAAAATATATGTGTTCTCTGCCTATTTTTTAGTACTAATAGTTGGTGTAAACGGTAAATGGTATGATTGCACAGTATCCACAAAAGCTAACACTACTAATATTGTAGTAGTACAGTCTTACTTAATGTATTAATTATCCAGTTTCACCAGGTCATCATTAATCCATCATAGTTTATGCATTTCATGCAGTCAACTATATTTGTTCATGATTTAAAATAATGCAAGCGTCAGCCCACAAACTAACTATGTATATCTGTCTGTATATGTGTGTGTGTGTAATTTGTTTACTTTGGCAACAGGAAGTGTATCGAGCAAATTGAATCTGAAGAAGATCCCTCAATGCATGTATTTATTTATTGCTGGGGGGGGGGGTTCTTTGTGGAGGAACACCCTTGGCCCATGTTTTTCCTTTTAGAAGGTTTAGGTCTACTTACATACACCGTATGTTTTGGTGATTGTATTTAACGGGTAGTTATCAACATCTTCGGCTAGATTCATGGTTCTGTATGCAGAATATGTACAGGCAGGGGAAAGCCACAATTGCAAACATATTCATAACAAGAACCATATACCACAGCATCCTCAAACCTCTCTGCAAAAGCTGTTAAATGTTATATTTATGAGGCGCTAGTTACATAACAAAAACACTTCTCATTTAGGCCGGGCAACATTCCTCCTGTGAAAACTCTTTGTCCATAAATGTTTCGGCCATACCATATTTCTTGTCTATAAGACGATTTATTTTTCGCCTCTTGGCGTGGCCCAGCAGAAAAGGGTAGCAGCTTGAAGTCATCTTTGTGGAAGCTACCCTGTGGTTCCTAGCCAGGCCCTGAGCTGAAAATAGCAGGAGCGGCAGAAGGTGTGGACAGTGGAACCAGCGCCAGAACCCTGTCCATTGGCTGGCTCTGACTGCAAATGCCACGTAAACCCTTGGGATGTATGTAACAAAAACAACATAGCAAATGTTATTGTAGGGGTCAGATGGCCTGCAGACATCACAGTGGAGGTTTATACTCTCTGATTCTAGGATTTTTTTAAGGTAGGGGGCATAAGTGGGGTCATAAATCAAACAGAGGGGCCAACCTTATCATTAGCCAATGATATGTTTGGAATCACTGAGCAACAGGGGAGGGCCACTCTGCGGCCAATCAGCTTTCAGTTGGGACCAGTGGCCGTGTGGCCCCGCTCTTGTATTCACCCATTTATTTAGAGACTCCTCATAAATCATTACTTTTTTCATCCAGTTACAAAGGCTCGCTAGTTATTCCACTACGGGAGTCTGCTTCCACTTTGAGAGGTTTGGAATTTGACAGTAGAATTGAACAATGACAGTCAGTGCCAAGTGCTGGGAGGCCACACAGTCCATCTGCCATCTCAGCGAGCTGCTTCCGCTCGCCCAGGCTCTGTGGGTCCACGTGCTCCTGTGAGTTTGCAGGGAGCCGACTCGACTGCCAGGTTCTGCCCAAGCATTTTCCTACCTCTCTTCTTATAATATTTATGGGTAAGTGTTGTGAAAACCTATCAGTTTTCATAAGCAGAAGCTGATTGGAGGGGTATTATTTCAAAACATGTCAGGGAAGTGTAATTAATTGTCATTCTTGTCTTCTCAACCAGTCATTGATTGATGATTGGTTCTGGAGCATATTTGTCCAGAATATAAAACATAAGGGAAAAATAACACAACATATTAAGAAAATTGTTTATGCTCACTCTGCTTTTTGATTGATTGAGGTTTTTCACTATGTGCGTCAGCGTGTGGTCATTCTACAGCTGTCATATTGTGACTTGGCCACCAGAGGGAGTGGAGGAGCAGCGTCAGATGTGCACTTTCCAGTTCAAAAGTCTGTTATAGTTGGTTGCTTAAATACTGAGTTGGTGCAACTGTATCTAGGTAAAGTTCCCTACTTATGCTACACATTGCTCAGCCTTTAGCTGAATGTGTGATGTTCCAGAGTAGTGTATCAATATACTGCTTTTCCAATTGGTTATATTCACTGCAATTTTCCCATTTCTAAACAATTATCCCGCTTGGGGTCTCTAGATCTTATCCTACACTGGGGCACAAGGCTGGGGTACATCCTGGATGGGATGTCAATCCATCGCAGTGCACTTACACATCTAATTTGTCTAACTGCGCGTCTTTGGACTGCAGAAGGCAACCATAGTACCCAGAGGAAACCTGTGCAAAACTGGTAGAACACACAAGCTCCACACACACAGAGCAGAACTAGAAATCGAACCCCAACCCTGGAGGACTGAAGTATAGCAAAGAGAAGCTAAACTTGTCTTTTCTTCCGAGGATGGTCCTCAGGTACAATGGAGATTTTTCGTAGGTGACAACAGTGGATGACATTGACTGGCCGTCTGAGAGAGAAGCCAGTCACATTCTGACCTTGAAGGCTCCCAAAATGGCAGGAGACAAAGCGGCACATCGTTCTGTAGGTTACTGAAAATTCCATCTGGCCAAGAGGGAACTGCAGAGGGGATAATAGTCTAACAACAGTGACACACTGCCGGTTCAGCACCATGCAAACAATAGGAGCCACTTATACAGCAGAGCCTAAATAATTCTCAATAAAGAGATTTATAAAAGCAACTCCAGAATGTAATGTAGAACGTAATGAATAAATGTATTTCTTAAATTATTGCTCCTTTGTCTAATTCATAGAACTTCTTTGCTTGCAATCTAGACAATAAAAGACAGATAAGAGCAGGGAAAATGACTCACCAGCTCACATTGTGTAACAAACACGCTAATAAATATGAAGTAATCAAATAAAGCATTTGCTGTTTAAGCAAACATTCACAATAAAGTAGTTTTTGCTGTTTAGCATTAGGGAGATAACTGAATTATGGAGGATGGCATGGAAGATTGTAACCCCACCCAATTATCAATTACCCACTTATCAATCAATACCATCCAACACATGACTCCCTTAAATGAGTGAAGAACCGTAACCCCCCCCCCCCCACAATGTTCAACCCTAAGTCATGTCCTTGATATAATTCAAAAAGCATGCATGCATATGCATATTCTGTTTTGGTGCAGGCGTGTGTGCACGGCTTGGTGGGGGAATGTTTTCGTCCATTTACATGGATGTAATTTTAATCTCATTGTGCAGATTGACATCCTCTATTATTCAGGAGCTGGACAGTGCAGTAAGCAAGCTAATGGGCAGTACTTCAACGGTCTTTCTATTCCATTACTCAATCCGTCTCAATTAGTCACGCCATAACAGATAGTTCTTACACTGCGATAAACATGGTTCCGGCTATTGGCTTTGAAGTTGATTTTTATGCTAATGCAAACATTTAAGTCATGGTTTTTACAACAGCCACATTTCACTTACGTGATGTTAGCCAGCCTATACACGTGTAACAACAGCCACTTTCAGGGCTGCCGCCTGAAATTCCATTTGGTGAGATGATGAAATTGAAAAGCATCGAAAATTCATTTGCCAACAGGGAAGATTATGGCTTTTCTTGACTAAAGTGATTAGCGGCGGTCTCTTGGATGGCTTCAGCCGCTGAATGAAAGCTAATATACCTCACCAGGATCAGGAGACTTGGCAGATTGTGCGACTGCAGGGCCATGCAACAGTTAAGACATTAAGCGAATGCTGTAACAAATACTTAATTTTTGCTGAGTAAGTAAGGCTTTAGCCATCAAATAAGTACTTTTTTTAAACCCAGTACTAATGGTTTCAGGCAGATATTGACATGACTTGGAACATTTTTATTACCTTTCATAAAATCAAATCTGCGATAGAACCCCTATCTGGACCGCCCATCCTTCATACCAGGTCTTCTGCTCCCTGTGACCAGCCGTCCTCAACACTGCTGGAAACACGGGGCAGGGGGACTTGGGCTGCTGACTGAATGGATGGCCAGGATAAGCTGAACCAGAAAGCAGACTTACTTGCAGGGGCCTGGAAACCCCCAAATCAGATATCTAAAAGGGGCAAAAACAAAATTACAACCACCTGGGATCATGAGCCCCCCCCCCAGAAGCCCAAGGACAAATGCTGGTCAACGGGGCCCATAAACCCCAGGGGCCTCCCACACCACCAAGCCACTAACATGAAGGAAACAGTCCAACGCTAGCCGCCCCAAAAAACAAATGACTGACAAGATGACATTCCTGAGTCTTGTGCTCATGTGCTCAAGAATAATCCACGAGCATTGCTTACTGCTCTCTCCTTAAGTAAGGTTGGGCTGTAAATGAACCCAGTCCAGAGCAGCTTCAATTAACCAAGTGGTAAAGCATGGGCAGTTGTGACAGACATCAGCATTTGAAGAAACGTATCTCCGTGTCCATGTGCCCTTAGAGTAGATGATAACAATTGAAGAGCAGATTTCCAAAGCTCACTCAGTCCACGTGATATGTTTTCAAGAAAATGTCTGTAGGCTTTAGTGAGTCTTGGAAATTTAATGTTGGATCACATGAGGACTGATTATGTTATTGGTTCCCAATACTGTAACATATGATGAGGAAGCCTGACTTTAGGTCATTGGCAGTATCACCTCAAACCATCAAAAAAAAAAATGGACTGCTGTGAGCTTTGTCATCTGTGCTCTCTGTCCCTGGGAGAAACAGGCAAACAGCAGAGTTCCATGGGCTCCTGTTTCAGACAGCTTCCCATCATACTCCTCAAAAAGTGTGATCCCAAAAAGTCGCACCTTCCACCGAGAGCTGGAAATGGAGGCATTGTGGGTGTCTGACAGCTGACATGGCCCGGGGGCAGGTGACGCAGTCCTGGGAGAGCTGGCAGCAGGGAAGGACAAGCAGCACAGCCAGGGGTGTGGGGATGTTCAGAGATAAACACTGGCTGCGTGCAGCAGGCTAAAGTGCACCAAGCGCTTAAATCAGTATATTCTTGCTTCCTGGGGTGGCATGTTGGTTCCTGTAGCTGCCTTATGCTGCTGGAGACTGGGGTTCAAGTCTCCATCCCACTTGTGCATGGTTTTCATTTGCATGTTGTCTTGGGGCTCTCTGGTTTCCCTGTTTCCCCCCTCAGGCCAAAAACATGCTGAAATCTTTTGGCTTCACCACAAACACCTAAATAAAAGAGGGCTGTAGCTTCTTTATATTTGTGGTGGTCCTACGGTTCCTGGAATGACACTGAGAGGGCGGAGCAGACCACAGCATACATACAGTACATGCTATGCTGGATTTCAGAGAGAATACTTACTGGTCACACACATCTCCATTCGAATTTGATGTGCTCCTGGGTCAACAAGGGAGGGGCTTTAACAAATCACATTCTTCATTGTATGACATCATCACATTAATCACAACCAGTGTTGACGGTTAAGCGAGAAGGTGAATACATTTGTACTGCATATAATGATGCATGTGACAAATAAAATTTGAATTTTCTAAAGTAACTGTTTCACTGTGAATGCCTTTTGTTAAGAGACATGTCACAGACATAAAACAGAGGAACATGCTTACCTGCAAAGGCTGTACTGAGCCATGAAAGGGTGCATCTTTATTGCAATATTAGAGATGGGTAGTTCAGGTCCAGAGAATAAAAATCCAGACTAAGGTTTTGTCTCAACCAACCAGCTGCGTATTCTGTGACTGTGACTCTTTATACTAGAAAGTTGAAACACCCACCTCAATTCCTGATAATAATAATAATGATTGCAATAATAACAGCAACCAGAAAAATAATAATAACAGCAAGCATAATATCAAGGCTTGAACCTGCACCCTGATCACAAGCACAAAGGCATAGCCTGCTAGAGCATCCCTCACCCCAGGTTTGGTTACTGGAGGGCTAGAAGCATTGAGATTGAAAATGAGAAAAAAGCAATGGCCCATACAGTACGAAGAGTGTGATTGGTTAAACAAGTCAAAAGCCAGCCCCTAACTTGTTAACCCAGGGACACATCAAACGTGGCAAAATCAGGATGTCCTACTGGTCGCCACAGTCTTGCCTCATTGCCGGTCGCTGCTGCAGCCTCACTTTGCAGGAGGCATAGATTTCAATTGTAAGTACAGATGAATTTCAGACTGCAGACTGCCTACGCAGCACAGGGATGCCCTGTGGTGGTCTGGCACCCCATTTGGGGTGAGCCCTGCCTTTCTGCTCTGTGACTCCAGCATGAGTCTCCATGTCATTGTGACTTTGACCAGATTAGTTGTTACAAGATACGCATGGAAATCACAAGTCCACAAAGTGAATAAATAAACTATTAAAACTGAGAAACTTACAGCAGAGTTCGGTAGATAGAGCACAGCTGCACCTAGTGATAACAGAAAATTAAATACATTAAATGAGTTATTAGAAGTGGGCCTGCATTCATAGTGAGGTACCGCAGGGTTCAATTTTAGGACCACTATTGTTCCTAAATTACATTAATGATATTGACACCAATACGTAGTTTATATAATTTCTTGGTAAGACCCCACTTAGAATGTTGTGTGTAGATTTGGTCACCATACCTTAAGAAGGACATTGCTGCCTTAGAAAAGGTGCAATGGAGGGCTACGAGAATAATTCCTGGTCTTAGAGGAATGTCTTATGAGGAGAGGTTGGCTGAGATGAATCTGTTTAGCCTCAAGCAAAGGAGACTAAGGGGGAACATGATCCAGGTATACAGTACAAGATTCTTGATGCTGTCCAGTCAAATGGCTACTTCAATATTAGTTTAAATACTAGAACTTATGGCCATAAGTGGAAATTAGCAGGAGAACATTTTAAAACAAATTTAAAACTTCTTTACACAGCGTGTAGTTAGAGTACAGAATAGTCTTCCTGCTAGTGTAGTGAAAGCTAAAACCCTGGGTTCCTTTAAATCAGAGCTAGATAAGATCTTAACAATTTTGCGCTATTAGTTAAGTTCTCCCCAAACAAACTTGATGGGCCGAATGGCCTCCTCTCGTTTGTAAATTTCTTATGTTCTTATGTACATAACAAAAAAAGTACTTCTCAGGCCCAATAACTCAAATGATGCAGAAGATCTAGATTTTATAATTCAGTCTTAATAAATTTTTTGGTGCAGACAAAAGTTCTTAAATGGAATCCTTAAGCAGCCAAACTGCTTCATGAACCCAATTTGTTTTCAAATGATTTTACATCAGGGTCAAAGCTCCTGAATAATAGCTAATGGTGTGGCTGCCCTCTGGGAAATAAATCTCATTCCCTGTACTAGTCATATGTTTGACTTGTTTCATGAGAACTCATAGGACACAAGCCCTGCCACAGGACCCAAATGCAGCACAGTGGAGGCAGATGAGGGATGTGGCAAGGCAAACATTTCCTAGCTTTGGGTAGGGAATAGGCTCAGTTTGATTGAAAAGCAGGGTTCTTCCTATTCATTACTTTTGAATTCTCAGCTTGGCAAGACGCTGTTCCCAGGGCACAGGTTCGCCTCTGTGTGGAGATCGCATGACCTGTAATTCAACAGCAAATCTGAACACAGTTTGTGTCAGCATGAAAAGGTGTAAATTTTTTCCTAGGATCATGCCCACACAAGCCGAGAGCCCTGCGATGCCGCAGAAGCCGTCAAAAGCACAGTGAGGCAGGACTGCAGAAACAGCGCACACTGCAGGGTGTCAGCCAAACCACAGTCTTTTGCAACCCTCTAGCGCCACCTAATTGAGCGGTTTCATAAAGCGTTTTGGGATGGGTGCCAAAGTGCATGTCGAATGCCTTCAATAGATAGTTACTCCCAGAAAACAATGCAGCATTTTTCAGCTAATGTTGAGGTATGTGAAAACCCAACTGCTAGGGCCATTAACAACGGATGATACTGCAGCATCGATAACTCCATGTACTCTTTTATGCTACATTACACATATCTTTCGGCAGCAGTGGATAGTTCAGGGCCAAAAAGTAAAACTTCACCCCAAAATTTTCTTTCAACCAACAAGTTGAGTGTAAAGAGACACAATAAGAGAGTACTCAATTTTAGATTTTTCTTTCTGGGCCTGAACTATCCCCCTGTGTCTTTTTGATAGTTCTACCATGATCCGCTCCTGTTCCGTTCCATGCGGTTTCGATATATGCTGCTGCTCTCAGTGGTGTCCGCCCCAAATTTTGACTGGGGTTAGCCATCAGGAGCCAGTTATATTTATGGGGGTGACAAGGGGTGAGTTAGTTTTTTCTGGCACCCCACAGCACAAATCGGGGCGTGCTGCCAAAACAAACTTACCAACCATTGTCGACGATAAAATTTATATGAGCTGGCAACAGGGGCGGCTGCAAATTTTCTCAGTCGATCCCCCCCACCCCGCCCACCACGCCCACCCGCCACTGGCTGCTCCCCTTAGGGTTTCCCATACTATGGCTGTGATGACATGCACCCACGCAGACCCACAAATGCAGCTGTTAAGTGTTACAAACTCAGTCACCTTGTTCAGGTCAAACAATGACCTTAACTTATGGGAACCCATAATGTGTTCATATGTGCGTGGGTGGCATGCATTTTGATGGACTTTCCTCTCAGGCTCTTAGCTGTTGCAACACTGACTGGATAAATGATGGTTGAAATAAGATACAGATTAAAAGGATGGATATATATGAAGAAGATGAGAAGAAGTCTGTAATGAAGATCTTTTTAACTACCAGAATACTTCATGGTCTAAGTGAAGAAAGTCCAGTTCGTTTAAGGCTGTAACACATTTGTAGTCAACCAACAACATCTCTCTGTGTAGATCTTATGACAACTGACAAAAGGAGCAGCTGAACTGAGAAACCACTGCTTTTAGTAGTTATCATAAAACCACAAAATTGGTTCTACATTTATGTTACGTCTGTTAGGCTTCTTACCACTAGAGGGCAATATGTATCAGTTGATGAAGTCCAGTGAGGTACTTCGGGTATTTCAAGGTGACAGGTGAGAGTTCTCGCTGTAATCTAAAACACCAAATAAAAATCTAACAATTTCAATGAGAAAGTGTCAGTTCATATTCAAATCATTCTCAACAATGAATATCACATGTCACCCCTGAAATCTGGTTTATTTGTGAATATTGTAAATAATATTATACATAATTTAGAAAATAGCATAGTAGTTCAATGGGCGGCATTGCTCTCTCACACCTCCAG
This sequence comes from Mormyrus lacerda, assembly GCA_015163995.2. Classification (NCBI taxonomy): domain Eukaryota; kingdom Metazoa; phylum Chordata; class Actinopteri; order Osteoglossiformes; family Mormyridae; genus Mormyrus; species Mormyrus lacerda. Next base: position 44,072,872 of record JAABNX020000001.1, on the reverse strand, counting down.
GGCTGTGAGTTTGAATCCCGTTCCCCATTCAGGATCTGTGGATTTGTATCTTCTCCCCCAGGATGTGTGGATTTTTGCCAGCAATTCCATGCTCATCCTGCAGTAGAGACGTACAGTTAGGCTAATTGGTGTCGCTAACCTGCTTGTGGTGTGTGGGTGTGTGTCCTGCACTGGATGCCCTGCCTTATGCATCAGGCTGCCTGAGATGAGCTCCAGGTGACCCTGACCAAGACATGCTATTGATAGCTGGGTGGATGCAAATACCATCAGCAATGGGAGCAAATTAAAGCATCTGTTACTTGAGCGACCGTCATAGACCTTGTATCATGGGTCCATTCTCCACGGCAGCTTATTTTAAAGCTGAGTTCATCTGAGGCATCTTCATTGTCACCATCATAATTTTCCTTCCACTCTCCTAGGTGAGGGTGCAAGTACGCTGAAGACACAAACAGCTAAAATAATAATTAACCAAGTAAAAGAAAACATAACACCAGGAACTAGTAGATATCTTAGTTCAAAGGGAGGCTGAGAAGATAAGACGTGATACCTTTGAAGACTGACCGGTTGGTATCCGTGTGTTGTACCAAAACGTAGGACATTACACACATCTTACAAGACTCAGTATGATATTACGTGAAGTGTGAGTGTATCAGCTCTTCTGTACAGCCCTCAATTGGGCATGTGGTAGGAGCCAGTGGCCACAGAGGTGGAAAACTGTGGTTATAGATACGCCCGACATGCTAGAACCCAAATGAGTCACACCTGAGCTCTGTATGGTGGGACTGGAAATTACCCCATACCGGATAGGTGCTCTTCAGTGACACTTGAGGTTTGGGGGGGGGAATATCAAAGCCAAGCTGAAGAAAGGATGACGTTTGGGATTAAAAAAAAAAATCCCACACAGGCCTCCACCTCTGAAACCACAGGGTACTTCTTGGAAGTGGCATCAGGTCAGTATGATACGAACATTGTGAAAGAGACCCTTCCACGTAGAAACTTCAAAAGCAGGGCTGTGACTTAAGCTACTGAAAACTCCTGCAGTATTTAGACTATTAATCTTGCCCAAGATTGGTTCATTAGGCTTTTACTTCCTGGTATAATAATTTAGCAATTGGACTGTCTAAAAAGCTGCCCTCACAAGTTGGGGATATGTGGTATGTCTATGAGAATAAATTACTGGAATGTAGAGTAAATCATCTTAGCATTATATTTTTATACATATCAGTGAGTATGTACTGTTCTGTTATTGAATTTGAAAAATATGGTGACAGCATTCGACTGAAAGAGTGAAACATCATTCATGTCAAATTTCTTAATTTCTGACAGGCAGAACACAAGTTCTATTGACGCTTCACGTATGTTCCGAATGTGTGACAGATTATGAAAATTATTTGGTTAATTATTAATTATTGTGTTAAACCTTTTATGTTAGTTTGAACAGCAGTCTGAACAGCCTTCTTTCCCTTGCCACACCTGCACGCGCCCACGTTCAGCTTATAAGCGTACGAAAACACGGAAGCCCTGTCTCGCGTGCGTTCGCGTGGTCGCGACTGTAACGGTACACTTTCCGGGTTTGTTGCGGTGCTGTTGGTGCGTGCAGGTATTTGAGGCGGCCGCGCGGCGACGCGCTCCGGGCTGATGAGTCACTGTACCGGAAACACCGTCTCCCGGCGGGTGCGGTCTGGGAAAAGACCGAGGCCACTGCTGCCGTGACTCACCCCTCCCCCTCACGACAGCCACGTGGAACGGAGCACCGGGAGCGAAGGTGTGTGATGACAAACTACCTGTGCCTCCCAGCTGGATTCTTCTATCCCCAGCTGACTGAATCCATCCATGCAAATAAGGCCGGCATGTTAGAATCTGCGGGATACCCACGTTTCAGCCCACAGCCCCGTCTGCGTGTGCAGGCGTTGTGGGAGGTTTTTCCCAGACGGGCGCTTTGGCTCCTGAGCCGAAGGCGGCTTGCGGTAGGAGGCAGATTTCGTACCGACCAGTAGATGTCAGTGTGTACGACACAAGCGGAGCCGATGGGGACTTAGAAAAGTTCGCTGTTCGCGTATCTCCAGTAAAGCGACCGAACCACATGAGCTCCGAAATTGTTTTTTTTTTAACGTGGTTATGAAGAACTGGCATGGTGCTTGTATAAAAAAAATCATTTTGATTATACACGTACATAATGTTGTTGTGTTGCTGTGTTTGTTAAGCTTGGTCACTGTATAGTTCGTGCATCGTAAATATTTAATAGCAAAACGTATGCTTTTTCATCTCACTTGCCAGGTACTTCGCGACGTCTCACTTGCCAGGTACCGCGTCTTATCTGTCAGGCATTACTAATCTGTAATATCTTGGCAGAGCGTGATATTTAAATTGCCCCTTTCATCTTCCTTGTTTGGATGATTTTCAGACTAGCTAATTGTTTCGGAATGCTGACCTGGTCACCTAGGTAAATCTGCTGACGGTTCACTAATGTGGCTGGACTCCATCCTGATTCGCTATTCTTGATTAAATCTTTTCTTATTATTTAGTGAGCTGGTCTTAAGTTTGTCACGGTAAATAAATAGTTATTATCCAATATAGGGCAATAGCAAACCTGGAGCCCATGGTTCATCATACACTATCGGTTGTGATGGACAACAACAATTCACCTAACCACGTGTTTCTGGGGCTTGTTCCATGCAGCAGGGTTTCTTGCTTAGCCAGATAAATTGTCAGATTTAAGACCCTCTGGGTTAAATGGACTTTATCTTCACATACTTGTATTTAGCTCAGATTACCTTAAATCTGAGGAGTTATCAGGCTAAACAGGAAATGCTGCATCATGAAACAGGCCCCTGGACTGCACAAGGAAAATGGGGTGAACTTACACATAGACTGAGGCTCGAACCTCCAGCCCCTGGTATCTAACATCACCACTCAGACTCCTGAGGCATGGGAAAAACATGCTCAAATACCATATATGCACCAGCATTTCATGATATGCCTGTTTATTTCATAGTTGCTTATATGAAGTATAAGGATTTCAGTTGTTTCTTTGCTTAGTTTGCATTAATTTAAGGGGCGGAACAGTGGTTTGCACTGTTGCCTCACACCTCTAGGACCAGGGTTTGTGTCTCCGCCCGGATTCTTTGTGTGTGGAGTTTGTATGTTCTCCTCAGGTTGTGGGGTTTCCTGTGGGTACTCCAGTTTCCCCCGCAGTCCACCACCACGCTGAGGTTAATTGGAGTCAACAAATTGCATGTGCGTTGGGATTGCTCTGGGTTGCTTCCTGCCTTGCGTCTGTAGTCTCTGGGATAGGCTCCGGTCCCCCCCCCATGTCACTGAATAGGACATGCAGTTACAGAACATGAATGGATGAAGGATTTGATCAATATGCTAACTGCTAAATTTTATTGAAGCAACGAAAAAGTAGAGAACCACAGCACAAGGTAGGGAACACCCTGGATGGGATGCCAGCTGGAATTATTTGTACTCTGAACAATATAATTAAAATATATTTTAAAATGCCATTCCATAATTCCTCTAGCTTTAATATACTTATCCCATATCTCATATACACACCCACACTCCATAAATGGTTCCTACAGTAGAAACCACTCAAATAGCACAAATATTATTGGGATAATTCAAAAAAATATGATTCGTTTGAGGTTCACTTAAGAAACCTCAATAAATCTTCCCAAAATATCATAAAGAACCTTTAAAACACCAGTTATCTAATTACTGAACTGTTCATGACGTATTAAATAAGGATTTTTGTAGGCCTTATATTTTCTATATTTAAAAATAAGAAAACTGAGTTAGTTAAAGTGATTGTAAATCCTTCCTTTTGAAACTGTCTGTGTGTCACATAATATTCCAAAGTCAATGGTATTTTGTGTCACTTGTATACTGTATGTATGAATCCCACTTTGCTTTGCTTCACTCCGCATCACTCTGCTTCACTTATATAATAGACTGTCACTATCATGATTTGTTACTAGGAATTTGTACTCATGCGTATTTTTAATTTTTCTCTGGCATGCTTCATCTTCTCATTGCACCAGGTCTCCTCCGATGTTGGTAACAATATATGATACTATGGCCGGAACTCTAATACCAGGCTATAGGTGTATATTGAATGTTATGCTCTTAGTAATTCATCTACTTGAAACATCCTTGCTGAAAGCGATTTCCACCTGAATTAGCGGGTTTGCACTGACCCTAAAGACATCAAAGGAAGTTTAATATAAAAAATTCTTTGTTTTTTTCCCCCTCTAGCTCGACAAACATAAGAAAAACCAAAGAAATGCATTGAACATTTTCCCACATCTTTAGGTTGCCTAAAAGCCAGGTGCTATAGCTCATAAAAAAGACCTGGCCGCTGAAGCCGCCCCCCCCCCAAACAGACCACACACCACTTGATGCTTTGGCAAGTGGAAATGGACAAAACATGTTTAACATCTGGGCTTTAACTGCCTATTGACAGCTGTTTGATACAAAAAAAACTATGACCAATTGTCACTTACACTGTCATTATTTTGGCAGCCGAAACAGATTAAATATAATTTAGCAAAGTAATCACAGTCAATTCTTTATCAAAGGTGATGGAGGCAACCATATAGTCAATCCTTTGTCATAATGAATTCCAAGCAGTTTAACACTAACCTTTAAGTTGATGTTGATCCATTTGCAGCATTAAGTGTTTCAAAATTCAAGGCTTTAGAAATTGTAGTAGTTTAGCAGTAGAGCTTTGTATTAGAGACTAAGATGACATTTGACACTTAGGGTGTAGCAAACGCTTTCTCGGCTGCACTTTGTTTACCAGAAACAGTGTTACATTAAAAGTAACCTTATTAGAGCTGAAACAGCAAGAAACGCTTTAGGTTCCCACGTACAAAGATAGGTCAGTCCGACCGAAAACCAAAACCAAACCAAATAAACAAATGGGGCTGAAATGAGTTTGCTAGACTACTGCAACCAGTTCTCTCAGCAATGTTACAGACCAGAGAGGTAAACACTTTCAAATAAATATGATTACTATTGAACTTTTTGGGGATTCTAATAAACATTTTATGCAACTATTGTATGTGTTACAAGCGCCAAAAACTGTGACCAGAAAATCCATGGCAGGGAGGACAATTTGAGCTAGGACAGGATTTGTAAACTACCGTTTCAATTAAAAGGACCTGGATTTCACTTAAGCACTGGTGTTCTTGCTGTGTGCTGATTGGTCAGTAATGTTAATGTGAAACAGCTGGATGAGTCTTTCAATCAAGGAAACAAACCAGTAAAAGCACAAGACAAACAGAAACATTTAATTAAGCACAGGAGCCTTTCATATTTGAAGTAGTTTGTAAAACCTCCCCTGACATGGATTACCTGGTCACTTTATCATAACCCAAAGAAAGTTTCAAAAGCTCATGCATAATAAAGAGGTACAATGAAAGAGAACAAATATGACTTGAAATGACAAACTGATCTATGTGGAATTCATGTAGGTAGTTTTAAGCAGAAAATGGTATGTACAGCATTATGGCAGAAATGTGATACATTCATTGCATCAGCAATGGACATCTGAGAACAATGAAGCAATGAAATTTAAAACCAGGCCAATAGTCGACTTTAACTTCTCTATTAGGAGAAAATGCTTTGTTTTGGTGTAATGAAAACATGCACACATGTTACCGTTCAAACAGCAATGGAAGTTTGTGTGCAAACCTGCAGAATTTTATGTTCTCCCTTCTCAGAGCTGGGGGATACTCTACAATACCACCCAATGAGTCGGGTTACAATAAGCGCTTGAGGAGTGGGTCCTGCCGTTGTTGTTTTAACATTTCACTCTGTCTTCTTTCACTAGATGTTTTCGTCATGTGAACGTTACCAACAAGTGCATTTAATTAGATCAGACAGAAAGGTCTAAGGGGGCAGACTATGAAATTTCCATTTAACCCTTAATGTAAACTGAGTTTGAATCACTTCCCTTAGCTACCCAAAAAGCGTGTTAATGTATATGTACATGTTATTGCTGTTGCTCATGCCCGCAGGCCTGCTGGATCATATCCAGGCCTTGGATCCTGGAGGCGCAACTTGCCTGCCTTCCTTGGGTACTATGCTTTAATTCCCCAAAGACACGCAGTCTAGGTTAACTGGTGATCTTAAATTACTCTTAGTCACTGTATACGTGATGCTCATTCAGAGGATGGGGCCCCATCGGTGGTGGCTCCTGTCTTTTGCTGTATTCTTTCTGTGAGGGGCCCAGCTAGGATTGGATTACTGAAGATGGATGTATGGACAAGTATGGAGAGGAAACCTGTATTACTTTACTGTGCATCATTATAATGTATATAATAAAAGATTTTTTTCAATTATTTGTACAATAGGAGGAATTAACAGAATAATAAAATTAGTATATTAAAAACACAAAAAGGGGTGGCATGATGGCGCCGTGGTTGTGTGGTTAGAGCAGTCGCCTCACCCCTGGGACCAGAGTTGCGTTCCCCGGCCCGCCCCGCCCCGCGTGTGTGGAGTTTGCATGCTCTCCCTTTGCTGTTGTGGGCTTTTCTCTGGTTTCCCCCCACAAACCAAAAACATGCTGAGGTGAAGTGAAATTACAACATGGGTCCAGAGGTATGAACCAGGGCACAATGGGGACACGGATACCCTGCTAAATTCCAGGGGCCTGGCACTTTACTGGGGCCCTTGACTATGTAAAATGATACATAACATTGGGTGGGGGGCCCAAGGTAACATTTTATCAGGGGCCCAGAATATCTGGCTACGCCCTTGGGTATATATGTGTGCAGGAGTTGTGTGTCACTGTGCCCAGCAATGAGTTGGCGCCCCATGCTCTGTTATTGCTGCCATATACCTGTTGATTCTAGGATAGATGCTTGACCCCTGTGACCTTGCAGAGGACAAATGCTGTCGAACAGATAAAAAAACACACGCACAAAAAAACATCTTTCTGTATTCCCTTTCTATGAGGTAACTAATTCAGGTGTGAAACTGCAGATCTTGCTGCAGGAAGCAATAATTATGTAATTAAAACGTATATTAAAACATATATGATTTCAAAAATTGGCTATTGTTGAAAATATATACATTTTTATATTTATTTTTAAAAAATAAGCACATTCCATTTTTCTTAAAGCGGGCAGATCATGTGATGACCCCACCCCTCATTCTCATGCGACAGTGCCCTGCATCCATCGCACATAGCAAACTGCACAGGTAGGAACCGTGAGAACAGGTCTTGAGAGGTCAACATAGGATAAAAGGGCACATGGGGAGTAGACCAGTGGATGGGGTGGCAGAGGGGAGAGGAACACTGAACCATGGGCTGCTGACTAGCAGAAACAGCTTTGCTCCTCTCTATGGGTGTCCTGCCTTCAAACCATAGAGAAAAAGCTAGTTGTTATTGCATTCTGCAGGCTCTGCCTCCAGAGAAACAAAACTGACAGTATCAGGACCAAAAATAGACTCAGGCTTTCCTACCCTGGTATGTGCGGCCAGCCTGGAACTGGCATCTTTCAAAGCAGGGTCCCGACCCAAATAAAGCATTCAAAAAGCTGAACAGATGAACTCTCCATCAAGGGGATTCTTCGGATTTGCAGTTTCCTGTTCGTGGGTCAGGCCAAGTGAATTACATCTCAGACTAAATATTAATTTTCGGACTGTAATATCGATTTCCAGATGGGGAATGCAATGGCCTCTTCAAAGCTTCAAAATGCTTGCAGTTTCCATCCAACGTCATCTTGGGCAGAGCCACTGCCAGTGCATGGCCCAAGTGCCTGCATATTCAGTCCGCCATCGCATAGCTACACTGTTATGCCTTAGATCCCTGGAAAAATTTGCCAATTAATCCTTCCGTGGCTTGCTGTTTCTGAGTAAACATTCTCCTTTTAAGATAAGAGTGCCATGCTGTGCCATGCTGTGCCATGCCTCAGGACAGATATTCCGCCCTAACTCAATCTCCTCTTGGAGATGGAAAGGTCTAGTCTAGGGGTTCCCGACCTTTGGAATGTGGACCGGTACCAGTCCGTGACTAGTGTACCGGGCCAAAGAACAGAAGGGATTTTATGGAGGAGTTGGTAGCTTCTAAAATATTTTTTTAAATGCAAAAAGATGGAAATGCAAAAGCGGAAATGGTAAAATTTAAGAATTGGCTTATCAATCCACTGGCACCACTAATGCACACTGCGCAGCTGTTTTACGCATCTGTGAAATTTTTGTACTGCAAAAACCGACCCACAAGGTTGAGAACCCCTAGTCTAGTCAATTAATTTAATACTTCATATATGTGTATACAGTCAAACCTCGGATTGCAAGTAACTTGGTTTGCGAGTATTTTGCAAGACGAGCAAAAATTCTTAATAAATTTTGACTTGATAAACGAGTGAGGTCTTGCAATACGAGTATTACGTATACGCTTTGTCTGCCTAGCATCACATGATCACAACTGAGCCGGTGGTTCTTTTCTCTCTTTCTCTTGCTGCAGGATTGTGGATAAGCTCGGTCTCAGTCGGTGTGCCTCACTCATGTAGTCAAAATTCAGTAGAAAAGCACCACCCGAACAAGGGCGTAGCAGTGTGAGCGATGAATCTGTTTAATGACAATGCAGTGTCCACATTTCCATGAGATGTCATTAGATAGGTCCCTTGTTAAAATCTCACAAAAAGAAAAAGATTCCAGCCAGCCAACAAATAGCAGTGATTCCGTTAGTTATAGTGAAAGTCGTCCTACAAAGTAACCCTCCTCTTCTCCTCTCTCTCGTCTCCCTCACACCATCCACAATTTGCAGGTTAATTTGTTTTATGTATTTATTTTTACTTTATATTTTGTGTTAATCATTTTTATATGAATATTTTTGGGTTGTAGAACAAATCATCTGAGTTTCTATTATTTGTAATGGGAAAATTCGTTTTGATATACGAGTGCTTTGGATTACGAACACGTTTCCGGAACGAATTATGCTCGCAATCCGGGGTTTTACTGTACTGCATATATAGACTGTGTATATATCTACACAGAGGTCTACTAATGGCCATCTGCAGTTTAATTTAGGCTACAGGAAGCCAGACAGGGGGACTTCCCAAAGTTCATGAGGAGCATGGAGCTTGGGTGAGCCTGAGGTACACGAGCAGGGCGGGGAGGGAGCTCAGGATGAAGCTCTGTAGACCAGTGGAATAACCTGCCCAAAAGTCCCTGGAGAAGCGCCAGCATGGCAGCCACACTTTGGCTACATCTACATCCTGGTAGGAAGCTGCAGCCACTGCCTGCGGAGATGCCTGCCCAGGGTTGCATTATGCCCTGGTCACCTCTGCCTGGTTACTCACGGCTGGAAACTCAGAAAGTCAGCCTGACTGCAGGGCCGTCGCAAAAACACACCACATACCTGCAGCATGTTGACAAACATCATCTGAAGACTATCCTGAAGACAGTCCTATCAGGATTGAGGTTTTCTCCAGCTATTTTCTCCCGAAAACCCCGCTCCAGTGGGCGAGCGGTGAGCTTGCAGAGAGGAGATGGCAGAGACCATGAAAAGCTTGAGGCCAAGTACTTATATCCTAGGGAATACATGGTGCGGCAAACTGACAGCACCATTAAAACTGCATGCGCAGCTTCTGTGGTGAACGACGGACTGTTTTCTTGTGCGGCTTTTCGCATCGCTGGGCAAGTTTTCCATCGAATAACACAGCAGAATAGAAAAAAATGTATTGTGACTCATCCTTGTCAACGCCCGAGCAGACTCATTGCAAATGGAATGAGTGCACCAGCCCGTATCATGACATTTATTTACTCGTTTTCCTTCAGCCTTGTTCGCATTACTCATTTCATTTTGTGCTACGCGTGCCATGTGCTTCCATCATGCTGCAGGGTTTTTCTTCTTTTTGTTGACTGAAGGGCATAGTGTTTTCAGCCAATATACAGATAATATCTAAGACAATGTCTGGGTCATTAAGAAGCATTTAAGGTTATTTAGGGCCCAAAGGTTATATACCAATTAACTACTTACAACGAAATGTGAAAATACTTAACACATAATTAAAATTCAAAGCTGACCATTCTCTTTTCATGAATTTGATAGTTTGGTTTTATTTATGCATGTTGTTTCTTTAAGGACAATAATTAATACAATATGTTCTGGCGACTTAAAAGAAATGTATGTTATATAAATGATTTACTTTATTGCTTGTTGGACAGTATGTTGTGTTTTCATGCCATGTACAGTACGTGTACAGTATAGTAGGCCTGCAACTTGTTTTGCTTATTTGCAAAAGCCTCTCATGAGTATTTTATTCTGTTGCCATGGCAATTTGTCAGTTTAAATGTGTTTCTCAGGATATTTACTTCAGAAATTGGATGTTCTCCAGGCTAAGTATTGAAGTGATCCAACCTAAATGTTGTGGGCCTAAACTTCAAAGTGAGCACTGAAAGGCTGGGTCCTGATGTGGTTTTGGGAGCACTGAGACTTGTTATTCTTTTAAGAAAGGCACTGCAAAGGCCATTAATCCACCCCCTTGTCCTCTGTGTGAAAGCACCATTGTGTGGGCTTCCCAGAGTGCTGGTGCAGGGCGTCCCACCTAATCCTCCTCACCCAAACGGTATTCTCAGTGTTTTTCAGCCCCTGTCCCATAAATCAGCTATTTCCTGCGCTGAATGCATGCCTGTCGCTCAGCAATTGTACTTGACAAGACACACGTTCTGTGTATCGCACAACATTGGGGGCATCTCATTGGCTGGTGAGATATACTCCATCTGTGACACCCTTATGGTGTGTTGATTAACCACAGCAACCAGTGAATGATTGCCACTGCTCCCATTCCAGCGGCTCACCTGACATCCAAGGAAGGAAGAATGTGCTGTGTGCGGGAAAATAAAGGCAAATGATGTGATGTCATACTTCACCTTACCCAACCTTGTCTGAATTCCAAATCTAAAGTCAGATAGAAGGTATAGATATAGAATCTATATTGCACAGCTCTTTCAGATTCAGCTTAATGGAAAACATGTGTCAAAGCGCTATTTCAAATCTGGACATATACCACATATTCCCATATCCCAGGGCTGGGCCCTGCTGTAGGTCATGGCAGGTGAGAGGGCAGACTCCTCTTCTCATGAACTGCCTCCATTTCTTTGATAATTACATATGTTTTGTCGAAGTCTCCCCATTTGTTTTGTCTATAACTGTTACTTTAGCACAGGGGTCTCCAACTCTGGTGCTGGAGAGCTACTATCCAGTAGGTTTTCTATCCTACCTGGTGTCTGATGAGCCACACCTGCTCCTGGTATTTACCTGAGAACTAGTGTGGCTCATCAGAAGCCAGGTAGGATAGAAAA
>JAABNX020000001.1:44025892-44042964 GCA_015163995.2 Mormyrus lacerda | reverse complement strand
AGCGTGTGCCTGTGTTTGTGAATGTGGATGTGTGTGTGAGCGTGTGCCTGTGTTTGTGAATGTGGATGCGTGTGTGAATGTGCGGCTCATATTTTTGCCGGTTTCGGAGGTCTGAGACTCCCTAGGACTTTTGTTCTGTGTTGCAAACAATCTCTTTAAGCCTCCAACACGTCGTGGCACAAACCCAGGATGGTCTGTCAAGGGTGACACATGTATGACACATTAAGGATATACCTTATAATATATGTATAACATAAGATATGTTAATCAAAATTTTGGCTAAATTTAAATTGCAAAACTATTCCTTATTCTTTGCTATTATCAGAGATACTTATAATTATTTACTAAGTTATACATATAAATACATGCTTGTATTTCAGGTGTTTCACATGAAGACAACCATGCTTTTACGAATGATTTATTCTTGAATGTTCACATTTTTTAATCGAATATGTAGGTCCCCCCTATTCAAGTCTGGCCCTCGATTCCAAATCCAGGCCTTGTTTTCAAGTCTCCCAGGTACTTATCTTAATAATTTCTGGCTCTAATTTTCCAGAATAGCCCCGGTGTTCTATGTACCAGGAACGGAGCCAAACAGGAACACTATATATCCTCTTTGTCTTTGCCAAGGTAACAATGTCTCTAATATGACATGTTTGTCTCATTCACTTTCCACCAAATATCTGTCCCACCAAGGCAAGGTTATGCTACATTGCCAGCCTCTCCCTTCCCGGTTTCAGGATAACGTAGTATAGACACTGACAGATTCTTGCGTAACACATGCTAAGTGTTTCCTGAATGTTTTCATTCCTTGGAACTGATCTCCACCCTCATCAAAAGTACTGAGTATGGACCAGTCAGTTACCCCTGCTGTGCATCATCCGAATTTAAGAGCGCAAAAACACTGTACCACAATCACATAATCCTTAAATCGCTAGCAATTTTGAGCTATAAAACTGCATTAATCCTTGTCATGCATCATAATTATGGAAATTTGTGGATAAACACTGTCAATCATTTGCACTGTTGTCAGTTTTGTTTGCACCGTTGTAGGTGTAGCTTTAATAGGTATTTTTCTGCAATATTCTTTCTGAATTGCAGAAATATAGCCCAAAGGTAGCTTTGTTTTCAGGAATCAGTTCGGCAGAAACACTTAAATGGCTAATGTGGAGTTTGAGATCTGTTAGTGCTGCCTGCTTCTCTGTCATCATCATTAGCTCCTGCATGACCCCGTAAAGGTTACCAAGTGAATCTGAATGTCAGTTAGTTTTATTTGGTCTAACTGTATATGACCTGTCAATCTGTTTAAACTGCAGTGGCTGAAGTATGTTTGTAGAATCACTAAACAAAACTTAACATTGAGTAACGTTCAATGCGTTGATCCTGTCTTTCCTAAAGTTGTTCAATGTCCCACCACAAGAAAGTGCAAAGAAACATGAAGCGTTTTCTAGGGAACTATTTTGTTACAGTATTTGCATTTTTTAATGTAAATGAGATGAAACCCAATCCAGAAGGAAATAAATCATGTAGCAAGTATCACTGAACTCACAACAGACATGTGTGTGAAAAGGTTTTTAAAGGTGAAACTTAATATATAAATGAACGACAGATGGGCCTACCTCTCATCCGATGTCAGTGATGTGCCCGTCATCAGTGGGCTATCAGTTCAAATACTGTCGATAGCAGACTGATGTCACCCATGAGCCATTGCTCCAGGAAACATCTTATCCCCACTCTTTGAATAGATAGATAGATAGATAGATAGATAGATAGATAGATAGATAGATAGATAGATAGATAGATGCAAATGCTCATCACTTTACGATGGTTTCACTTAATTAAGATATTTCAGCGTGACGATGTTGCGGTTGCAAAGTACATAGAATAGTCATCAAACTTTGAATTTTGATCTATTCCTGGACTAGTGAGATAGAGATTTCTGGCCCCATGAAAGCATATACTGCACCCAAATCTAGACCAATCTAGTTATGTTTCAGACTTATTTTGGGGCCCTTGTCACTCATAGGGCCCTGGAATCACCCTAACTCTACGGCGCCCCTACCTAACGTGAATCACTTTTTACTGATTGCGGGGGATGGCAGGTTCTGCATGCTTCCAGCCTCTACAGTGACTGTAAGCGTAAACATCTCATGCAGTGCTGAACACCGTATTGATTGGTGTCTTTTTCTGTTTCTGTTTCTCTTTATGTGTCTTAAACATTAAAGTGTGCCATATCATATCATAGTCATATTTGGTGATATTTTCAAGTTATGATTGGTTCATCAGAGCGTAGCCCGATGAGGAACCACACAGCACCAGTCAAAGTCTGGACACGCCAAGCTGCCTACATAGGAGAGTGATAGAGTCACATCACATGTCCTGGCCACCAGACCTAAACACAGTAGAGATGGTTTTGGGGGAGTTTGAGAGAGAGAATGAAGGAAAAGAAACCAATGAGTTCTCAGCATATATGTGGGACCTAGAAAGTAGAGTGTAGGTTTTAGGGCCTTGCTCAAGAGCCCAGTGGTGGGATTGCCCTTCCAGCCCAGGGATTTGAACGGGCAGCCTTCTGAGTTCCAACCCACAAAGCTGCCCTCTGTGGTATATGTGTCGTGTGATCATATCTTTTTGGGGACCGCTCAGTCATTTCTATGGGAAAAATTCTAATGCTAACTATGACAGCCTTAACCCCTACCCAGCCCTAACCATAACCATAAATATCCAAACAAAATACAAGTTTTTGCATTTTTATTTTTTTTTCATTGCAGTCACAGATTTTTATAAAATACAGTTTTCCCATCTGGAGACCAGAAGTTAAAAAAAAAAATCGGTATTCATCACGTTGTGAGGACATTTGCTCCCCAAAAGGTAAGGTGTACCTGGACCCCATACACACACACACACACACACACACATAGATGACACATACAATTTGCATGACTGAAACTTTCATATTTCCGGCTTTTCTTATTTCAATGCTCTTCCAGCTCTTCCCCTCAGGGTATTAAAGGTACATACCAGTATATAACATCATTTACAATTGCCTATTTTTTATTTACAGTGAAGGAACAACTGAACATACTAGCCATGCAATTGTCAGATAGCAACAACTGTAACTTTTGTTCAAATGAGACAGTATATAACAATATTCATCCATCCACACATTTTCCAACCATCAGGTAGTGTATCACAGCGAGGGAGCTGCCTACAGCCAATCAGGTTCTTGGGGACCCACAGACAGTCCGTTTTGTGGCTCGCTGGGATGGAACAAAAACATGGACTGACGGTGGGTCCCCGAGGACCAGGTTGGGAAACACTGCAATAGAGCACAAGGCAGCGGTAAGCTCTGGTTGGGATGCCAGTTCATTGAAAGGCACATACAGACACATTCAGACTAGGCAATTTACAGATCGTATTTCACCTAACTGCATGTCTTTGGACTGCATGAAGAAACCAGAGCACCCAGAGGAAAACGGCACAACACAAAGAACATGTCCAGAGCATTACCTTTTCATCCAGATTTCTATTTTACTCAAGGAAAGGAAATTGCATTTTGTGGAATATTACAGCATAAATATGAGCCATGGTGACACAGCAGTTTGGAATGCTAAAGCTCACCATGACTTATTAAGGAGGTGGTGAATCCTTATTATCATTACCGTGTTACTTAGCGGATGCTTTCTGTACAGCGTGTTACTCAGCTTAAAGTTTCATCCATTTGAAATTGTGGATATTTCACACAGGCATGTGCCTTCTGTGATGAGCAAGCACCTTCTTTTAGGAGGCAACAGTTGGATCACTACTAGGTTTAATATCTACAGCACTGAATTCTGTATGTAGCTCTTTGGTTATCCCACCCACTTCCCTGGATCCTCATCTGAAAAATCAAGTTAGAGTTTGTTTGTGAGCACAACATCCTGTGACGGACCTGGTTTACCAGAAACCAAAAATTGAGTAACAGTTAAGACAACAACAAAGAGATCAAGGGATGCATCATCCGTTTATTGTCCAGTCATCACCCATGATGGGTTCCCACAATCTGTGTAACGCTGTCCGTGGTGCTGAAGTTCCAGGAAACTATGGCTTAATATGAGGTCAGACAGAGAGGACAGGATACTATGGAATGGTCATTTACATTGATGTCAAGCGTACACCTCAATACCTGATTTATCCTCTGATAAACTCCACTAAGGATGCAATAGCAAGGTGTGAAGTCATAGTTGAGGATGCCGAAGTGCTGATCAGACGTATAGCAATATACCAAGTACAATACAGCTCTTTGGTCACAAAAATATATAAATTATACAAGTCAGTTCTGATCTAAGAGGTCAGATTACAGTTCTGCATATCTCTGTGTTTCCACAGCTTTAGTCGGTATTAATATTAGGCCCCATTTTTCCTCTTGGCAAGAATTTCCAGTTGCCTATACTGTAGTTTCTCCTTACCTGACCCTTATGTGCACTGACATTACCGACTGTTTCCTGATCTAAACCCGTATTCTCAGATTATAAGCTGTCAAAAGCTATTATCATAAAAATAAGTTGCAGAAATTCTATATTTGATTAGTGGCATACTTAGTTGCAAAATATCCACACCCAGTGCTAGTCATTCAATTCCAGTGCAGCACAGTGAGTGAGCTGTACAGAACACGTGTGTTTGTGATGATGCACAGCCTGCAAGGACTGACTAACACTGGTATATTGTTCTGGTATGCTGGTATGGGATTTTATTTAAACAGGAAACTTTCCTTTTCATGCTTGTCAAACAAATGACCACACCGTTCATTTTCTGGATGGTGAGCCCAAAACTTAGCTCTGTATACCCATGTTTGGTCGAGCCCTGCCGGATTACGTGGGTAACGTGGTTGCTATGCATAGGTGTGCTGCTAGAGATTTTGGGTCCCATGAAAACATATCATGCTGGCCTCACAACCCAGACCAATCCACTTATGTTCCAAATCCTTGGAATCTTTCTAACACCATTCCCCACCCCCCGAGCCGGCCGTTTACAGTGCCCCTGATCATACACCCACCAGTGACCAAGTCTGACTCCAGGGGTGGGTTGCAGTGACCCTATTCCATGATTTATGATACACACAAATTTCATGGACAGGATGTTAAGGTCCAACCCTAACTTGATGAACACCTGCATATACAACTAGAAGCAAAATCATGCTATTTGCGAAACATGCTGACATGCTGTGGTTTTGGACTCAATTGACTCGGAGCTCCAGGAAGAACCAGAATGGCTCAGTGTTAGGTGTGAAAGGGTAGAGATGAGAACCAGTACCTCTAAATCAGAGAAAGACGTAAATTGCTCAGATGATGGAGGTGGGTCTGCCTTTTAGTAAGCACGTTCAAGTACCTTGAGATTTTGGCAAGGGTATGTAGAAAGAGGAGCTGACAGGGGGGTTGGTTCAGTAGCTGTAGTTTGGCGTACAATGGCCAGGTCTATGGTGGTGACTTGGGAGTCTAAAGGCTTGCAGTTTTTTAGTCAGTCTAACTCTTTGCCTGTGGTTATGAAGACCAGAAGAACAGGGTCATGAGTATAAGTGGTCAAAATCGGATTTCTCTGCAGGGTTTCTGGGGTCACTATTCATGACTGGGCAAGGAATCCAGAGAGACAGAACCACTGTTCCTTGGGATGGAAGATCAGCCATGGTGTTCTGGCTGTAATATAAGGGTTCCACGTAGCGGGCTTCCGAAAGAGCGATTCCAGATGTGGAGGCCCCAGCACAGACCCAGGAACTTCTGGCAGGGTCCTGTCTTCCAAATGGCGTTCGAACGTCTTGGAATCCCCCAGCATGAGCTGGACTCCGTGGCCTTGGACGAAAAGGAACCACAGCAGCTCTTAACAGGAGGAGCTGTGTGAACACAAGCTGACAGGGGCCATTTGCATTATGCAGTGATTGTTCTAGCCTGACAAATGGGTCTTGTCTCTTGAACAGTTCTTTAAAAACACTGCTCCGCTTCAAGGGAGACATGAGGTCATTGACTGTTTTAGGAGCATAAGATCCCATATTCCATTTACTCTCCACATATTGTACTAGAGTCCTATACCAGTTTACTGAGGCTGACTACAGCTGTGTGGTGCAAAAGGAGCTTCTACCACAATCAACTCAACTTCAACAATAAAACCGTATGATTTCCTAACAAATACTTGTTACTGACATTTATTTTCAACATTGGCAATCTTTTCAACATGACTGAACTGTGAGCAATTACAATTAAATTTGCCACCCTGTAAAAATAGTCAGCAAATGTTGGCCAGTGTAAGGATGGGTGAGCGTGAATATAGCTAAGCCACATTATGTGCAAAACAACACTCCTGGACACTTTCCCTGCAAACCACATGATATCACGAAATGAGGCAAACAGAGTTTACCCATGTGTTGGATCTCAGCTATGTTAAATGCCCTCAGTTGAGAAATAATAGACCATTCATTCTTTTAAATAATTTCTTCATTTAAAAACTGCAATTTAATATGTTAGAATACTATTACATATACTTCTTAGAAGCCAATGTCTGAGTTACTGGTAGCTTGTTGCACAATAAATATAAAAATGAATGTCATTTTTATGTAATGACAGGTCCACGGCATTGACTGTGCATCCACAGAATATATATTTTAACTCTTTATTTAAAATATTATATTGAGAGTTACAATAGTTCTGGCTCGAAACATTAATCTTCCAGCAAAGCAAAGTCCTTTCTTTGAGTTCCAACCAATCATTTTATAAATACGCAGTAGACCATGTTCTGACAACGGATTGTACTCATGTGACTGAAATGTTCTGCCAACTGCTTATCGAGTTCAAAGTCACTGGGGGGGGGGGGGGGGGGCTGCAGCCTGTCCCAGGCAGCATAGGGGACAACGTGGGGGATGCCAGTCCATCACAGGATGCACACACACATGCATGCACACACGCAATCTCTTAGATGCTAACTAACTGCATTTCTTTGGACAGCAGAAGGAAACTAGAATAAGGAGAGGATTCCTGGACGACATTGGTGCAAACCCACACACATACAGCGGGGCTGTTATTCAAACACAAAACTTTGGAGGGGCGTGGCAGTGCGACGTACTGAACCGCAATGCCATGCCCTAATAAAGGGCAGCTTATGTTAATTATAAAAATACTTGGTGGACTAGGCTGAAGAAACAACTCTTCATTGTGGATTTAAATACTGAGGGTAATGCGCCTGGGATTGGTGTCAGGCTCCCAAAACAACTGCAGCCTGGAAAAATTACCGGGAGACTGATAGGTGAATCTGCAGTTAAACAGGGCCTCGAAATCTCACAATAATGACAAGGGGTTGATTATGACCAGTTAAGCACAATATAAGCAGGCCTTTCAAATGTGGAGCTACCTTCAGATCTAGGGCTTGTGACGTATTGCCAAGACGAACAGTAACAGCTTGAAAGACCCAAAGCAGGATCCTTCACCTTCAGAAATAGAGAGGCATAAAGGAGCCTTATGTCCTGATGTTATCCTTAAATGATCCATGTGGATGTAGCAGAATGTGCTGGGTAAACCTCATCGCTCCCTAGAACACATGTAATGTAAATGTTTACTTTATTATTTGATTATATTATGTGATTTTTGTACTATTTCCTGCATACGCAATTCATATTGTTGTTACTAAACCATGAATCTCCCTACCATCAGAAATGAATCTTATCTTAAAGAGCTTCTATTTTTTTTCTGCCTCAAAATTCTGTGCTTTTGAAGGCCATTATTACATAATCGGTTACAGAGTAACTGAAAAATGGATGGGTGTGATTACTTATGGGTTACAGATGAAAAATATCCATTACAAACAGCTCTTAAACAAAGTTGAACATTCACACTAAAACAGCTTTTTGCCGATGATAACAACAGCATTTGTTCTAGACCGTTCACCATTGTAAAACTTCCTTTCAGGTAATAGCATCTCATTGTTGGAGCACGTGTTATTTTCACAGCTGTACAACTTAAGCCAAAAACCCTCTTCATATAGTCACTTACCTTATAGGGGATGCACAGACAATATGACACTGACACAGCCTCTCACAGTTTCAGAGTTTGAAAAATCTTGCCTTTCTATCAAAGTAAATCGTGCAATAACTTCTTTTGCCAAGAAATACATAGTACTAAAAGCAAACAGAATAGATTTTACTTTGCAACTTTGTGAAGTTCCCATACAATTGCTATAGCATTTAAGGTTTTATGTTTATGCATGTTTATATCTATCAAAAGAACTTAAAAGTCTTAACATTAAAAGGTTTTAAACCTATGTCCTGTTGCATATTTTTCGCCACACATTTGAAAATTCTTTCCTCTGGAAAACTGTTTCTGGATTTTATCACTTTTTCTGAAACAATTTTGATATTAAACAAGAAATTAACTCCATGTGGATCCATCTCTCCCCCACAAACCAGAGCATTGAACTCATGCTACACACAAGAGGGCAAATACATTAGAGGTTAGTGTCACTCTAGTAATTGTTTCTCATAAAAATTCACTTTCATGTAGCTGCCATTGAGTCATTGTCTGCTAAAGGGCATCGTCTACACCCTGAAAGCCTTTAATAAATTATCTCATGGTTCAGTCTGCTTCCATGCAGTTTCCAAGAGACTCAGAAGTCTATGTATCTGGACTGAGTTAGAAGTAATCATCACAGCCATTTGTGGGTGGCTGCGTTATGTGACTGTGGCTGTCTGGTCAAGTCCAGCTCAAGTCAGTCAAAATCGAATAGCAAAAAATATCTACGCCTCTACTATGAAGCAGAAAAATTTAATTATGTTTAATTCACAATCTTAGTCTTGCTGAGAATACGTTCGTGCAAGAATGTGGTTCCTAATCTGATCATGTTTGGGTTTCCGTACAT
The DNA here is from genome assembly GCA_015163995.2 of Mormyrus lacerda. Classification (NCBI taxonomy): domain Eukaryota; kingdom Metazoa; phylum Chordata; class Actinopteri; order Osteoglossiformes; family Mormyridae; genus Mormyrus; species Mormyrus lacerda. The sequence continues at coordinate 44,034,093 of JAABNX020000001.1, read as the reverse complement.
TTTTCTTATATTAATCTGCTAAATAGAACTGGATTTGTAAGGGTACAATTTAGTGTTTGCATGGAGTATGGAAATATGAATTCACTTGCAGCAGTGTGCTTATTGATTTATGTTTTCTTTTATTATCTTTATATTACATAAATGTTTTCTTTATCCAGTTGGAATGAAGTTTATAATAAACGTATGCCGATTTAAGGAATGTAATAAAACTGCAATTATTTTGTAACATCCAGTCTGAATCCCGCTTCATTGCTTACCACCTGCCAACTCCAGATGATTTACCTCAGCAATCACTCACACCTAGTTAATTTGGCAATTTATTAATCTATTTTAGATCATTTGTGGTCAGTGCTTCCTTACTTGGATCATTTTCACCTATTGAGTCTTGTTATAGTGGTCTCTTGGTCTGGCTTTTGATCTGTTTGTGGTCTCTCAGTTTCCTGGATCTGTTTGGATTGGACTGTCTATCTTAGCATCCCGGATTCTGTTTGTGGCTCGTCTGACCCTTCTTCGAACTATGATGCTGTTTATGGTGATTCCCTTTAAATTTGGCACAAGTACAGCCCAGATACGTCATCTGAACAACTTGTAGTCAGAGCCCCCAATTCCATCATTACAGTGTACTTGGACGCCTAGTTGTTGAAGAGGACAAGGCCAGTGGGCAGAAGACTTAGCTTTGGGTGTGTCCTTTTGTTGGTGATTCATTCTGAACTTTATAAATAAATATAGAATTATAAAATTCTGGCTGAGACCTCTGTATATGTTTTTTTAAATCTGGCATTTTAAATCCAGGTTTAATCCTACACTGCTAATATATATATATATATATATATACTATATATATACTGCCTGCCATGTCCACGTGACCCTTCTATTTCCTACCTTGCATGGCCCTAAAAAGCCACGCCCATCACTCATTTATCTTGCCTCTAATTCCTGCCCTCGTGTTACAGTAATCACTCCAGTTGCCTCTCGTTAGCTCCCTCCCCTCATGTGTAAAAGTACTTCCCAGTCCTCTCATTGGCATAATTCTTCCTGTTGGCTATGCCTTACCTTTTGCTAGAATTCCCGTTTTGACCCCTTGTGGTCTTGCTTTGTTTCACAGTTCCTGTTGTATAACCCCAATAAACTCCCATTTTGTTTGCCTCACACCTGCCCCCGAGTTGCTCCTTTCCAAAGCGTGACACAGAAACACACACACACACACACACACGTGTCATATGTAAACTATTTATGCTTAAAAAAGGTAGAAAAAACAACAGCCACAAATATTTAGAAAAGTATTTATTTTGTTACTTTAAGAGATATAAATAACAAATATTATAAAACACATTTTATTGAGCTATTTTACATAACTTAACTATTTTATGCTTTGGCGTCTCAGGCATTTGCACACAGAATTGTCTATTTGGGAAAAAAAAAGAATTCAGGAGTGAGTTTTCAGAGAAACTGTCCTGTTTCATGTAAGAGAAAAGCACCTTTGATTAAAAGCTAACTACAACAAAGCTACTCTTAAGTGCTGTCAATATTTCTAAAACTACAAAACCAATGAATGCAAACACAGGTACATTCATTTTTCAATAGACAGAACATTCTAGAGTGAACTGTCAGTGAATTATTACTATTGTCCATAACCAAATAAATAAATACAATTAAGTGCATTTCCTCAATGCCCTCCTTTGAGGGGAACACAAAAAAGACTGTTGTTTTTAATTTATAAATGATGTACCAAAGTCAATTTGGTCTCACCACAATCTTGCTTAAGATTTTCAGTTCTCGAAATGACAGGCAGACAGTCCAGCTATCTTTAGTTCATGTTTTTTTTTTTTTTTAATTGACTGTGTATTTTGCTTTTCGTCCAAAACCTATTTATTTCCACAGCCCATTTAGAGCCATGCACATAACGCTGGGGACTGCAGACCACGGCTCACTGAAGCCGCAGTGTATGAAGTGACCGGAGCCCAAGGTGCAGAGCCCAGACCCCAGTGAGGAAGGCAGCCCTACACTGCACCTCACATATGTCAAAATCGCTTCCTGGAGGCTACAGCATATGTAAGCCTTTGTTTCAGACTCACCACTTTTGTGGCCAAACCGGTCTAAACATTAGCTGCGGTATTTATAGCTATCGACAGCTGTAGCATTGTTCTTGCACCAATGCAAATACATATTCTTTTTTTTTTTTTTTAACTGGAAATCATAGATTAATGTTTATGCATGCCATCTAATCTTAGGCATCAAATTAAGTATGGGAGTACTGTTTAAGATTTAACAAGAGAAATTAAAAAACACACAGATCCGTGAGCCTTGGCTCTCCACAACCTGAGTATGACTTTAGCCATTCTCAACCTTAGGAGCCACAATACTGCATTTTCTTAACATTTCAATCTACATAATACATGCTTTATTACAAAATAATTATACAAAATATATGTGCCCCTTTATCCTCTCAGTTACTCTCAACCACATTACCCCGTAGGACCAGCAATAGCCTTATAAACTTAACAGAATCCGCCCTTATTGCATCCATGGGACACGACACAGAAAAGTCTCATGCCTGTATCTTTAAAGACTTTAACGCCACAAACTGGCAATGTCACCACTACTCTCAATACATATGCTGCCGTAGTAGAGGGATTTCAGGCTTGTGTGCTTTTCTGAATCTGTAACAGATTACTCACAGTTATAGTTTTGGTGTTACACAGCCTTTTCAATCTGTATCAAAAATCATAGAGAAAATGCTTGATATTTTACATATTATACATTAATTCAGCAAATTAAACTGACCACTGTGGCATTATTATTGACACACCAAAGGTCAGACAGTGAATGTTTACATTCAGATGCAGTGCCCAGTTTTCAGTACCAATAAAGGCATTTTAAATTATGCATGACTATTTAAGTTGTAAAAAAAAACAACAACAAGAACAACAACAACTGTAAAAATTTTGTACAAAAGCTAAATAAAATATATAAAATTAGGGATAGAAAACACATTAGGAGTTTCAAAAGAGCTCACTCACATACATTGCAAAGCAATATTTTAGAAACTGAAGAGACATGTAACTGTCAGGCTACATTATGATAACAATCAAAAGTATCAATTTTGAAAAATTTTGAAAATTTTGAAAAATGCTATTCTCTAGTCACTAATTTCAAATTTAGTGCGTTTTTTCCCCCCCAAATTTTCCTTTTTTCAGTTTTACTCGAAATAGACAATGATGAATAGGAAGCGTTGCACTGAATTCTACTATAAGAATGTTGTAGAATTTTGAAATTCTGCACATTCTTAGAATCGTTCTCGACACATACAAAAGCTCAAAACTTGCAAATATGTTTTCAGTGGTTCTTGATCAAAATGTTCATAGGTTGGACCGAACGCGCAACCATTTTCAGTAGCAAGATGCATGCATTCAGTTACTTATCTTAAAAGCACCAAAGTAACTCCCCTCTGGATCTGGGTCCAATAGCCATGAGTTGGACACATTGACAAACAGGCCATCCCCCTCCTTCAATGTAAAGATCCCGCTCTGTTGCTCACAGTACATGTTGTAGACCCCGTTCTTCCAGCGCTTGGTGCTCCCGCTCTTCATAATCACCATGGGTTTGATCGTGTTTTGTGTGTGCTTCTCGTGGTACACGTACTGGATGAGCTGCGTGTTGCCATCTTGCAGGAATTCTGGCTTAGTGAGCTCCTCATAGTACCGGAAGCAGGTTTTAACGTATACGACGTAAAGTCCCACCTCCTGGATCAAAATGCGTCCGTCGTGGTATCTGATTTTATGTAGATGTCCCTGGGCTTCCTTCCAGTGTATCATCGTCGCTTGAACTTCTCCTTCTGCAAACGTGACAGAATAGACTTCACCAAACCTAAATTTATCAAATCCGATTGAAACCCTCCTAGTATCATAATGTTTTTTGAGACACGTGGAGTTCAATAAAATTTCCGTCCAAATTCAGGAGTAGCCTTCTTTAAATCACGGGTTTAAACCATAAAGCAGACAGTAAAACCGGGCACAAAGCATCAGCTGTCTCTAAAGCCATTCCAAGGAAATCCTATTACCGCGCCTGAATGGACAACGCACTAGAGAACAGGCATCATACTCAGCTGACTCACTCTTGACGTAGTTGATGGGGACCATGATGGGTAGATGGGCCGCAGGTACAGCCTCCCTTTGGTGCTTTGAGCATCTCTGCCGCTCTTTTTTTCTCGGATCTCTCAGTGCATCAGCACGGATTGGTCCAACCTGCACTCCCTTTAGGCAGAGAAAGAGCAGATACTTTTTTGATCTTGGGTGCACTGCACATCTCTCTCCAACCTCAGCCCTTAAAATGATTGATCTTAGTTTATTAATACTAAACATGACCTTTGAACTGCCCATTACCACCTTCTCAGGATTGGAAAAAAATTGACAGGAATCACTAGAGAATCTTTTACTACAGTAACCTTATCAGACCTGCGAATCACAAATAATTAATATGCTGATTTTTAATCCCAGTCAATTATTGGTGGAAAGCAAACACTTAGAAAGGGCTCCTGTGCATTCCAACAATACTTGTGGCAGTAACAATACTTGCTTTGTAATTGTTTGTATTTCTCATCAAGATACAGCACCATCGATAACATCTTAGGACTTTTTAAGGGCTCAGAGTATGTCGTGAATACAAATCATTGACATGCTTTACATAATATTTTAAAACACATTGTCATGATTAAGTCTATTGATATTGTAATCTGGAGCAGAGCAGTATTTATCTGACTACCCTAAGCTGTACTGTTAATGCTGAAGATCTGTGAACCTTTTTTTCAACCTTTGATAGCTGGGTTATGCCACAATTAAAAAGAAAGTAGCACAGGGTAAGACAAACGGCGCAGCAATAGAGTAGGTCAGCTTGGCAGGATTCTGGTAAAAAGTCTGGGAAAAGCTGCCATGTTGCATCCGGGAAGCAACGATTATGTGGCTTCTATATCTATTCATAATACAGGTGTTTCACCAGAGCAGGGTATAGTTGGTAGTCCGGAATTAGAGTCGTTTGCCTTCCAAAAACAATTTGCCACACAAACACGTTTATTACAAGAAGGGCTGAAATTAGCACAGATAAACAAGGCTGGCCAAGGTCACAGAGAGATTCTGACGCAAACCCCCAACCTAGTGGGGCCTGTCACTGATACACGGCCAGGAGCTTATCCACCTCACGCTCCTTTCTGGAAGAGACCTACAAAACCTACAACTAACCATATCCCTTTAAAGATAATAACACAAAAGCTTAGCCTTTTAGCCTGTCAGTCTTTCTAATTTACAGTTTAAGGTTATAAGTTTCATGAAGTATCGCCATAATAGACAGCCATCTGGTACAGCTTCTGAACCGTGCTGTCGGTATATATGAAAACAACATGCAGAGCACAGGGAATCTGTGAAAATGAAGTGCATTGTAAGCAAGGGCATCAGAAATAATGCTATTTTCACACCTCATCAACTAATAAGAGCTTAAAGATAGGTGGGGTGCTTTATAGAATGGTTAATTTTTAGATGGTAGGCGATTAAATTTACATTCTTGCTTTTTCTCGGCACATTAGCCCCTCCCACTGGAGTTGCACAACTGCTCTATAAAGCATCTACGTGTTCAGAAGAGCTAGACATTGCCAACGAACTAATGAATTCATAATTGTGTGTCTATTACAGAATCGGCAAACCGCAAACACAGTGCTTTGGGCACTTTCTGCAAATCCAGAAGGTCCAACCCCAAAGTCTAAAAAAAAATTCAGAAATCTGATAGCACATTGGCTCTGGTATCTTACTCAGGCTCTGGGACACAAACAGGATAATCTTGGGTTCTGATAAACCAACTGGCATTAATTTTCTACGAGTCACAGAGGACTCATTAAACAAATTGTACCTCTAGTCAGAAGTCTCACCGCATGCTTGTGGAGTAAACTCTGAGTACCACACTGGCTACAATGATAATGGCTATAACTTCTTATGCAGAGACTTGTAATTGCCATGTTACCACAGTCATTTAAAAAATACTCTGGAAGAGCTGTGGCAGAGAATGATACCAGGTAGTTGAAAAATTTGCTTTTTCTTTTTCTATTGTTACGCATTACTGTATTAATCTAATCTAATCTAATCTAATCACTGCCCTTAACAGCCTAACTTCATGGCTAATATAATACCAATGGTTTATAGTTCCATATTTACGTACATTATTCTTCAGTGTAATGGCATCCAGTATAAACAGTTACATAATTTAAGACTATTTTTTGTGACCTACAAAATATGGGGCACAGGGTTGTGAAAAAACAAACCAAAAAAGTATTCATTTGCATATTAATTGTATACTTGACTGTAATACATTTTATTTTTGTTTATTGAGTGTCCAAACTAATTTAAAACTACAACATGTATAAAAACATTACATAGAAAGAACAATTAAGAATTCATTATTCATATCAAGTGCGAGACAAATCACTCACCTCATCTGGCATCTCCGTAACAGAATAATCTGAAGACAGGTCCACCTAGAAAGACACCATGAACACCGCAAGCTTAATAATGCACCACCCCTAATAACACATGTGTAACCAGGACTCGAAACTTTAAACAAGGCTCCATTACTTTGTAGAGTTGTTGAATTTCAACGAAAATGATTCAAGGTGCCAAATGTTGCTCGTGGGATATTTTGGGCACAGATTTTAACAGAGATTACTAATGAAAAAGTTATTTTTGGCTGGTTGAAATCAGCAACAACAATCGGCATCACACTCTTCAATTAGCGGTTGAGAATCAGCGGCCACATGACACGCTGAGCAGCAAAGCGCTGGTGGTCCCATACCAGGGAGAACCGGACTGATAAACAAAAGGTTGCAAGTTTAAATGCTTGTGTTATGGACTAGGGTACTTGACCAGATTTGCTAAACATCCGTGTTAAAGTTTGGCTTTGGACAAAGCTGCCTACTATGTAAAGCAGCAACATAAAGAGCTTTTTAGTGCATTAATTATTAACTTTTAACTGTTGGGCTCTTCTTTAAAATATTGATATTAATAAAATCACTTATAACAAATGTTCTGTCATGGTTTTAAAAAAAGGTGTAGCTTCCTTCGGGTATTCATCTTATTTTTCCTTGGGTTTTCCCTGAAGACAATCCCAGCTGAGCAGGATCCCTTTTCCCGCGTCTGTCTTTCTTGGCCGCCAGCCGATGCTTTAATCACACGGCACACTTTAACTCTAACCCCGTACCAGCGTTTAGAAGCGCACACTTTTGGTTAAAGTAACTGCACGAAGCAGACGGGGGGAAATTGTTTAAAAGAAGGTGAGTTTGTTATATGTGATCCTCGCTGAAGCTGTTACTTACTTACGAGGGAAAAGGGGGGCAGTTCCGCTTAATGTTACCGACAGCAAATAAAAGGCGCACGAAAGCGAGGCCGCTTAGAGCTGTAAACACATTCCACTGAACCTGGACACTGTAAATATCTCCATGTAAATATTACCATGCTGTAAGACAGTGAACAGCTGTGCAGGACACCGGACCAAATCAGCATTTAATCTCGAGGTCAATAAACTTCACGTACCAAGTGCATTTGAGTTTACTTCATTTTTAAGGTAAAGTAAACTGAAACCATTGCAAGTTAATAACAGACTGCACCATACAGCACTGATTCTTTTTTAACACAATAATAGCAACCGCACTGCACGAATACAATGCACGAATGCAATGCACGAAATGACATATTAATAAATCATTATTACAATAGTTTAGCAGTCACGCCTGTTAGTATGTTACAGCTTTCATCTGCACCGATCGTTTGAAGGAGAAAAGCATAATGAAATCGTTAGTAATCAGGGATGTTGCCATCATAAATCCGTTCCCTCAAACCATAATTTACATCACCGGAGAATTTCTGAATGAAAATACAAAATCCATTTTTTCGTTAAACTCTTAGGTAACACGGACTGACACGGATTTATTACACGTCTTTCTTAAATTTCAAACTGAACATCACCTTACTAAAAATCAAAGCTCGCTATAACTATCGATTGCCCTCGGATTTTAATAATAATAATATAAACATCTCGAATTCACGACTCAAACCAAGATCCAGACACAGACCGGAAAGAAGTCGAGAGAAAAAGAACACCTCACCTCATGTAGGTAACCTGTTAGGTGTAACAAAATCGCGACACTCGATGCAACCTGAAGCACT
>JAABNX020000001.1:43977016-44011468 GCA_015163995.2 Mormyrus lacerda | reverse complement strand
TCCTCTTCCTAGATAGTCCGCGCTTCCTAGATAGTGCGCCCCTGGCGACCGTTAGCAGTAAAAAAGATAGATAAGCCACACCGTTGTATAAGCCGCAGGGTCCAAAGCAAGTGAAAATAGTAGCGGCTTATAGTCCGGAAATTACGGTAATTGAAAATTGTAGCTGTTCTCCCAGGAGGAATTATCACTACTTAGGCACTCCCTACAGTAGGTAGGTTTTTGGTTTGGTACTCACATTGAACACATTGCTTGACATAGAACCTAAATTCACAAGTAGATGTTAACTATTGAAAATATTATTAATTGTGGCTGTGAGTTCATTACAGCTGTTCTTGGTTTCATCCGGTCATAATCGGAAGTTTGGGAACATTTTGGTTTCCCAAAAGGTTACACCAACACTGGAGAGAGAATGGCTGATAAAACGAGAACTGTCCGTCAGCGCTGTTATACTGAACTTGAGAATGTTGCTGGAATAACGTGCTAACTCATTTGAAGCACCATGCAAGTCTGAATGACCAGAGCAAAGCAGAAACGGGGCATTTAAACAAATTGAGGTACAGACAGGTGATCTTACTTGGCAGTAGAGAACATGGAATTTAGTTTACTATGATTGTTATGGCGTTACATTTTCAATTTGTAAATTGTATAAGTTTTTTTGTGAAAATAAGCATGTACTGTTATTCATAAATGTCATCGGAGGCTTACCGTTGCTTTACAACTCTTCCTAATAGTGTTTGTGGTTTTAATAAGGAATAATCTCAGAACAAATTCCTTTGTTCCGTTTTCCTCGCTGCACCAAATTATGAACCCAAAATTGAGGTTTGTACTGAACCATGAATTTAGTTTTCTGTTGCGCCACTCATGCAAAGCAAAATAAATATGTGAAAAATGGCTGTTTACAAAAAAATAGTTTTTTTTGTTGTTTTAGATTTTAATTAATAACTGAGGCACACGACACTGCAGCATATTGGCTTGTACCCTCATGACTTAAGCGAAAAATGACATGCCATATCTCAGATATTCTCTAAAGTCGTGACGGTGACGTGTTTTTGAACTGATGAGTAGGGAGTGTGTGAATAAAAATACATGGTCCAAAATTAAAAAAAAAAAATTGGGTCCTGACTTAATGACGCAGGAAAATGTAGGTCCTAAGGCTAAACCAGCCTAGAGTCACTAATCTAAAGCAAGCCCTTGAAGTTAACTGCCAGTAAAAGCAAGAATGTAATTCCTGGTGACACAGCTCAAGGCAAACAACTGTCCCTTACGGCATTAACCAAACAATTACTGTCACCTTTGAATTTACTTTTCTGGTCAAGTGACCAGATTTATGATGCAAAGAACGAAGTATAATAACGATTAAATCATTTTAATAACACAAATCACGTCTGGAAGTTGTTTGAGAGGCAGCCAAGAGGCATCCCCTCATTGCTCACTCGCAGCAGAGACAAGAAGTTTCCAGAACCAATGCTTCACAAGACGCTAGTGGAATGAATGAACAACCTCCCCCCCCCACCCCCAAGTCCTCCCCTCCCTAGCATTTCCTATGCCCACACAGAGAAATTCCACTAAGCAATTCCTTTTGCATGACTGAAAATCAAGGGCTAACAAAGAAGTGCTGTGTTCCCCAGCTGCTTTTGACAGATACTGTAGAAGCTACCAAAGTCTAAGGACACTATCTCAGTTCTTGGTGTTCAAAGCTCTGAGATCATGCAGTGTTATTACTAATACCATTATCATTATTACTCAATCTACAAAATATGTTCCGGAAGACTCCTGGGTTGACCAACCTGTCTGAGGGAGAGAAGGACAAATGTTCCTCATAAATCTCTCCTTCCAACCCAAGACTGCTCCAGCTACTGCTGTTCCCGTTACTGCCAGAGGAGAAAAGAGGGCATAAGGGCTTCATGTTCACAACCTGAAACAAACTGGTCCAGTCCTACTGGGCAAATTCTAGCTAAAGTTTTATGAAATGCTTCATTTATAATTCCTGGTCACTTCAACTCAGCAGAGGGCTTATTAGAATTTTGACCTACAGAGGGTTAGTCCTACTTTCATAGACCATCATATTACTCTCACTCTCCTTCACCTGTCACTCAAGTGCAGGAAGCTGCTGCTCTCGTCCGGATGCTCCTCCTCGAAGCTGAGGTTGGACCAGCTGCCAATACTGTCATCACCCACGCTTAGACAAAGCTGTTGGCTAGCAGTAGACTCCGAAGTGTGCATCCCCTCTTTCCCTGGGCTACTAGAACACAGGGCGCAGCACAATGCAAGAAGTAACTAGCGTTGGTACTAGTTTGTGTCTGTACTGTAGCCTTGCCTATGTTTGGCTATAATCATACATAGAAAATGTATAGAGGCATTCAATTACTCATTAGCCCAAGAAAGGTTTACACATAGTATGTTTGTGATGCAAATATCTCATTTTAAGTTTCATCACCTAAGAGAATTACCATCATTGTGTAACTTTACATGACTTGACATAGTGAATTTGTCACTAACAAGCGGTACGTTACCTAAGGTTTATGGTCTGGCAGACGTTGGAAATCGCTGAGGTCATGATCTCTGTGGTGAGGCTCTCAGCAAAGCTTGCGCCATCGTGCCCAATCCCGCTGTCTGCATTCAGGCTAGCGCTGCTCAGCTCCCTCTTGGCTTTCTCAATAGCTGATGACACCATCTCCTCAGCATACGCAACCCTCTTCTCCAAGTCAATGTGAATTTTAGGAATTTCAAGGCCACACACACGAGGCCCTTTGCAGTCGGTGCCTGCCACAGCCTCAAAATCCTGCCTCTGTCTGCTGAGGCTGTCCTGGAAATGTTGTCTGCTAGCATTTCTACACAACGAACGCTCCCTGACAGTGCAGTACCGACATAGCTTGTCAGCCAGTGCAGAGCTCATTGCTGTTTTTGTCAGCTTCTCAGCATATGAATTTTGGTCCAGTAGTCCTCTGTCTTCAGAAGCCTGTGGCATAGCTGATGCTAGTGTAATCTCCAAGGTATCATCAACTATTTTCCTAGCGTAGTGTTCTATTACTTGCATGACACTGTCACTGTAGTTCCGGTCATTTAAGCTGCCAGTGCTATGATATTGTTTGGTCTTCTCTTTAAAAGGCAGTAAGGAACATGAAAAATGAGTTTTTATAGGGCTGTCTGTCACATCATCTAGTTTGGACTTTTTGTATAGACAGGAATCGGTCAGAGATTTCGGTAGGCGAACCGATGACAGTCGGAGCTTTCTTGTGACATCACATGTGATGTTATATGCCAAAGACTCTGCAAAGTTTACAAGTTCCAGGTACTCTTTCCTGTTCAAGTCTTCCGGGTTCTGACAAGTACATCGGGCAGCCTCATCAGAGGACAACGCTTTCCTGTTATCATCCACAGAAGACGCCTCTGGCATTAAACCCCTCCAGACTTCATGGGTTCCATCACAATATGGCTTCCTGCTAGAGTGAAGCTTCAGGTTCGACCTTTGCTTGATCTTCTTGGCTGCGTGTGCTAGACCTGACTTAATGGAGCGGTAAGCAAGGCGGCTGGCATACTGATCTAAAATAAGCTCCCTGCTGCCGCCTTCTTTTTTTAAAACTTTGATGATGTACCCACTATACTCATCAGTTACACTCTCACAGCTAGGATACTTAGAAGACAGCCCACTTGACCCACTAATTTGAAAGTTAGGACCTTGGACCATGAAATCACTTTGAAAATGGTTAGCTAGACTCCCAAATCTGTTACTTCTGCTACTAACGGGTTGATTCTGCTGACTGTCAGCAACCACATCCTTGTTACTCATGATGGTTTTACGTCTATACTGACTAGAACTAATCATCTTCTTGACGTCACTGATGACCTCTCCCGCAATTTCACCAGCATAGGTCCATAAAGAATTCAGAGTGTGCTCTGAGAACTTGGCACTATGTAGGGTATGGTTCTCTGTGCATGGCTTATCTTCAGACTTCCAGCCATGTGGCAGTGCCAGAGTGTCCATCTCAGTAGCCATGGAAACAATGTGGCATGCTAAACGCTCTGCATAATGAAAAGCTCCCTTTTCTATCACCTTATTGTCAGTTTCTACTGGTACATTTTGACCTGCTTGAGCGCCAGCCAGTGCTCCTATACGGGAATTATCATATTGCCGATCCTCTTTATCTTCATTTTTCTCAGCCTCTTCAGAAAGAGACCTCATGAGCTTCAGCAAGAAGTCAGCATTCTCAGAATCAGTGTTAGTTTCAATGAGACCTAGGGCAGGCTGATAATGTGGGGTGGATGGAGGTGTGGCAGGAGAAAATTCCTTGGCAAGCTTGCCTTTTAATTTTTTGGAAAACTGTTTGAAATGTTTCTCCTGTGAGACTGGAAGGGGCAGCTGTGGAGTTGATGGTGGAGTACCTGGCACTCCATGCGTTTTCCTCCCAGATGTACATGGAATCTCTTCAGCTGACATCTTCTTGCCACTTCGGTTAGGTGCCTCAAAACTTGGCACCTCTAAAGTATCCTTCATCAATGAGGATCGCATTTCAGAAGCTGTCTCTGTGACCTGACCTATGTTACTGAGGTCTGATCCGTAAGTGTCTCTACACATTCCTCTGGACCCAGAATTAGGTATCAGGGATGATGGGAGTGGATGATCAGAACCATCTCCCCTCTTTTGACAAGCCGTGCTTTTAGGCTTGTTATATTTATCATAAAATCCTGAACAATGGCTCATGGAGTCCTGCAGTCTTAAGTGCGTTCCCTGCTGATCTGTCCTGTCTTTTTTGTTCATGAGAAGAAAATCAGCCTCGGTAGGTATGGAAAAATGTGAAGTTCCTTTGATGGCCGGACGCTTTGAAGTGGAATTGGTAACATTTTCACTGACCACATTTTGTGGCATCGACTGATCTGAAGAAGGTATCTGGCTCCCAATGGTTCTGTTCAGACTATCATCACCGTCCTCTGATTTCTTTACTTTGGAAGCAGTCATGAACTCATAAGCTTCACTCACAATCATATCAGCCATGTTTCCAGAATACTTCTGCAAATTAGACCTATTAGAAATCTGGTTTCCAGCGACAGTTTCACGGGAACCTATACTCACCGCTGGTTCAGTGGTGCATGTCTCATTGTAAACACTTTGAGAAGCAAAGGGAACCAAGTCGGTTTGTGTTGCTGTGGACATCTCAGAGACGGATGTTGTCACCAGTCTTCCTTCCAAACAGCTGCTTTTTTTAGGACTAGTTTGTGATGTTTGGCAGATACTGGACTTGTACTGACAAGTATCTACTGGGCCCTGAAATTGGGAGATTGCCTTCCCAGCCACAGGCACTGGAACACAACTGGCAATCCCAGACATGCAGAATAAAGCTTTTCTCACAGTGCAGTCATTTTCTGTTGATTCTAGTACCTCAGTTGTACATGTCGATCCTAGATAATGAGAGGTAGCATTACAGGTCTTTGTGGTTTCTGCAGCATCCTCTGAGCTGACATAACGGATATTGTCAAGTGAGACACTGATGGCAGCCTGGCTAGTGAAGGTCACATCAGCCTGAGATAACTCTATGAATGCTTCCTGGAGCACAGACTCAGAGAGGTCTGAGGCATAAGAAGAAACTACTTCCTCCTCCTGTTCGAAGGACCAGTCACTTGGCGTCAAAGGTGTAGAAGGATGTGAAAACTGACAGACTTCCATTATACCTTCAAACACCAATTCCTCTGCCAGTTCTGCAGCAAACCTGGCAACTGTGTTGTTGAAAATCTGCTTTTTTACAAAGTGAAACTCCTTGAGAGCACCCGATACTGCTTCCTTAACTAGGAAGCTTGCTAAGCCATTAATAGCACGTTCTTTTAAGACATATGCATGCCTCATACCTATCTCATGAAAAGCCATTTGAAACACTGAAGAAGTCAATCTTGCAGCTAAATGACAAAGTGTAGTAGTACACGAAGATACCCCTTTCTGTAGGTCTCTGAAGGCACTCCCAAGGCTCATTTCTACAAGATCGGTAGCAAATTTCTGTATGCCTTCCTTCAGTGTTTGTGATTTCTGAGATTTTGATATGGTGACTGTCTCTTGAATATCAGACAATTTCATGAGGTGTCCGCTGCTGTTTTTGAATTCTTTATGGCATACACAGCTCAAGTTCTTGTTGACGTTCATATCAACAGGAGTCGAATATCCACAAACTGACCTGAGAATTTCCGTCGACATATTATTGGCAAAATCTGAGTAGGTTTTATAGAGAGTGCAGAGATCCTGAGGTTTGCGCAATTCTCCATCTCCATCTGGCTTCCAGAAATACTCCAAGGTGCTGCCTTCTCCCAAAGGACTAAATGCTGAAGATCGAACTGGACTGAAGAGCACCCCAGTTTCATCAGTTATAGTCCTAACTGGTCGTGGAGAATCAGGAATATCTGAGTGGGAACCAGAAAGTGATCCTGGCTTGAGTGGAGTAGGTTTCTTTATGTTAGCAGGAAGAGTTGGGTGGTCAAATCGATGGGGGTTCATTGCTTTTGAAGAGAAGCCTCGAGACATACATTTGGAGTCCTCTGCATATACATTTCTCTGTGTTTGGCTGGCAACTGCTGGCTCCTTGAGGAACTTGGAGCTGCTCTCAAGAGCTTGGTCCAGATCATCAAACTGGTCAAAACTATCAAAAAACTCACTCACTTCTGAATCAGAGTCTTCAACCCCATCTTTGAAAACAGGGATTTTAGGAATGTCAAGCTTTGCTTTTAAACTTTTCTGGTAGCTAACTTCATCCAAGAAGATTATCGGACTTGGGCTTGAGCAGTCAGACTCATCTGACTCTGTGGCAGATGCAGCAGTAACAGGTCCTTTTGTCAGACAGCCGGGTGTATAGAAATCCCATTGGCTCTCTTCCCCTGGGTTCCATGCCGGTCCAGAACTTGACAGAGTTTTAGGGAAAGAGGATTTCTTTGTCACAGGCTTCTTGGAAAACGAGCCAATAATTGAGCGGGAACCTGACAAGTCCTTAGAGTGGGATGGGACCGTCTGAGAGGCCACATCACGCTGGTTCCGTTGGTTATGAAAAGCTATAAAATGAAATTAAATTCTATTAATGGTCTTCAAACAACAAGCATCCATCTCAATGAATAAATCTCAGTAATTAAAAAGGACATTCTGACCAGAGCTGTCTAACAGTGTTAGGGAAAATGACGTGCAGCTAAATGAATGAAAATAAATCTTTCACTGCCATCTAGCAGTGATATCAGGCAATTTCAACTTCTGATAGGCAGTTCCAAGGCAAAGAAAACTCAAATTAAATGAATAAAAAAGAATATAACAAACTTTTAAAACTACCACATAATGCAAGTACTCCTCCATTTCTTCCAAACGTTGTGCTGTAAGCTTACACTGCTAAGCTGAACGGTGCTGACCGCCTGATCTGAAATCAGCTGAACAGATGTATTTCCCATCAGATGACACAACAACCCATAATGAACAAAATGAAAACAAATTTTTGTAATTTTCAATTTTGTTAAAAACTAAAATCTCACATTTATATAAGTATTCAGACCCATTTATACTTTGTTCGACCACTTTAAGCAGTGTAATTAGAGGTGCACTGATCCGATATTCGGATTGGTATCGTTACCGATCCAGATCGGATCGGGTTTTGACCATATACAACCGATCCATGTCCGATACTTACTTGTTAAGCTTTTGGCAGTCTGTAAGAAGATAACTCCTATTTCTTCTAAATTAATTTATGCAATCAATTGCACAACAGCTCTTCCCTATTCTGGATTTTTTTTGTGGCATTCAAGCTGAATGCTAACGCTGCCACTCAGTGGCTGTGTAAGCGCAGTGACTTCCGCCTGCTCTGATGTCATGCGCAAACTCTGCGCTGTAGTGGGAGGGTAAGAACATCAAATAAGAGGGTGTCAATCTGGGAGTATTTTATGCTTTTAACAGCAACTGGTAGTGAGCGATTTGCAATCTTTCTAAAAGTAGTTTTGACAGGTAGAAATAGCATTTAATGGAAAATCCCACTAAAAAATAGCACATGCAACTGTGCGAGAATGTGAGTAATATGAGAAAAGGATTTGTGAAAAGGAGTTGTGAGCTTGGGCTGTTTTGTGTACTCACTAGAGCTTGTGATACACGAGGGGCTGCTGTCTCTAGGAAGTGACACTGTCGGCAGTAGGTGAAAAATTATGGGGTATGTTAAGCATTTGCCACTTGCATATCCTCGATTGGAAGGTATTGAAATTGTCTGAAAATACCTCAAAAATGCTTAAAACAAGATGTACAATCAAGGTAGAAAAGTACTTTATGCATGTTACCAATAAAAGAAAAATTGATCATATATTTTTTTACATGATGAAAATAAATAGATTGCATCAAAGTTTAATTTTGAGTAGAGATGCACCTATTGTATCAGCTAACTATCAGTATTGGTCGATATAGTAACATATTAATAAATGCACTTTCTATCTTTCAGTATCAACCAGAAACTTCCTCACTGAGTGTCATACTGAAGGGTCCAAAACTCTAAATATACATTTCAGATTTTATTAAATACGAAAACATGGAAAAAGTCATTATGGGCCACCCGTGTCAACTGATGGTCATTTTGAATGATATCTACAGGACAACAAAGTTTGGAAAATCTGGGGCCTGAATCAAAAAGCAAGATTTATTGGTTAGCTAGATAACTTCTCTGATTTAGGGTGGACTTTTTCCACTCAGTTACATTCAGCCCAAACTTATACTGTATTGCTAACACAAAAATCCACCTTTGTGATACTGACCCCTGTGGGGATTTCTGATGGAACCGTATCTTCACAACAATAATATAGGCCAAAAACTTATAATAAAATGTACATTTATCGTTTTATTACTGCAAAATTCTCTGTCAAAATACATTACTAGAACATAAATAATGAATGATATTTTTTAAATTGATTGTATTTACTGTATTATACTGGATTACTGGGGCCTTTTTCATGTCATTAATTTGCTCGTAAATTCCAGAAAGGCTTCTAATTAATTTAATCTTTTAGGTTACCATTCAAATTATAGGAAAACATGCACATTTGCAATGTAATATTTCCAGTGCAATAAACAGTGAAGAGTTGGTAGTGACTGTTACGTTTCAGGTACCCTTGTCCACTACTTACACAAGTGGTCAGCCACCTCTTCTTCCTCTAGGTGCTCGAACGCGGTGACAAAGTCATCTTCGATGGAGGAGACCGACTGGTTAGTGTCATCGTCCTCGAGCGGGCAGGCGTCAGACACGCCTTTCTGCAGACCCTGCAGTTCCAGCGCATACTTCATACCCGCCACATACCGCGACAGCAGGGCTGACACGGTTCCCACAATGCCCTGCGGACTCCGGTAGTGACGAAACACGCAGATGGCCTTTGAACACGTAGCCTGCGACCACAGAACAGGGAAAAGAAATGCAACTCTGTAAAGCAGCAGCACGGGAAGATAAACAAAAGAGAAATGCACAAAGGATGAACTGCTTCTGAACTACTCGTGATTCGATACAACCAGTCCTCGTTTAGTGACTTAATTCTTCTACGACGACTAGGTCCTTCAGAAAGATGACTACCCAGTGGAACTCATGGCTGTCTAGGCATGATCGTGACTGTGCTTACATCTTTACTTAAATCACAGCATTCCATACTCAGTTTCTTTTATTCTTCATGAGTGAACATTTTGAACATTCCAATTTAAAGGTCACTCTCACTGCTCATCGTCAGGCATACAAAATGTGGTCATAATAGCAAGCACAGAAAATGATTTTTATTACCATTGTGTTTGTGAATGGTTACGAAATGACGAGTGGTTGTACTATTCAGGTACATTGGACTTAACAGCTATTGGGGTAACACTGCCAAGGGAGCGGACCCCAGATGACATTTCATTAGCAAGGTGATTCCGTCATTGCAAGACGATCATTTTGAAATGAAAAGCTCAGTCATAACTAATAATCCTGAAGCTGAAACAATATGAAGTATTAGCACATGCAAAGACTACCTCTTCAGTTCTGGAATTTTAGGACTTTTATTAAGGATTATGTGTTAAGAAGGTATTACGTCGGTAATCTGTGTGATTCATTATGTTGTAGATCATGATTTACTGCCACTGTCTAACCACGGCCAAAACTGTCAATCACAGCAGATCATGCTGCTACACAACCAGACAAAGTATGCAAGACAAAAAAAGAAGAAAGGGAAAAAAAAAAAAAAAAAACACACAAAGGTGGGTGGAGTTTGCTGAATCTCCTTCTGTGGCCCACCTGGGAAACACCGTCTTTATTTTCCAGAAGTTTCCTAGTATCTTTGAGGAGCAACACCTCTTCATCCTTCAGACTCTGGGCATGTAGTGATCTAAGCAACTCCAAAACGTCAACAGGGACTGCTGGCAAGGCCTGGTAACAACATATATAACAAGTTCCGATTATTTCGAAATAATTTACATTGCTGACTTGTAAAAAATGATTGAAAGTTTTCAGAACTATTCCTGCAGTTTTGACAAGATGTAATTCTAGTGCCTTTTAAATAGAACTGATGTTTGGCAGGATAAAAGGTCTCACAATACAATATAGAGCAGGGACCCTCTTACCTGTGACAGTAAGTCCTCTACTTCAGAATGACTAGGTAAACCTACAAAATGGATCTGAAGGTCGAAGAAGAGATTCATTGAAAACAATCATTCAGACATCAACCGCTGAACAAACTGTGAATCCTAAAGGACACAGAAGAACCATTCAGTATTTGGCACATCATTCATGGATAACAAAACATGCATCATACGTATGAGTACAGAAATATTCAATTTCCGCTCTTGCACATACAAGTTTATTAAGGTCAGGGTTCACTATTTCACCTTATATGGAATAACTTGAGTTGAAGGAGCCTCTGACCTACACCTACACTGTGGTTACCACAAGGAATAAACATTAGTTGTGTACAGTGCAATGGCCTTCAAGACTAACACTCAAGAGTTCTTTATTATCAACACATCCATGTGCGAGTACACAGAGTGTTGAAAAATGGTTAAGTTCTCCCACACCACTCCTTTGCCACGCTCTCTACACTGGCTTCCTGTGGCTGCCCGCATCAGATTCAAAACACTGATGCTCGCATACAAAGCCAAAAACGATCTGGCACCATCCTACCTAAAAGACCTCATCACACCCCGCACTGCACCACGTTCTCTCCGATCATCCAGCACTGCTCGACTGGTCCCACCACCCCTCAAGGCACAAGGAAGACACGTCTCTCGGCTCCTCTCTGTTCTGACACCGAGTTGGTGGAATGAACTCCCCCTTGATATCCGAACAGCTGAGTCACTGAATGCTTTCAAAAAACGACTTAAGACACACCTTTTCCAGAAATACCTGAATTAGCACTTCTGGTACTTAACTCTGAGCTATTTAAAAAAAAAAAAAAAAACTTTCCCAACAGAGTGTTAGATCGCGGGTATTCATAGTCTTGGTTCAACTGAGCTAGTATCGAGGAAAATTTATAGTAGAGTCTTAAAGCACTTTTGTAAGTCGCTCTGGCTAAGGGCGTCTGCCAAATGCTGTAAATGTAAATTTAATGTAAATGTTTCTCTTGCCCCCCCATTATGCTACACATTAATACAAATATATTAAATAAATGTATAAAATGAAGAGCACAATATAATGCAGCAAATACAATATCAATAAAAAAAAGTCAAAAAACTGTGCTTGATGCTGTGTGTCTGTGCAGTGTAGTGCAAATAGGCGTAGTAGTGCGATTAAAGAATGTGCAAATGTAATGAAAGAAAAGGCAGATCGAGAAGTAGCGGCAGCATCACTGAAGGGTAGTGGGGGGGGGGGGGCAGGGAAGATAGGTTGCGGGGGTTGTTGAAGTATTGTGGTGGGTGAATGCAGTCTCACTTACCACTTTCGCTTAGAAAACAGGTCAATGCAAGAGTTTTGGAATGAGTAGTACGGTAACGTAAAGGTCAGACCCCATATACCAGCACGGAGAAACATGCGTCTACCAAGCTGTGGTAAAAACCAGAAACAGGTTTCCATTCCGACAACCGACGCCTCAGGCTTGTGGTCTGTCACCTTGTGAATTAGACCAAGCAGCAGCCCAGGGCATTTTCGCTTACGTAAGTGTTGACGATACTCAGCAATGAGACTGTTAACAAGAACCAAGCTAACTGGTATAACAGCCTTTTCCATCAATTAGAGCACTATTAAAGAAGATTACCTTTCTGGAAAAGTTCATGGAAAGATTTAGCTGGACTGAGCACTGCATTTGCTCTAGACTAATCACTGCAATAGCTCTGGACTAAGCACTGCATTTGTATAGGACTATGCACTGCATTTGCTCCATTCTAATTAAGGTCCAATTAGCTGATGAACTCAGTTTATTGTGTTCCTTTACTTGTTCTTTCAAAAAAAAATGTAATGGGCTTAACTTCAAGGTAACACTTTACTTGAGGGGGCAGAAATAATTTAGTATCATGCTATTACTTATGCATTAACCACAAACTAAGTCTTAGTTACATACTGATCTCACATTCATTCATCATTAATGAATCGTGACATGTTTTACCTCAAGCAATTACTAAATTTCTTAACATATCGGTTAACTCCATAAACCTTTGTGAACTACTGAAGGGACAAGTCACGATTAACATATGTTAAACACCGATCTTTTTCTGTGTTTATTCATCATTAATGAATGGTGACACGTTTTACCTCAAGCAATTACTAAATTTCTTACCATATCGGTTAACTCCATAAACCTTTGTGAACTACTGAAGGGACAGCACTGAACTACTGAAGAAACTGCAGAAGGAACTACTAAAGGAACAAGGGTGCAACTTTACAGTACAAGACTACCCATATAAAGCGTTTATGAATGCTTTATAATCTGGTTATTAATTAGGTTGTTAATATTAATAGACAATTTTAAACAAGTTATAACACTTTTCTTTTTATTAATGAGTTACTACCATTTACAAGTGGCAAAAGGGAGCCTTATTGTAAAGTGGTACAGGAACAAGAAATGAACACAATAATCTGAATTACTACTAAGTATTTGTGCCCCTTCAATTAAAGTGTACCAACGCCAAATACTTATATCGTTTCTAATAGAATGTAGAATGTGAAACTCCCGGCAAACTGCTGTGTCCAGAAGGCACTTGACTTTGACACATACCTCAGTCAAAAACGGCAGATCTCCAGAGTGCAGGCCCAGGCTGACACCGCTAAGCTCCTTCCGGTTTTTCAGCAGAGACTTCAGGAGAGGCACAGAGCCGTCACGGATGGCCTGGACAGAGGAGCCAAGGAGAGATTCTGCCCATTCACAGATCCTTCATTATGTCACAACACAGAGTAAAAGACCTGAGGCCTGTTTCACAAAGCTGGATTTCTTGCTTAGCAGGAAAACTTGACAGATTTAAGATTGCACTATGAGCTAAATGGACTTAAGCTTTGTTCGCTTACTTTTATCCCAGACCACCTTAAATCCAACAAGTTATCTAGCTAAGCAAGAGATCCTGCTTTGTGAAACATGGCCCTGCACTGAATGGCTTACAATGCTTCCATCCTGTAATATAATTCAGATGTGTGCAAAATACACCACACACGATTAGACAATATCTTTAAAGGGAAATAAATACAAAATGAAATGTACTCAACACTGATGAAACTTCTTAATAAGCTCAGCAATAACATTAGGGGTGCAACAACTGAATTCTAATCGATATATCAATTCTTAAAGCCAGGATATGATTTTATCGATGCATTTAAAAAATATTGATTCGTATCATTAAACTATGAAGTTACGCTAAAATAACCCATGGAAAAAATCTCTCACACAAAGTAATCTATAGACTCACCTTAGTAGAGAGTATAGACCAATGGACTACACTATATTTTACGTAATTTAGTACACTTGTGTTCCTATGTTTAACCAATACATATCTGGAAATTGTGTTTTTCTCGCTAAAGTATAAATACAAGTAAGCATGATTCTTGTGCAGGCGTTGTGTTTTTGAAACTTTTTTTGTTAAACCACTTAGTATAATTTTCCAATCTTATTCTGTTGCTAAAATGATAAATAAAATTTTTTTGAATGTATATAAATTCCACTAAAATCAGCTTATGTTTCACTGCACTGAAAAAAATTACTGATTTGAATCATCTCTCAGTAACATTTTAAATAAAGCCAGATACTGAAATGCTGCCTTGCAAAATCGAAATCTAATTGTATCATGCCAAAGCTTACGATTTACACCCCTAAACCAAGATTGTCATTTCAACTATATCGTTACATTTATATTAAAACAGCCAATAGTGCCTAGTTTTTTTGGTGAGGTTTTCTAAGCAACAGTACTTGTTTTTCGTGGCGCTTGACAGAAAACCTTCAGCAATACATATTAAAGATATAAATACAAATCAGAAGTACACTGGGAATTTAAAATTTTCTTTTTTGTTGAGGTCCCAAATTGTCGGATAAGATAATGCTTTATATGTTATAATATGGTACACATATCACAAGGAAATACAATAATTTTAGAGTGAACTGTTTTTTTTAGTAAGATCTATATTAAGTGTGTATCATTAATAAATTATCCTTCATCTAAATATCCTAGAAGGGTTGATCCAGGAGTTACGGCAGTACATACATTTCAAAAGCCTCTAAATTTCAGCTCATTAGGCAGATGCAACCTACAGTACTAGTCAGACGTCTCACACACCCGATTTTCATGCATTTGTCTCTATTTTGTCCATGTGATTAACCTCATAGGACATGGATTCGAAGCAGTGAACAAATATATATCAAATACTGCAATGACCAAGAGAAGTGCTAAACATCTCAAAAGCTTATGTAACTATAGATTCTTCAAAACAGCCCCTTTTTGCTTCAATGACAGCATTGAAGACCCTTGACATTCTCTCAACCAGCTTCCAGAGTAGCCTAGAATGCTTCTCCTACAGTCCTGAAGGAGTTTCCACAAGTTCTGGGTGAATGTTGGCTACGTTGCTGTTACTCTTCGATTCAACTGATCCCAAACCAGCTCTATAGGGTTTAGGTTGGAGGACCGTGAGGGCCAGGTCACCTGCTGCAGCATCTCTTTCCTTGTTCACAAGATAATACCACATAACCTTGAGGCGTGCTCAGTGTCTCGATCTCGTTGAAGAGCAAAAGGTTTTCAGTTGGTGTGTCTAGACTTTTTGCTGGTACCGTACATTTTAATTCTTAATACAGTTAAAAGTTATGCGTGATTATAGACATATGAAGCGCATAGCAGGCCTGACCTCCTTCCTAATGGCTGCGCGGGTCTTTAATGGGATTCCTCGAATGCGCGCACAGTTGTCCATAGCTGAGCAGGACTGCACCAAACACCTGCAGCAGAAACAACAGTGGGATTCACAGACAATGAGAAATGGTTCAGTGACAAGTGCATAATAAGAAACACAAGTGAACTATATACAGGACAGCAAAGTTTAACTATAACATTTTAAAAAAAGAAACAACTGACACATTAGGTTGGGAGACTGAACTCTTAACCAGAGGTTTATTTGAGATAGACTAAAATGGTCTAGGTATGTGAGTGTAATACATCCTGTCCAGAGTATCCACGCAAAATATATCACAGCAATCATAAATGTACATCCAGTTACTTAAAAAATTATGGATTTCCAATAGATGATTTCTCTGTTTGAGAACAGATTTAAACCAACTGGTCTACATACTGTTGTATGTAATCTTTGTGCTGGTGCCAAAATACAACTAATATTAAAACAGAACTCTAATACAGAGCATCAATAATTCATCTTATTTGGGAGTTAATAAATTAAGACTGACAATGCAGAATTGTACAGAACACAGATGGGGGACAGAGTGGGGGGGGGATTGCCGGTAAATCGTAAAAAAAAAAAAAATTAACAACAGAAAAAAATACTGCCGTGCAAACAACCAATAAAACCACATGCACAAGGCTTCACTAATGAGAGTGCAGCTGGCAAGAAGCTTTCGGCAAATATCACTTATCAAATAAGCACACGGCAACCTTGTTGAACCAAGTGTTAGTATCACATTAAAGAAAAATCTTGACACAGCACACTTACAAGAATGCCTTCACCGAGTACCTGCTATGTGTGGCGGGGTTTACCAGAAGCATTAAAAACGTGAGAAACCGGGGAAACGGATCCAGTAAGCCCTCCTCTCTGGACAACAACAACAACAACAAAATCACATTTTACAACTATGTGCACTATGTACGTAGTGCTTGTTTTTTTGTTGTTCTTGATCTTTTGATATGTTACTCCAATACAGGACCTTCAACTAATGTGCTGACACTGGCAACTAAGAAAAAGACCCATCCATGTATCATGAGACAGCTTATACAGTACAGGGCTTTGGGGGAGCAGGGGGGGGGGGGCCTAAGCCAAAGTGAGGGGGCACGAGGCAGGGGGTAGAGGCTGCACAGAAGGCCAGTCCATATATTCACACACTATAGACAATTTAGGTGCCAAATGATGTATCTGCATGCCTTTGGACTGCAAAAGGAAAGCAGTGTACCTGGAGAACGGAGGCAACATCGGGAGACCACACAAGCCCCCTGAGTAGGGGTGGGATTCGCATCCCCCCCCTGCCTCCCCACACTGGTGTCCTTTCTCCGCTACATGGCTATTCAGGATGCAATGTAAACATTTTCAACTGAGATTGACGAATGATGAAAATGGCGCTGCGTGTTTGACCCACCCTAAAGGTATATTCTTTAAAAATGCCTCTATACACATGACAGAGTCTAGTCTATATACAGAAAGTCTATATAAATGACGGTTTGAGTCTAGCGGCTTATATTATAAAGAAAATACATCTTGCAATTGATAAGGTTAAGCAGCATAAGAGCCAGTCAAATATAACAAAGACGTTGCCTGGGAATGATTGGGGGGGATTCCAGCACAATGAATGTGACATTAAGACTCATACTGACAAATAAAATGCCTCAGAGCAGGGACAAGCTTAGTATTAATGAGTCAGTTAACATATATTTTCATGTAACCGCCTGGGTTGAGATCTTCAAAATGAATATATTAATTTACATGACAGAAACACATGACATTTTATCATTATACGGATGTGACAAACAATCTGCTTGCATATGTGTGAATGTGTAGATTTACATTCCATCAATAAAAAAAAAATACCATAAATGGCTTTTTATGTTACCGTGACGTTCAGCTTATATTGATGTCGATGACATGCTGAAGCGTAAGAGTAACACACGCTAGGCCAAAGATTATGACCAAACAGTGTGTGTTTTAGCAGATTAGGACCATGTGACTGTGATCAAAAGGTCACCCTTCCAAATCCCAGTCGGGCTTGTTTAACCCCTAATTGCTCCAGTGACTGTCTCATCCTGCTTTCAAGAAAAAAAGTATGTTGCTTTGAAGGAGAGTATATGGTAAATAAACAAAATGTAAATAAGACAAACCAACATCACCTTCAATATGATCATATCAAAACTGAAGCCTGAATGCGGTTTCAAAAGATAACTGTGAATCATGGATAGGAAAATAATATTAAATATTCATCTTCTCAAATGTTATAAGAAGTTTAAGAGAGGTAGGAATAGTACCTGACAGGAGAAGAAGCTTTTCAGTGTTAACAACAGGTCATACTTTAAATCATTCTTAAACAGTACGAAGGTGTAGTTAAAGATATGCAGAAGGAAGGATTTCCTTTCCTGTCCTGCAAAGACTGCGTAACACTGTTGCATCATCATCAACAACAACAACAACAGATATTAACAACAAAACTAAAAAGCTAAGCCTACAGTACTAATACTGCATTGAAACAGTTTGAAACATCCTCCTTTTCAAAAAGCTACATAAAATTATTGAAATGACAAACGGGGCTTGTGGGAAATTCTGCTCACATGTACCCAAATACACAAATTAAATTTTTTTTAGCAAAACAATTTCCATACAGATACACTGGCCGAAAACGCAATAAATTAGTGAGCTGTAAACGAAATACATATTAGCTTAAACTAAAACAGCGGCATTATATATTGTAACATGAAGGTAGCCAGGTGACGTGATTCGCGATCATGCCAGCTGTTTAAATTGGTTTGGGAAACAATCTCTACTAAAGCACAAGATACCGAATATTAAAGGGTTATATGAACTGCAACAGCTAAATAGCTAACAGCCATAATAACCAATTCAAAGTCCCTGTGTGAATCAGAGTGTCGCATTTTCTTGATTCGAATAAGTGCCTAGTTATCGTTCGAATAACATTCAAACAAATTGACACACGTAGGCCAAACGACTTAAAAACGTTTATGAATAGAGCCGCGTATAATGTTATTACTACTTTATACGTAACGCTCGCTGTCAACATTAACAAGCCTCCTAATATTTTCCCAATAGGCTGGGCCGCGGCCTGATATCGCCGAACACATCACTGAATATCTTCCTGTGCGTTTCCATTGATAACAGCTACATCGTTACGATCGATGTCGAGCACAGGACATGATATAGCTGTGAAAACATACGAGCTTCCTTCAGGTGATTTATGATTATTCTCACCGTTTGCCGTCAGACCCGCGAATGCTCCCTGTCAAATCATTTCACAAAACAAGGTAAATCCAGGCAAGGCTAATCAACTCCGAACACGACTCCCGTTGGATACAGGCTTTCATCAGAGCTCTGAAATAACGATTGAGCGCTGACTATATGCGTGAATGTTACCGGTCTTTGCAGAATGGACGCAAATTTAATGCAACTCATTATACTTAAATATTATATTATTTTATTATAGCAAGAAAAAAAAACATGCAGTTATATGTTGTTGTTTAGTTTGTATTGCTCATTTAAGTAGGGTGACCATCTTTTGCTTTGCAAAAAAGCAGGACACCGAGGACAGGACCCAAAGAGAGGCATCAAAGCAACGCAGTATGCACAGAGAAAATATCCTGACTAGAAAGTAAATGTCAACATGAAATAAAGCTAAATCCCGGAGGATTCAGGTATTTTACGTCCAAAAAAGAGGTGGGAAAAGGTGAACATATGGTCACCCAGGCGAATAACTCTGTGACACCACGATCCTTGTCTTTTTGTATGGAATGTGTACACGAATAGAGAAGTTTCAAAGTTTGCTTGCCTGAATTTCAGACACAGATTCGATTACCCCTCATTACTCATTATTACCTTTATTCTGGTTGAATTTTACACTTGGGGGGAGTTAGCACTGCATTACTCAGATATGTGTTAATATGAGTTACCTGTACCTCAGCTACCAAGTCACAGAGAGTGCTTAATCAAAAAAGTGAAGATATTTAAGGTAGGTCTACTAATTTCAAGTGGAATTTCCAGAAGAGGTTAGATTAGAACAGAATTCCTGTGGCTGTTAGTTATAAATAATCCTGTTAAACTGACGTGTGAGCGTGTCTCATTTTAGCCATGTTATGCAGCAGCACAGAGGCAAAGATCTTACAACATGCAGGACTCAGGCCTGGTTCTCCACCTGAGAAAATGGTGGTTAAAACATCGTAGCTAAACAAATCTTTCAGGGCTTTGTTTGGATTCATTCATTTTACTGACATCTCAGCCCTTTAGAGGGGAAGGATAAATGCCAGCATATGTGTTCTGAGTGATCCTGTTCATCCTGTGGCGCAACACTGCAATCATAATTGCAGTGGAGTCTTTCCCAATGACAGTGTCACCGTGCATGGCACAAAAAAGGTTACTACGTCATTAAGTGGTTTGCCGATCATGAGAGTAATGCCAGCCATCGAGACACGGTCAACCTGAACACTCATGGGAGGTTTTAAGAACCGCCATTCCTGTCACCACAAAAATCCAGACGAAATTTGTCACGGAATAATGGTTGTATCTCTACAAACCAGTCAAACACATACAGACACATCTAAAATGTATTTCAAAGTGCATTAAAGCTGTTACTTGTTTGTGGTGCCCCAGCCTGTATAAGGATACTCTTTGTTAGCTTCATTTATCTACAGTGCTTATACAGTTTTGACTTCTGTCATCCATGATCTCTGTCTTTTCCATGACCCAATGTTCTGCTGCAGGCGTGACATTCGCACTTTGTGACGCGCAGACTTACAGCAAATATATATTATTCCATTATAAACCTACAATTAGCTACATCAAAATCATTATGGCACTTTTTAAACCCTACAGACTATTTACAAGATAATAAAACTGTTAAATACTGGTGTAAATGCATGTGCAGACTTGTCTCAAACTGAAAATTTCATGCCTGCCAGCTGACCAAAGTTGACGACTCTGTACTGTAACGCGGTTTTTAATAAATGACATGTTGAAAATGCACTTGTGGAACAGTCAGCACAGTCATAGTAATATAAATCACCAGGATAACTTGAGAGCAAACAGAACTCTTGAGTGTGAAAGCTTTATTAGTTTTTATAAATGTGATTTTAAAAAGGTAATGAACTCAACTCCATATAGACTGCTTTGTTGTTGTAGTATTGCAGACAGTAAAGATACATTTTGTGCTTTACAAAAAACCAAATATATGGGGGCTTGTTGTGCTTGCAACTGGAAGGTCATCGGTTCAAATCCCGCGATTGGCAGAGTAATTTCACCAACGGAACCCTGAGCTCGGCTCTTAATCGCAGTCGCTCCAGGGACTGGTTGACTCTGCTTTATAAATTGTATGTCACTTTAGATTAAAGTGTCTATTTAATAAATAACCAAATGTTAACAGTGGATATCATTAATGACTTATTCAGATAAACAGAAATTACCATTCTGTAGTTATGGATGACAAGACATGTCATGCAGCATAAATAAATGCAAGACAGAGATAAAACATCTTTCATGACTTTAGGTTTATTGATGTAGGAAGATATTAAGTATTTGCCTTTAAGGCATCTCAAAATGTACAACAAAGTTTACCCATTAATTTTAGCAGAATACAAAAATACACATCTCAGTGACTTCCATATTGTAATAAATAGTTAACCATGCATTCTACAATAAAAAGGCACAAAAAACAGTCACTTAGTAGTCATAAAAATTACTAACTACTTTACCAAAACCACCCATATATCTATACAATAAATGTAACATTATATTCCAAAGGTGAAAACACATTACACATTGGTTAAATCTTAGGCAATAAATACGCAAATATTGTGTATACCTATTTATATACCTATATGATATATAATATATTATACAAACAAATATAATATATTATATATGATTAATTTAGACATTATAAAATGTTAAAATGAAACTGTGTCATTGTAAACAGAATGTAAACAAATGAAAGTTCTCCTTCACCTTGTTGGAAACCAAGTTAGAGATTTTTTAGCATCCTCTACACGGTTCTACACAATGAGGTGGTTTTAAACCCAGGTAGTTTGCAACTTATTCTCACTACTCGGGTAAAGTTGATATTTGGTATACATTTGCGTCAGTTTCCTTATTAAATGCACTGTACTTCCTTCTCTTCGTAATGGGGACAAAGTCTTAGGGAGGACTTCATATAAAATATGAAAATTTCATAACAAAAATTCAGTCCATTGTAGAACTGCAAATTTAAACACCAAACCTGATTTTACAGTGCCTTTGGGAGAGTGGCAATAAAAAAAAAAATAAAAAAAATAGGTGCACTATACATTCCATGTTATGAAGTTGAAGAAGATCTGTTACAGGAATATCATTAGGTCACCGGAAACCATCCACTTCCCTGGCCTTTTCTGTCCAAATAAATGGTTAAAGAGTGGAAGCCATGCCTTGTTTGAATAAGGCACTGTGTGCTGTCATTAACTCAACTATTTTAATATCAAATGCGGTAAATGTTTTATACTTGCAGACCGAAAAGCTGTCCAAGTGACCTCGTAACACGTGTGCCACAGGATGCATGCAAACCGAAGCGGAAGCCATTAAACAAAACTATGGTCAGTAAAACGTAACACATAGTTTCCTATTGGCTCCTTTATCACCTACAAAAGTTTAGCTACTGAATATGTTTACAGTAGCTGCATTGTTTTTAACTCATTTTACAAGCATTTTTGTTTTTCATTTTATTTCATGGATTAGACTGAATTGTTAATGTACAAATTATGTTACCAATATACAAAAAAAATCAGAATTAGATAATAAAGACACAATACATTTAGCAAATTATTTTGGCATTAGTTCTTTTTCGAAACAATACTCTTTCATAATGGAATTTATTTATCATTGTAAACATGTAGTGTTTTATAGTATCTGCTGAAATCTAAGCTCAGATATGAATATCTATCTTCCACCAACTGAGAGAAACCTCAGTATGTCTGGCAATGCTAGTGTAGTGTCCAGTTTTATTTCATGACAGGACCCCAGTTATGTTTTTGCCCAGTAAAATAACAGGAACCGCTTGCCTCTCCCAAACACCATATTTGCACCTCCTATTTCATACTTGTGGTTCGCTTGTTTATATTAAACTGAGTGCCGCAAAGGTCAAATTAACTATTAAGCAACAGACACAACACACGTCTGGAAACCTTAAAGGGGACACATTGTTTTAACAGTGGAGCAAAAGTATTTTGGATAGTGCAGTTACAGAATCTTCAGCTATACAAATAAATTTGGCCAGTAACTTAGACATACCTGATGCAGAAAATAACTTTCAATAGCCCAGGCCCAAAAAAAACTATGAATTTAAAAACTAAAATATAACCAATTCAGTCTAAAATGTTACTTAAATCTAAGATGTAAGCACCATTTAATAACAAGGATTAAGAAATCAATTAATACATAGTTACCCGGTCATGTGTCTTTGTGGAATAAATTTCATCTTAATGATGAGGAATTAATCTTTCTTGGACATTCAGAGAATAAACCGTGTAGAGTAGCAATAACCTACATTTATTTCATTGGTACTTCAGGTCTACACAGAATATTAATTTCTATTAATATATTTCCTGATACCTGTCAAAAAATGCAGCATGAAGCATAAATGAAGCCATTTGATTGTCCACAGAAGCAGAAGGTGGTTTTCAATCCCGTAATTTCAGTGCATGTTTTCAATTCTGTTAGCAGTTAATAAATTATTACAATTGAAATTATTTCTGTGTCCCTCCAATGGGAAAGTTTCCCTCGTTCACTTCCCAAGAAACTGTTTAAAAATTAGGAGGCTTAATGACAGACTTACAGCTTTTGCAATGATTTGGACGTATTACAATAATTGAAAGGCCTACAAAGTAAAACATGTAAAGGTTAGAAAAAAAAAGTGAGATCTGTATAAATGAGTATCGTACTTTCTCCATCTAGTGGGGAATTGCTGCAATGAATAATTTTACTGAGGAAGTAATCAAAGATGATTTGCCCCTCTACTGTATACTATTACTCTGATTGAAGTATATTTAAAATGGCTGCTCTTA
The DNA here is from genome assembly GCA_015163995.2 of Mormyrus lacerda. Lineage (NCBI taxonomy): Eukaryota > Metazoa > Chordata > Actinopteri > Osteoglossiformes > Mormyridae > Mormyrus > Mormyrus lacerda. Next base: position 43,988,097 of record JAABNX020000001.1, on the reverse strand, counting down.
TGTCAAGTGACAACCAACAAAACTTGTTTTAGAATTCGCACAAGGAAATTTCCAGACACTCTCTGCTTAAATTATCCAGGAAGCACAGTGGAACATGAGAAATAACCAGCTGCTGGAAGCACTTTGGACAGTACGAAGCCATTTGATTTTATAGTTGGGCTACCTAAAGGTCCACCTTTTACTAGGAACCAAGGAGAGAAGTTAATGAAACACTCTTTTTAGTTTCCAAAACAAAACCGAACTCAATCACATTTTATAGCTTCAAAATACAATCAACAGTATCAAAATAAGTACAATATTGCACCTTCATTAAAGTACAACAGCATATAAAAATATGAGTTCACTAAACTATCATTAACATTGGGGTTCTGGTGCAAAACACACATTTAAATGTGTGAGCTGTGTTTTATAAGCAATCTACAAAGGCCTATAACTATTACCATATAGATTTAAGTCTTCTATTATATATACACACAACCGAATAATTTCATATAGAAGTATACCCTGTAATGCCCTCATCTATACCAATTTAAAATGAAGTCCTACAAACTTTATCTCACACTGGTTGCAGGAAACTTACAGCTCACAGTAAGTTTTGCGCCAAGTGTTAAAATAATATTCCTAACCTGATGAAGCATTATGTTACAGCCAGAGACTGATGCACTGGCCTTTGAAAGTTGAACCTAAACACAGAGTCTAACAATCACCAAGAGCTGTTTATTAAGTAGATTATTTCTTGCCGCGTAAACAGCGAGAAAGTACCTATCAACAACCCAAAAAAAACTTAACTAAACTTAAATATTAACTTTGTTGGCAAATGACTTTTCACGATTCACTCTAAATATCCTGATAGTGTTTAAATGTTCAAGTGCCATTTTGGTGCAATAATTACTTTTTTAATAGGCAAAGAAGAACAAATGCTTATAAAATACTGTCTTCCCTTTGGTACTAGTGTTCATACCTATACCTGGGCTTGTGCGGTATGTAATTTTTCATACCGTCATACCATCCAGCCATTAAACTGCAGTATACGGTATTTTTACGGTATTTTCAAAAGCAACGCTATTCTGGTATTTTGAAATCTTTGAAATCGGCCTGATCCTCAGCTAATTTTGAAGCATGAAATACTGTGGTATACCATACTGTGGTATACCATAATACCGCTCAAACCTGGCTATACCTGTGTGAAACACTGCATTCCAACTAACAGTTCATAAGGTCCTCGGTATTTGAAAAATCTTTTTGTATGAACTAGGATAACCGACTTATAAGGTATGCAAAACAGTTAATAACGCTGAAAAAAAATATGGCACACCACTGCTAAAGAACACAGCTTCTTCACGCATTAGCTTCCATGCTAAAAATCGAATTACGAAACCTAGAGGCAAAGGGTTACTTCAGACTTCAGTAGTAACAAATGGCATAATATTAAATCGATATAAAACTCGTTCAAGTGTTCTTTGTGTATGTTAAAAAAATCTGACATTAATCATGCAATAAAATAGATTTCCAAACCAAGCAGACGTACCATGCATTACTTCACTGTTTTAGGAGACTCCAAAGTAATTTTTAGTCCTTGGTCCCAAACCCATTACAGCTGAACTCCCATTCATTTTCAATGTCTGCCGTCTGCTCCCTGCCAACCTAAAATGTAAACAATGCTGTTGAAAGCATGATATTTCAGACATAAATGTCTCCCTCCTGATACTAGCATCAATGATAAAGCCAATGTGTCAGTTAGCATTAAGAAGCCCTAAACACTACCCACAGTACACGCTTCATGGAAGTTCTGTTTTGCTACTTGCCATACCCCTTCCCCCCGCCCTGGAGGCCAGCGACTGTCCCTTAAATGTTGATTGTTGCATACCTGACTTTGCCCGGAGTGGAGCACATTAAAATGGCATTTTTGAGTCTACCCACCTACAGCTGTCGTTCTAGAACATTTGGCACTGCTACCCTTTTAAAAACAAACAACACCTCAGCATCAGCCTCATTAAGAGGAACTTCCTCCCAGTCCTTGCAGAGCTCCACCCTCTGTACCAAGCTCTCTCATAAAATAAAGCTCTGTGGAACACTGCAGAATCTCGCCCATCCTAGAGGTCCGTCAGGTTGCTCTTGGCCAGCTCCTTAGTTCCCTGTAGAATTCTCTTCATGTGACCCACCTTCGAAATCCCCAGATCCTGTTAGAACGAAACCTGTTAGACCACGTCAGACTGACAAACGACAGCAGAACACATGCCTGAAGGATATATAACAAAAAGGAAGATTTCAGCAAGTACTGTCAGCAGTGGTTGCCTTGGACACAATCAAGGTATTGCAGAACGGTCTTTGTTAGGAGAGTAATGAGGTGCTCACAAAGACCGTCAAAAGACCTGTCCAATTATACACGGAAAACAATATACAATACTCTGCCCAGTGATTAAAAATCATAACGCACTGTCCCAGAAACACATATGACCATTCAAATAGCATTACAGAATCACATTCTCATTCAATGTACTGCACTTTCACATTCTGATACATTTATAATACTGTTATAAAAAGAGTTATATACAGGGTAGACTAATCGTAAGCATAGAGTTTTATTTTACAGTACTGATTGGGTCAGGTTTAGTATTCGAAATGTCCTCCGTTAATGTTGATACATTCCTGGACCCTGTCCCTGACGCTATGACACACTTTAGCACACGAGTCCCAGTTGCTTACGAGATGCATTCCTTCAATTCATTCACTGCGTAGGGCTTCCTCTCAAAAACCTTTTCAATTAGTACGCAAAAAAAAAGTCCATGGGTGTCAGGTTGGTTGAACGTGGTGGCCAGTAAATGCCACCCGATCCAACGCTGTGGAAAGGTGTTATTAAGGTGGTCACAGTGTCAGGGACAGGCTGCAGGAATGCATCAACATTGATGGAGGACATTTCGAATATCTAAGAGACTAAACCTGACCCAATCAGTACTGAAATACAAAAACTGTACACCTACTTTTAAAAATAAAAACTTTATTTTGGAAAATCGAACCTTAGTAAAATAAAAACCTCTAAACACTGTTGAATGATCTTGATATCTATCTATGTTTTTCATAAATGCCTGGTTACTTCATCCTAGTAAAGCAACTCCATGAACAGACACTGTTACTTGTCACTGTATGTGGGACTAAGGATTGCTATACTGTTGATGCGTGTTAGCCAATCACAAGGGAAGTAGGTATCAGAGAAAAAGAGGCTCGGATTTTGCACACAGTGCAAGTAGACATGTACTTCTCTCAAAGACACCAGGACAGCCCAGAGGGCACAATGAGTTTCCACGAGCATTTTCCATTTGATGAGAGGGACAGAGGTTTGGTGTGACGGGACAGGACAGAAAGGACCTGGTGCAGTTCAAGGTACAGTGTGTCAGCTGGCCTGTACGGCTTGTCAGCAACTTCCTCACTCTCCTCGAAACAAAATCAATTCTTTCAACCTTAAACATCGCTCCCATTAAGATCACATATCATAAATGATAATGTAAGTCACATGATGGTTTTCAAATACACAAATCTTCAGCGTTACGGTAATACAATGGAACAAAGCTGTTTAGATAAGGGCAGATAAGAGGATATTCCCATAAAAATGATGAACCCAGACCAAATATGGAAACATTTATTGATCACTCTATTGAGGAGACACTGTGATGGTTTCATGCTGTATGCCTGAATCCCAGTAGCTGATATTTCCTGACGTTTCCAAGGCCAGTCAGAAGACGGTTTTCTCTTCCTCTCAAACATATCCACTACAGAAAATCTTAATATTTGACATGTATATCACACCATGCCTAAGAGCAGCCCTGCCAGTCGGCAAATGTCCGAAAGCGCTAAGATATCCCCCCCTCCCCACCTGACCTGCCGTTAACATTTTTTTTCCTAGCAGTCACCCCCACTCCTCCTAACACCAAAACACACACATGCACACGAGCATACACCTGCAACGCTCCGTCACCAACAGTCAGGGAAGCCCATATATGGGAAGGGGGGAGCAGGGCGGGGTTGGGTGGGTGGAGTTAGTACACAGGTTTTGTCTTAAAACCAACTTGCACACAAGAAGCCAAGCAGGGCAGTGCAACACACAAGGGCAAAAAGGGAGAAAGACAGGAGGAAGGGAAAGAGGGAGAGAGAGCTATTGTGCATATGTGTGTGAGAGTGACAGCGAGACAGAGAGAGAGAGAGAGCGAGAGAGAGAGCGCAAGTCTGGTTGAAGCACAAAGGGGTTGCGTATACCTTGAGGTCTCTCCTCTCCAGGTGAAGGAGCTCGGAGCCGCGGATGTCGTGGCGGATGAAGGTGTCTTTGTATTCCCCCAAGCTGAGCTGCTCCAACCAGGCGGCCACCTCCTCAGTACCCCACTTCTGAACTACACAGGTCAAGAGCAAGAAGCCCTCTTTCAGTCTCCGCCCCCTCAGACGCATGACACAAGCAAACAGGGTCAGGCCAAAAGGAAAAGCCCGGCACAAATAAAATGAGAAAGAGAGAGAGCGAGAGATAGAGGAGAAGAGAGAAGAAGTGGCGGGAGTAGCTAGCAAAACGAGGGTTAGGAGGCTGTTTTGGTACAGGCCTCTGGTCTTGGGTGCACCAGAGTCTGGCATGCGGGTTATTGTAGTGGGACGTCCACCATTCCAGAGGCACACAGGACATAGGAAGGAGCGGGAGGCTAAAGCCTGGGCAACCTGAAGTCCGAATCCGTCCCCTGCGTCGCCCCCTGGTGGGCAGGGCTAAACCAGCCCCTCCACACCCCACCCGAACCTCCAGCGACGGATATGGGCTACCCCAACCGAAGCTCCACACTTGCGTCCGGTCAAACGCAGGGATACCCATCCCGGAGCAAGAAAACGCACAACCTCGACAGCAGAAAGTCCGTTGGCTAGGTGCCCATAGATGAGGATAGTAGATCCTCTCTGGCGATGAACAGGTCGCAGAGTATGACTATGAACAAGCGGCCAGGGCCAAATGAATAACCAGTGGCTTGAAATCAAAACTTGAAGAGGTAATTATATGGTCTTACACTTAATTGTGTAGGAGTCATAATTAATAAAGGCACAAATGTTTCTGGCACAATAATTTTCCCGATGACCAAATGGTGAGATGATTTCTAACCATCAAATCATCACAGGAGTACCGCTCACATTCAGTAGAGGGCAACCAAATAGCAACCTAGTAAATCCATGTCTGGGAGCTTTGGTTTGTGTCTGCTAACAGCCGCCTGAACACGTCGACCGTCCTCGGGGGTACTAGACAACACCACGAACAGAGAGACGGCATGGATACTCATGGATGGTCAGGTTGGACTGATGACTGGATGACAGCACAAAACAGAGACACTAAATTAGCTTCTGCCAAGACGTTCGCCGAATGCCATTCTTGTGTGGCTGAGTTATCACTTGCACGTTGGAGTCCAAATGAGCTTGGGTGTTTGCAAGCATCGATTGTAGTTAGACATATCTATGGGTGTTATAAATAAAACCAAGGTGTAGCATTGCCATACTCAAGGGTTGTCTTATGGTGTAGGCACAAATCCATCCACCAGAGGGGGCAATAACACACTTCATACCACTTTGCATTAAATTTCACAAAAAAAGAATTCTATACAAATTGATCAATTTTGTCAATTCTTAGAATAAAGAAAAACTGAAACTAAATTTCTAAAAGCCTCTAAAGTGGAAACACAATATTCCTCTTTAGTATTCGGTATTGGAAATAGCATACTTAGAGGCAACTAATACAACATATATATTATGTACAACAAACTACATGTAGGTACAGTTATATATGTATTCCTACATATAAAACACAAACATCTAATTTAGTCACAGTATGACACTTACACAGTATTTAATACAGATATGGTATTCAAATTATGGTGGTATTTTTGGTTACAGAACATAAATGTTTCACCTGAAATCCAAAACTTATTTTAATAGTGGTTCTGGTCTAATACAGGATTTCTCGGAGTTCTCACTCAATCATATTAATGGTTACGGCAACTCAAGTCTCACACTCATACCTGGTGTTTAAATCTCATTCTGAATGAGATCCATAAACGGACCACAGTAGGAAGCACTTGTACAGACGCGCCTCCACTTACGAACTTTCAACTTACGAACTTTCAGACATACAAACGAAGAGGACTGAAAGTCCAAATTGTGTTCATTGGGCTCCCGTTTCCTGTCCACAACATCAATTTTTTTTCTGGCTACTCCCGCCACGCAGCAGTGTAGCGTGCGTACTCCCAGCATCCTAGTTCTTTGTGCTTGTGTATACCCTTAAAATAACAACTTACGAACATTTCAAGTTACGAACAGCCGTTCGGAATGTATCTTGTTCACAAGTAGAGGAACGTTTGTACTTCCCACAATAAACATTTGCACATTCACACCCTGCATCTACACATGCTTCAGAAAAATAACCATGAACCACACAGATGTTGTTCATAAATAAGCTGCAAATCATTGATTCATATGTAGAAGCACCTGTAGGTGGGTGGGGGGTACTTACCTGGCTGGGAGGTGCCCTTCTTCAGGATCTTCTCCTTCTTGAACTTTGGCACAATGCGGAACATGGAACTGCGGCTATTCCTCTTGCCATAATCCAGGGAGGGGTCCTGGAACACGGAGAGGCTGTCAAACCACCCAATCACTGGCAGAGGCACCCTTGGTGGACGGGGCTAAATGCTGACTGCCTATTGGCTAGGAACTCTTTCTTTGAGGGCAGAGGAGATGTGTCAAGCTGCATCTATTATAACAAGTGAGGCTTTCGACCAGGGAAAAGCCCAAGCAATTCTAAAGCGATTAGGCAGTACAAACAGTAGCCGAAGCCAAGCCACTGTGCTGAGTGTCTGCATTTTTACAGGGTTGGATCATCTATGTCTAGCGTTAAATGCAAAGCAGCTTCCACAATTTCTAAAATTCTCAAAGTCAATCAGTAGTGTAAATATTTGTGAGATTGGTGGGGGGGGGGCTTACCTCCTCGTCGTCGGGCTGCAGGATGTGGTACAGCCAAGGGATCTCAGCCAGCTTCCCCAGCTCCACCTCCACGCTCTGCAGCGCGCTCGACATCAGCTCCTCGTGGGGGGGATCCAGTTGCTTTTTAGTCAAAAACAAGACCAAGTAAGAGGGGAAAACTCACTCCTTCACACAGGGAAGCAAGGGGATCTGGGCAGAGAACATGCACAAGGACCTCAACGACCATCTAATGCAGTGATGTGGACTCCGGTCTGCATCCGGACTAAAACAGAACCGAACCCGAACCAAGTGATCAACACCACCCTCCCCCCACATGTCGGAAAATTTTATCGTTGGGAAATAAACCCCTCCCCCCAGTCGGCAAATTTGAACATCAGAGGACCGTCCCACTTAGTGGATGAATGTTTTTCGAGTCAGTGGAACTTGGCTTGTGTTGCTGATGGAATCTTGCCCTCTGGGAAAAATAGCTGGAGACCCCTGATCTAATGTGGCAATAATTATATGTTGTATGCACAAAAAAAACAAACGAACAAATAAATAAATAAATAAATACCCCCCCCCCCACCAAGTACATCAATCTACATGATGGTCCAAATAAACCACTATTGGTGGAACCCAAAATATTATTCACTGTAACTTCTTCAGCACAACATCATTGACGTTGAAAAGGAATTAAATTCCTTAAATTCAAGCAAAGTGGTGGATGTAGCTGTTCATACCAGCACGATTTCTCAGCACACGTTCAATGCATTGTTTTCGGCTTGCTACACACGATCAAATTACTGAATACATTTACTGACACGGCCGCAACGTAAATTCACATGTAGATGTCCAACATGGAAAACATTACGCTAATTATGGTTATGAGTTTGTTACAGATAATGTTGATCAGTCAGCGGTAATCGGCATTTTGGGAACGTTTTGGTTTCCTGATAAAGTGCACCAACACTGGAGTGAGAGAGTAGTTGTTAAGACCAGGACTGTCCATTGACATTATACTGAATTTGAATATGTTGCTTAAAACAAAACACAAACTCTTTTGAGGTGACATCATCTGGGTGTGTGTACAATTGGAGCAGAGCATCTACAAGTGTCTCCCAGTGACAATTAAGCTAATTTAGCTACAGATAGGAGACCATACTCAGTTTCAGAGAGCCTGATATTTAGTCAATTTTGATTCTGATGTTTTATTCTTATATTTTCAATGTTTAAATGTATTTTATATACTTTTGTACAAGGGTGGCATGGTGGCACAGTGATTAGCACTGTTGGCACACATCTCTAGGACCAGGGTTCCAGTCTTTGCTAGTGTTCCGTGTGTGGAGTTTGCATGTTCTTCCTGTGAGGTTCCAGTCTCCCCTACAAAGTCCAAAAACATGCTGATGTTACTTGAAGTTACCAAGTTGCCCGCAAGTGTGCATATGTGAGTGAAAAGTGTGTGAGTGTGCCCTGCAATGGGTTGGCACCCCATCCTGAGCTCCTTTCTGCTCTACAGACCCCCCCCCCAGCAACCTAGTATAGGGGTTACAGAAGATGATTTTTTTTAACAATATGAAAATAAATATGTGTTGTTGACCAGACACGTCAACAGACGCATTGCCTTTGGTTTACAACTTAGCCTAATTGCAGTTTTAATAATAAATATCAGAACAAATTTTGTTTTCCTAGCTCCACCAAAATTGCACGGAAACGTGAACCCAAAACTGAGGTGTGTTGTTGAACCGAGAATTTTGTGCACCATTGCATCCTTCACACTAAGCATGAAAGAAATGTGTAAAATGGCTGTTTAGTTTACATCCAATTCTATATTACTATTTCTTTTGGTTCAGGTTGATTTAAAACACATATTCGCTTGCACCTGGGTTGGTGCCAGAAACAGTATTGTCACGTGATTCAAACATCATGATGTATCAAGTGGATAAAGTAATAACTTATCTGATATAAACTTATCTCATTACATCTATTTGCTGACAATAAGTATTTCTCATTTGAGAATGCCCTGCATTTCATGTTGGTTTTGGAAAAGGTCAAATGTTGAGTGTCATCTGCAATTTGGCTGAAGATGGTGCAATGTGGCTTGCTGGCCCAGTGGAGGCAGCAGAGAGCAGGCCATACTCACCAGTGACACCCGGCCCACCAGCAGTGATTCAGTCTCATTGTGCAGGGCCTTGACATTACTGGCCACCTCGATGGCCGTGTTCCTGGTCAGGCTCTGAAGAGAATGACAGAAACCAAAAAAATCAACCAGTTACCCCATCCCAGCATAGACCTCAGAAGATCTCCACAATGTCACAAAAATCCCCATGAAGAGGCATCCAGTGGTAATACCCGAAAAGATACTGATTCAGGATTGGCCTCCGCGTAAGGCCTCACCTCAGGGAACTTGGGGTGCGTCTTGTTGAGGGCGTGGGAGCAGGCGTTGACGGCGTGGGCCAGCTCCTGTTCCAGGAGCCCATTGGTCTTGGCAGCCTCACAGATCCTGCCGGCGGGAATGAACACGTTTGGGGTCAGAGATCAAGACGAAGAGGCTGGGAACGATCAGTTGGTGGCAAGTCGGCGTATGCCGGTTATTATGGGATGTGGGGGCGTTACCTGGTGATGAGCTCCTCAGCGGCACGGGCGCACATCTGGATGAGCGTGGCTTCCTCTTCTGTCGCCAGGTCGACAGACTGCTGGGGGTAGAGGTGCGGCCGCAGGGGGGGCTTATCGTACTTCAGCTTGTCCTCCCAGGACTTGAGGGTGTTTTCAAAGGCCTGCGAACACACACGCACTCACAGAAGGAGGTACACCACGCACATATAGGCAGACACACAAAAACAGCCCTCACCCATAGAGGGAGCCCAAGAGCATCGCTTACTCTGTCCCGCGTCAACATTTGGGCCCGGTTTTTGTGCTGGATCTTTATAACCCCAGGGGGCTGGATCCAGGCCTCACCATCCACCTGGATGGGCACACCTTCATCTCCTAGGATGGTGATCTTCACCGTGCGGCACTTGGAGGGCAGGGTGGGCAAGACGTTAGCGCCATCAACACAGCAATGCTGAGCGGGGAGGACGGGCGGGAGCTTACCTGGGCAATCCGGTGATGCTGGAGTTTGATGACTCTGGACACGGCCATCTGCATGCTACCGAACACGGCCACCACCTCCAAGATCTTATCGTCGAACGAGGGCGCACAGAAGATCTGAGGAGAGGAGCGAAGCCCCCAGTGCAGGTGTCAGCGGTTAAACAGCTACAGCTACAGCGTGTACACAAATCACTGATTTCAATGCCAGCAGTCATCCTTCCTTGATGTTTCTTTACACAGTTGATGGCGTCAGATGAGGATTTCTTAATTTAGCCTTAATGATCCAGAGTGTATGCTGCTTTCTCTTCCAGCTAAACGTAATTGTTTAATTAGTCTTGATTGAGCTCTCGAATGAGAGGCACGATTTAAATTATGCCAACATTAAGGCTTGATTAACGAATACTTTTTCAACTGCATCCACCCAAATTAAGGAACAACCTAGCATGGAAGGTGATGGAAAATTTGATCATTTGAAGAATAAACAATGTTACTGCAATCTTAAGTTAAATTAATAAATTATAATTTAATTATACATAATCTTCATTTTTCTTCCTTTAGTACAATTGTAATCTTTTCATTTATTCAATCAACAGATAAGTAAGAGAATGATTGGCAATTCTATCACAAGTTGTCCACTAGAGGGCACAAGAAGGGCGTTTATTTAATGTTGAGTGTCAGTTACTGTTTGTTCTAGTACCCAGCTGTTCTTAGGCCAGAATAAATGGCCTCCAACCACAGATAGACTGTCCTGTTAAACATGAATTTGTTTATCTGTAATACCCAATGGAGGCTGTAAATCTCGAAAATTGCTCCAGGGGGCGCTGGATAAAAGGCTGACTTGCACTTATACCCAACCTGCGCCAGTGTGTCTCATAGGAGGGCAAGAACGAATATGCGAAAACTAGCAGACTCCCGCGTTTCTGTATGTTCTCCATGTAAAGTGTAATTTCATTTCATATGCCTTTCGCTATCGTGCAGCAATGAGACAGGAGTCCTTCCCTTAAAGCAGCAGATTTATGCACTTAGCA
>JAABNX020000001.1:43957373-43974263 GCA_015163995.2 Mormyrus lacerda | reverse complement strand
CCTAAACCAGGAACACGCCATGAACTGCCATGAACTGCCATGAACTGCCATCAACTGCCATGAACTGCCATGAACTGCCATGAACTGGTACAGCTGAAATTCAATTCTTGTTCCTTCGGTCCACATGGCAGAAACAAAGCGAAGAAGCAGAAAGAGACTCAACAGCTGGCCAAATTTAAGCGGGAATAGCCAGGGACGCCACCAGGCTGCAAAAACAGCCTCTGCGTCTCCTCTGGGGGAACGGGGGAGGAAGCAGGAAACCACATAAACAGGAAGTACCACTGCAACACATACAATGCCACGTTCTTTAAATGAAAACAGACTCTGAGTCGCTGACTCAGAACACCAACTCGTATTTACATAAGCTGTAAATCACGTCCGACTCGAGGAGCGAAGGTAACTGATGCTGTAAATCAAACTGACGCATGTGTCAACACTAACACCCGATCTTTATGAAGGTATCTGACAGTGTTCAAATCAGCATCACGTACAGGTCACTTGCAAGGTCTAGCAGACACTGATGTCACTGTGGTATTTTCTGAGACCGCCATAAATTAAAAAGCATGTTTCCCCCCCACACAAACAGCTCATTAACAAAATGACTGAAGTACAAAGCAAAGCAGTGCTACAGAAAGCAGAAGATCAGGGGTGAATGTGAGTAAATGGCAACACCTTAAATACTTCAGTCTAATACAATTTCATGTATTAGACTAAGACAAACTGTCTTTTATCTCAAAAACTTGCAGACCATTCACATTTTGACTAAATTTTAAAGTCTTACTCTCCTCCCACTAAATGTAACATACCAATAAACATAAAACTCAAAACGTGAAAGACCTTTACTGCTTATGAACGCATACGTGCGGTAAAATTTATTATTTTGATATTTTGGGGACCATTTTATCGGTCCCCACAAAAGGAAATTCAAGCACACTATTGTCTCTGGGCAGGCGGGTGTTAGGAGTGTGTCGGTGTGTGTGCGGCAATAGTGTGCGGTAAAATTGTTGATTCATCTGGGCTGTTGGGACTCTGGAAGCACTGCGCACTCCTAGCAATCAAGAAGTCAAGGGCACGCGAACAAGCAACCTACAGGTTATGACTTGGTGTCCTGCATCCCTATGCACCTTCCCGAGATGGGTCCCGATCACAAATAGCACTGGTCCAAGACAAACATGAGAACCAGGGCTTGATTTGAACCTGCATCCCTACACCCGGCTGAGTCACCATACAGCCCTTGTCTTTATTGTTTTGCATGATAATGTCATATGCCTGTTTTAATCTTAGCGCTTTACTTCAGAAATACCAGTAGGTGGCAGCAGTTGTTCCAAAACATGGCATGATACCTATTTGCTGTACAGTGCAGTAAGTGCAGTAAGTTTCTTGGTCATCTACATCAGTGCTTCGCTGGACTTAGTCCATCTCCCCTTTATAAGGTAGTGCTCTTGTGCCCCGAGTGAGATACCAGAAGGAGGAGGCTTACAGGACTGAGATTCCAGCTCTTTGGTGTCCTCGTCCTTTTCGTTGTCCCTGTCTTCCTCCTCGCTCTCCTTCCGGAAATCCGCCGGGGACTGGGGGTCCTGCAGCTCCTCGGTGTGAGCGTTCTGCTCGTCCACGACTGTGGGGGGGGGGAAGCACACCGTAGCTCAACCGCTTAGCCAGCCCTCAACATCTCCGCTGAGTCAGTGGCTACATGAGTCCAGAGTAGGACGTTATCTTTTCAGAAACACCATCACTACTTTCCAATTTCTTTCGGACTTTACAGCACTTTCGTTATCCCTTCGTTAAAATGGCATTTGTCCAAACGAGAGGTTTGGTGCCTCCAGATCCGATGGAACAGCCTTTTCTCAGAGGGACTAAGTTACCCCTGCTGTCCTGACACTCACTCTCACTCTCACTCTCCCCTGGGGTGCAGAAACGTGGAGGAGTTTCTCCAAAACCCTGCTAGGTTAGAGTCACATGCCTCCCACAGCCTGGCCCGTTACTGTCATCCTGCGAATGCATTTTGAGATGTTTTTTTCTCTCTCCCTGGAAAATATCGTCTCTGTCTTCCTGACCCCTATAAGGGTAAATGGCGGCAGCCCCTCTTGGAACGTCCTAAATGTCACACGGTTCGGGGGGAGGAGTAGGGGGCTGCAAATCTGGGCTGCAACATTTTTACTGGCACAGTGTCCTGGCAGCTTTCTTTACGCCTCCTGGCATCGCTCACGCCTCACCCACGCCGCTGAGAACCAGAGCGCCAACGTGACTGAAGCCACCCAGTGCTTTGGCCTATTACCATGTTTCAGTAACAATTTCATGTATTAGACTGAAACTTTCAGACAGCTGCCCTGTCCCTTATTTTAGTCCTGTGATCTGTGTGAGACAGAGGTGCTTTGGGGATGGAATAAATCAGAGCAGATAACCTGATTTACGTTTAAGGAGGCGACTAGACCAATCAGGGCCAACTGGGTGGTGTGGGGGGAAAATCCAGGGACGCAGAGTAGTGATGTCAGGCTGACGGCGACAGCAATTTCAATGTCACGGTGGTGCGGTTTTGAAGCCCAAGCAGCAGGGTGCTGTGTGGGTCAGCGGATTAAGATGCTGGTGATTGAAAGGTTGGTGGGTTCAGGTCCCAGAGAGGGTCTCAGTTCCCACTTGCTTCAGCCATCTGACCCTGTCCTCATAAAAGCGTGTACTGCTTTGAGTAAAGGTGCCTGTTAAATAAAGGATGTGAAGTTGTTCAGTAGGTCTTAAAGGGCCACGCGTCGTATTTCTTTTCCCACCTTCGTCCTGATCGTGTGACAGGCCCCTCCCCTCAATCCCGATACGCAAACCCCATCGCTGAGTGAGCAGCGCCTTCGGGGTGCCGCCACTCACCTTTCTCTGCCTGCTCGACGATCTGCCTCACCGCCTTCTTCAAGCTATTGGCTCGAAGCATGAGCTGCTCTTTGGCCTTGAAGATCTTGTGCGGGGATCCCTTCTCCATGACGCTATCCTCCAGCTTCTCCTTCAGCTCCGTCAGGGACTCCACGCTGTGCTCCTCCAGCTCCTCCACCTCCTCCGGGTCCTCCTCCACGATGGGCGGCGTGCCGCGCAGGGCCGTAGCCTGAGCCTCCACTTGGAGGGATTGGAGGAGCGAGTCCAGCTTCTCGTTGAGGATGGCACACTGTGAAGAACCAAGGATGCGTCACGCCAAAGCGGGCCGTACGGCTTCAGCAGGCGCGGAACAAAAATATAAGAATGTAAGAATAAAACAGGAAACTAGCATTTAAAATAAACAAGCCTTAGTGCCAAATATTGTTCCATGACACGGTGCACTGTCAAGCCTCCAAGTTGTAACACAATCGTTCCTTGTTAGAGCCTGAGATCCGTCCCAACAGCCACGTCATTAAGCAAAATGCTCACTACGTGAAAATCATGGTCGCCCAGGCGTGACTGCGACTGTGCTGAACACTTTACTTCTGCTTTTTATACTCAGTTTCTTTATGAAATTCTCAACAGCATTTTGTACATGTCCACCTCAAAGATCTCTCTCACGCCAGCGTGCGTCGTGGCCAAGTGTCCAAAATCTTTGCAGAAAATAAATTTTATCACCGTCATGTTGGCAAATGGTACCTAACTGAAGAAGTCACTAAATGAGAAGCTCATCTGTACCATGATTGTTTAACATTGTATCAGCATCATTGTTATGATGATGACATTATAACTAATATATACAAAATATACATTATAACTATTATTAGCAATTTTCCAAAAGTGCTTAGCTTACTTTAACTTGAAAATGATCACCTGAATTTTAATACAGGAGTAACTTTGTCATGTCGTTTGGATCTCAGTTGCAGCAGCACTAATGAACCAAAAACCTTCTGGTTCCAAGTCTGTGCCTTTAGCTGCTATACTACTGGCTAATATCGACAGCAGGCCGGGACACCGCCCTCACCTTCACAGACATGCTCTCGGCCTCGTCTGTATTCTCCGTGGCTTTCTCGTACGACTTGCCGACTTTGGCGACGAAGTCCTTGACCGTCTCACAGAGCACCCTTAGAGTAAAGAAGCAGAGAGAGGGTGAGCTGGCAGACTCCCCCCCCCACCATGGGCCAGGGCACTTTCTATAGGCGTGATCGCGGAGGACCCACTTGGCGGAGGAGATGACGACGGAGTGCTGGTCCGAGTTGAGGATCTTGGTGAGGTGGGCAGCGACTGAATCCTCATAGGCGGATATCTGGACCTGCTGGAGCACAGCGCACACGAGAGGAAGGGGGCCGTCACAGCACAGACATACGAGCGGCTCAGAAAACACACCCAGTGCTTAAGGAATTCATAAAGACTAACCGCATATTTTATTGAAATGGAGTTCAAAATTTTATATCTAGGTTTAAACCAGAGACCCCCCCACCACAAATGATGACAGCTAGACAGCTACTTCAAATGATCACATAAGGAGCTGTGGGTGGGGGGCATTCCACCCAGGAATGGGCCCCCCCTTGGTATTTTTGGCTCTGACCGTGAGTGGGCCCCTCTAGCCTCTCTACATTGCATAGATCAGGTGATGATACCCCAGACACGGCTTTGGGTGATGGTACCTGGCTCTCCTCCGCCTCCTCCGGTGTGGCGGGGCAGCTGTGTTTGGGAGGTATCTTAATCTCGTAGGTCATTATGCTCCACCTGCAAATGAGGAGAGTAACTATCGGCATCGACAGCTGCATCTGCGTCTAATGCTGGTGGAGGAACCAGGGCTACCCGGATTTTACACTGCTGGTATCAAGACCAGCAAAACTTCACATGCGGCAATGAGGAACTGGGATATAATATGGGGGAAGCTGGCGTCACAGCAGGCAAGCAGCTCGTGGGTCAGCTGACTAAAATGCTGGGGAAGGCAGGAACAGAACCGGTGTCGTACCTTTGAAAATTTTCTAATTACAGAAATAGGTAGAATATGTAGGTATGTATGTTGCTTTAGATAAAGCAAAAAACAAACAAAAAGGTGCTGAATAAACAGAACAATTTTATAGTGGTTGGGCTGCCACAGATCTCTTGCAGATCAGGTTTAGATTCAATTAGATTCAACTTACGGAGTTACAGAGCCAATGAAATGCATTTAGAATCTAGCCAGGTGCAAATAAAATACTTTAACTTATTTTATAAAATACTTACTCACCATATTTATACAATTATAAATATGGTGCAGACAGGAAGTACATAGCGCATTATGGTGCAATGGAATATTTCCTTTCCTACTCCGCACCAGGCAAACATACCGGTCGAGCATCTTGGTGCTGGCCCTCTCCAGCTTCTCCAGGATCTGCGGCAGCTGTGCGTCATCGTCGCAGGACGGCCCCCAGCCCAGCACCCGCGCCAGGTCATTCCCCGTACCCAAGGGCAGCACCCCCAACTGGCACTGCAACGGGCGAGAGCACACGAAACCGGTTCAGGCGATGGCCTCAACATCGCCCCCATCAGGCGGCACGGCGGATGAGGAACAGCGAACCCGCCTACCTGTTTGTGGAGGCTGAGCTTGTCGATTTCGGACAGGACCCAGCCGACGCTACCATCTCCTCCACACACGAGGATCCGGAAGTTGTCAAACTTCTGGAACAGACGCAGACTGAGAAAAAAGAAGAGAAGATCAGTGAAAATTTGAGTATTTATGTATAACAATACTCAACTGTTTCTAAGCAATGAATTAAGAACAATCATGTATTATTCAAGTAAGGGTTAATGCACAAGACGTACATTATACCTTTTTAAACACACAGCTGCAGAGGCAAAGAACCACCATGTGTTTAAAAATGTATAAAGCACAAGTGAATTCACCCATGTGTTCCACAGTTAGAGGCAGAACTACTTTCTCCCACCAATGGTTAAACATTTCAGTTTATTTACCATTAATTTTAAAGTCTAAATCTGGAATTTTAAGTCACATTAATTAGGATTAAATATTATAATAGCCTATTATAAGGGACCACTGTGATTCACCTGGCTGGCAGTACATGTGCACATATAGAAAATTAACCAACCTCTTCTGACCAATTAGATTTGTGAATTCCACAGCGTCACAGTTCTGAACATGAATAAAACTTTATTCGTTTAAAACTGAAGGATCGGTGGGGCAGGTCGTGAAAGCCTCAGAGTTCAGCCCAACACCACAGCCGTGCTGAAAGGCCTGGTTTCTGCTCACCCTAGGTGAGGGCCGCCATTGACCAGGTCAAAGACCTGAGCGGGGTTGAGGAGCTGCTTGAAACGCCGCAGGAACTTAACCCCCTGGTTGTCGCCGCTCTTGGAGTTGACAAAGACCAGGAGTGGGCTGGCACAGGAAGGGGGACAGGTGGCCTTCCAGAAGCCTGCGGGAAATTTGAATTCTTAGCGGATAAAAATAAAAAAGGCAATCATTCCCCACACTGATGGCCAGATGAGTGACATCAGGGCTGAATTTCCAAGAAGTGCCTCCCTCCACGCAGCTTTTAATTTAAGGGATTAATGAGTGGAAATGTCATGGATTGCATTTACAGCACCAGGTGCTGTACAGGATAATCTGAAACACATGCGAGCGTAATGCGTAACGGAGCAGAGCCGTAAAAGAACAGAGAGCACTCGGCGTCGGGCCGAACGTGCAGTTTATTGATGGCTGTTTTGCTAAGCTCAGCCCGCTTCAGGCGACGGCAGCCCGCGAGCGATACGAGACGTTTCGGTAATTTAATAGCTCCTTCAGACACTCATAATTAATGGGAGACATGTTAATGAGGCTTTTGTGCAGCCGGGTTCTCGATATGAGAAGCCATTCGACGCAAAATGCACCTCTAATGTGCTGCATTGTGGCCAAAAAAAGGCGGAAAAATGGAAGGAGGAATAAAACAGCAAAGTACGACGAACACACCCATGACAGATTAACACGGGAAATTACTGCTAATTAATCAACGCTCTTCCCTCTGTGATGAAAGACAAATCTTTTTACGGTGCTTAAAGAAGTTGGCGCTATTAGGTGACTATTTCATGAATTAAAAAAATAAAAAATAAAAGAGAATAAAAGTGTTGATAAGCACCCACAAGGGTCTGTAACTGTGCACAAGGGTCTGTAACTGTGCACAAGGGTCTGTAACTGTGCATCTTTCATTCAGAAATATGAGCTTCTCCTGCATGAATGTGCCAAACACGCCTTTGCTTCTGTACGTCAGTCTTTGTAGGCAAATGACTGATATTTCTCAGGATATCAAGAAGTATGTTTTATAGGGAGGGGGCAGCATTTTTTTGGGGGGGGGGGGGGCGGTAGACCTTGAGAAGACACAGCTAGCAGGCAGACATTTCTCACAAGGTCCTAGCATATGCTGCACAACTGCTGGCAGCCAATCAGGATGCGCTGTTGACCCCGGGGGTGGGGGGGTGATTCCACATACTTGATTGCTGATAATAAGGAACAAGCCTGCGGGAGGAGTATCCATCCAGCCGCCCCCCCGCCTGGCGCCCACCCCCATTTCACATCACTATCATTTCTGCTTATTCACCGGCTTGTTTACCACTTTCCTCACACGTGTAGCACCACAATACTTTGGTACTGGAGTCGATATCTGAATCAACTTCGGACACTATTGATATTAAGCCTATCTTTGTTGCTCATTTGCTTTCGTTTCTCCTAACTCGTCCGGTACATGCCTCTCCAATTAAAGTCCGGCTGCTCTCCCACGGGGCTTTGGATGAGCGGTTGACAGAAAGACGGGAAGACCGAGGCACGCGGGACGGGCCGCGGCGCTATTGTTAGTCCTCAGCGCCCGCCTGGAACGTGTAAACCTTTGCCTAGAATAGCACTCTTATCCGACTGTCAATAACCACCCCCGTGCCACGAGCTATTACTGGAACACGGCGGCGCAAACGGCATGTGGAGTCAACAGCAACATAATAAGATCCATGTGCAGATTAATATCTGTGGAGGGGCAGGGGGGGGGGTGTTTCACCATCAGTGCTGCGACAGCTGTTATTTTTATTAGTTGCGAGAACACACGTACAGACCGGTTTTCATGTTTTGCTGGAAAGCTTCACTGTTAAACTAACGGAGCAAAGCAGACACCTCGGGGAATCGACCCCAAAACCTTTGACTCTGTAATTAAGACAATTGTGGGCAGAGCGATAAATGGCAGACCCCAGGCTTCGTTCCCAAGTTTATATGGGGGGCGGCACAACTTAATATTTAAAAGCAAAGGTCTATTTAACAGAACAGCAATACTTCATTGATTCCCTGTGGGGAAACTGTCCTTTGGCCTATCTTCCTCATCATGAGACACATATACAGGTGAGAGAGCAAGTTGGGGGGGGGGAATCACAGCACAGGATCAGCTAGTGTGCAGCACCCCAGGAGGACACTTCACAAGGGCCCAACGGCAGCACCAGTCTGCCAGGCATGAGATTCGAACCCATGACCTTCTAATCATAGCTACATTAAATACTTGGGTCATATGCCCCCCCCGCCCAGTTCCTACATCCCTGTCTGTATGACTCAAAGGAGAGGAAGATGTGAAAAAAATCCCTGCGCTTGTATTTGTGCAAACGGCGAATAAAGCATTTCACTTTCATTTCATCTAAGTGACGATATACTTCAGTGAGAAGCGGAGCGTTTTATTTGAGGGCCAGCAGGGGGCGTACCGTCCGAGTCGATGCTGTTGAGGGCTGTGGGCGGGATGATGGACACCTTGCACTGGCCCAGCGGACATTTGCGGGGGTACAGGTCCATGCAGGCTGTATGCACCTGTCCGGGCACATGGAAGTTAGCCAGTTAAATCGGGCGCTTAACCTGAACTACCGTCATCTTAGGCAGGAACCTAAATGCTTAACACCATTTCAGCGTCTATAGCTATCAGATGGCAAGAACTAGGGTCAGTCAAAAAATACTCATATAGGGACAGGAATCAGATAAAAACAGATATACAAATATATATGAACTGATAAATGCATGTATAAGCTGGGTGATCGGCGGTCACATGACAGGGGCCTCACCATGGCCTTGCACCAGAGGCATCGCCAGTCCTGCAGCCGGAGCACGCTCCCGCACGTCTTATCGCACACGGCGCATTTGGCGCTGACGGGCAGGTTCCCCTCCAGCCACTGGTGGGGCATAGCGATCTGCGGACCGCATGGACACACTCGGCATGAGAGAGGTCAGGGGCCCCACAGGGGGGGTCTGGATGGGACAACATGGATGCACGCACACACACACACACACACACACACTCGGCATGAGAGAGGGCAGGGATCGCATGGGGGGGGGGGGGTTGGACAGCACAATACGGGTGCCTTCACTCACTCCATCCTCGTCCTCGATGATGTCCTTCCCGATGGAGGCCAGTGTCGTCCATTTGCAGTTGTTTGTCGCCCTAACGGCACAGCGCTTGTGGGCTTTGAACTTGCAGACTTTAACAAGAAAAAAAAAAATCAGAGGCTTAAGTCCATGATGTGTCCTGTATTGCAGTAGTAAAGCATTAAAGCAACAAGGGCAGAAAGGGGCGTGGCTAGTCAATCTGGGCCCCCAGAAAAAACATTTCACAGAGCAGGAAGGGCCCACAGTACAATTTGGAACCCCAATAAAGTGCTGGGCGCCCTGAATCTGTCAGGCTGTCCGTGTCCCTCCCCGCTTCTCTTATAGTATAGGCAAGTTTTAACCTTTTAACCCACTGCATCAAGTTAATCAGACTGAGAAGGAAAACAAAATTCCTTTGTCACTCTTTTTTTGCCAGGTGCCTGTTTCTTTAAGGACGGGCAGCGATCGTTTCCCTGCAGTGCCCTGGAACAGGTCCGTGACACCAACCAGCACACGGGACTGCATTACACCATGTCAAACAAGCCCCTTTTGAATTACAACCCTCAAATAAAACAGAAAAGCATTACATGCAGCGTAATGGCAGGTAAAGCCAGGCGAAGAGGATGTCGTGAGCATCACTGCAGCAAGTAGCAGAAAGAGCACATGACGGCACGCATCCAGGAAACTGGGGGAAATGACGGGCTTTATGGCTTAAAAGCTCCGAAGGGCCGATTCCGATCTCCTGAAGATGAGTCGGACACTCCTGACATTCTGCGTGTGTTTTATAAAACGTGGACATTAGAGGAAAGCGGGCGCATTGAGTACATAATCAAAGGGCTAATGTAAAGTTCTATCAGCCCATAAAAGGAGAGCGAGCGTGTCTGGACACGCAAACAGAGAGGACTCAGGCCCCGCTGGGATAATTTACAGGGGAAATAAATGAACTGGCTCCTTCTAATGTTTCTTTGCCAGTTTGGGTCTGAGGTGTGAGACATCAGAGCGGAGTTGCTCTCTGCCGTTGTCTTATTCATGGGCCTGAAGCGACATAAAGGCAGGATGAAGTGTGTGTGTGTGTTTTTAATTTCTGATTTGAATGACCTTCTTCCGTTAGGAAACGATCGATATGACGATACTGTCCCAAAATGATCCACAAACTCTAAACCCCATCCAGTGGGATAGGAGAGTGTTTGACATTGAGAGAGAGGCACATTTTAATAATCTCAGGCAGCGAATGGACATGGAATGAGACTGCGGACGTTAATTTGCCTGGAGTGTGCCTGAGAGGACTGTCCTCGTCAACACGGGTGGACCCCCCCATCCAGCCATCTAAATGCCTCCTGGGCCACTAGTTAAACGTGCTGCCAGCCTCCAAATCACCACTGCGGGTGGCCACATTTTACCCAGAAAAAAAAAATTACTTAGGCTCATTGCCTCCGCAGCGCTGGTCGAATCCTAACGTTGCACGGCCTAAACCCTTAATACTGGCTCCGCAGACTGTGGACGTCTAAAATTCAGACGGATTAGAAGGATTTGCAGTAACACCGCTAATTAGCACGCCGCAGACGAGCAGCAGGGGAAGCGATAGGTCTGACTGAGCACAGCCCCCCACTCGCAAACACGGTGCGTTTGTACCTGTTGGGGGTGGGACAGAGAGTACACAGCTTCCAGGCTCTGGGGAATACAGCCATTTCTGAGCCAGGTCTCCCGCCGAGCATACAGGAACATCCGGAACCGCGCCAGACCGCGTACAGTGCCGTGCATAAGGAACAGGCCGGCTCTGTTAACCGGAGGCAATCCCAAACTCGCCGCCTCTTTAAAGCCAACTGCAGTCATAGACCGCCAGACATTTTCACTAATTCCACATCACACCCATGTCCGGAAAAGGCACACGCCCTAAACACCACACCATTAGCAGAACTTTATTACGTTACGCGAAATGACAATTATGACATCCGGCTAATGGGCTGAACCAGTTCGGGAAACTCGAGCCAAATTGGACAGCGAGAAGAATGCAATCCGCCTCCTCCGCTCCACCGCAAATTCGACATCAATTTTTATCGATCTGTGCCCACAAGACCTCGAAGAGAAGATGAGCAGGTAGGAATCTCTCCCTCCTGGTGATAACTCCATTCCCTTCCCCTGCGCACCTCGTTCTCCATGCGAGGCAAACCGCTTCATATCGGGTGCAGTTTCCACAGCTTCACAAGTAGAGCCTTGTGATAACGATGCAAAGGTTGTTGATTCAAATCCTAGGGAGCCCACATGAATTGGAAACTCCCATTCAAGCGTAAGCTGCTTCAGACAAAGGCATCAGATTAATTAACGTAACGTGTCTGTGCCATTTGCACAACACCCCAAGCTGTCTGCACAATATATTTGATTGTCACAATTTAATTATTCACACGTTCATTATTTTCTACCTCTATTTTGCCTTTATTCTGTTTACTGGTTTTTGTCTTAATTGTATGTTTAGTTGTACGTTTACATCTTGCCACCACCTGCACCGAAACAAATCATTTGTACTTTTCGTCCCTACTGAATAAAGATTTTGACTCAGATTCTTTGTTTTGCTACCTAAATGCCCAGCACCTCGCCAGCATTCCCATTTCGGAGACAGCCTCCATATTTTTCAAAGATTGTTTACAAAACGTCGCCTTGCAAAATTACAGCGAGGTTGACTCAAACCACGCTGTCATTGGCTTCAGTTCAGCATGACGGGATGCACACAGTCATGAGACGGACGGGCATGAGACGGCTGACGGCCCGCAAACGGATGGAGCGTTGCTCGCCTCGGAGCTCTCCAGTGGTTTAGCAAAACCGGCGTGACCGCTGCTATATTTACTTCCTGCTAATCGTAGCTCTCACGCCTTGACGGGCACCATCTGCAATGCATTTTGCTAATTAGTGCCATACTGCCACATGATTTTTAGCCATCAGTATGCATAATGCGTGCACACACACCACACCGTGGGTATTACGTTTGGGATAGGATGAGCTGATCCCCGTTCTGCAGAAAGGCACGTACGCGCACACACACACACACACACACACACACTCGCAGATTTTTCTAAAATTCAATTTCCCCTTGTGGGGACTGAAAAAATAGTCCCCACAAATAGTATCACATTGAGAAGAGAACATGACTGACAATGTATAAAGATTCTTAAACATTTGGTTTATATATTAAAGTAGCTGCCTACAGAGAGGTGTCAGGCATTAACATCTCAAGCCAAATCATAAAGTGATAAGCCTTGAATTCACTGCAACCCCTGGCAGCTGTAAGTCATGGACACCTATTCTTCTATTAAAATTTGAGTCTTCCGCAGTGACCAACATTGGGCCTACATTGGGGTGGTACCACGGGGACACATTTCCCAGCTGATTGGCCCCTGGAGTGCCCGCTCCCCTGTCACTCAGCGATTTGAAACACATGATTGGCTGACAGTATGGTCGGCCCCCTCTGTATGAATTACGGCCCTTCTTATGCCACCCATCGTAAAAAAAATTCTAGAATCACCCCTGCCTGTGACAGAGGGGGAAGGGGATCCAAGATGCAGCCCAGCGATGATAGGAAAATGGTTACGATGTCTTGTTGGATGACAGTGGGGGGGACAGATGGACATGGGGGGGATCCGGACGGACGACGGAAAGGGCGCCCACTTACCTTCACAGGAGAGGCCATGCGAGGTGACCCCCGACAGGCTGTCCCGGCAGACGTTGCAGAAGGTGGGGCGGGCGTGGGAGCAGGCATACCAGTTGTGCATCCCTGAGAAATGTTCCACATTAAACTGTGCCGTCTAGCAAAGGAGAAGTTAGACAAATTGGCGGCGCCAGGATAAAACTCCAAGCCCTACACACAGCAAGTCAAACAGAGCTGAAACATCCACCCAGAAGCGTCCGGCGCATCCCTCCCCGCCCGACGTGCAAGGGATGCGTCAGAGACCCTCCCCGGCGCGGACCACACCGTACGATCCCGATCGCGCGGCTTCGGGAAGCATCCACCCGGGCCTAAGGCTCCGCCTCCTCTGTGGCACAGCCAGAGGGACTCTACGGGGACGCAATATCACTGACGGCGCACAAACGCCGGGGCTCCAAGGGCCCGACTCCCCACGTACGTCAAGGAGCCTGAGCCGACCTCGGCCGGGATCCTAGGGTGTGGTTTTCCCGCTCGGTGAGAGAGAATCTTAGGACATCTTGTATTTATGTCAAAACAGAGCATAAGTAATATATTCAGCAGCTAAAGGTCTTTAACTACCGTCATTATCCAACTAGCTGTCAGATAAATGCACACTTCACTCATGCTGACTTTTGATTCAATCCAATTTACTGACACCAGATCAGACACAACAGAAGTCGATTCAACCTCCACCCCCCCCACCCCCAGTAGAAGCTAGCAATTAAGCAGCACTGCAACTGAGCACAGACCCCCCCCTCCCCCATACCCCCGCAGTCGTAACAGGCGATCCCCCTCCTGCAGTAGCCTGTTACCAGAGACTCTGCACAGGGAGGGAGGAAAAGCACAGCAGAAAGAATGCAGGTCTGTCATGCACTCTCTTTTTAAGGTCCCCATGCAACGAGACAGATTCTTACATAACATGCGCGAGGTGGGGGGGGGGGTTGCTTTGGAATTAGGCTGAGGCGTATTCCCAATGCGACCGTGAAACCGACATCGGGGAGGGAGGAACTGGCGACAGGCAGGGAATACGAGGGGGGGCTCGCCGACTCTATTATCAGTGCTCTGCATTATCTGTGGCATCTACTCGAATCGACCCCCCCGATTTGAACAGGCAGCATGCGGCACCAGCGAGGCGGGCGACTCTTACCTCATAATGTTCCCTGGACTGGACAGATTTTAGGGAGCTGATCCAGTCCTCCATCTCTTTCCTGTTCTCCGCACAGAGGATGAGCCGTCGGAATGGAGTGATTACCTGAAGCGGGGAGATTTGTGAGAGACGAGCCCCGCCTGCCCTTCCCGCCAACCACTGAGCGGCTGGGGAAGAGTGTCCCCCGTTTAAGACACGAGCCAGGACACCCCTGCCTACGTCGATCCCCCCTCCCCCCGCTAGACTCCTCCTCCGTCGTAAGCTCAGCTTGAGTGAGATCCAGTCTGCGAAGGAAAACTGCAAGAGGCGTTTCTTAAGACAGCCGCCCGCTCCCCACCCCACCTCTGAGGACGCAGCCCTCTTTGGTGCCCGTGCACTCTTAATACCCACATTATTTATTGATCACACCCTACGTTCCGCCCTGGCACTGGGAATGCGCCATCTACGAGACCGCACCCAGTTTGAGAGACAGGGAGAAACTGTTCACCAACACCACCCCCCACTCCAGGACCCCTTTTGGTACATTCCATAATAAACTGCACAAACTTTACAAAAACAAAAAATGGAAATGAAGCTGCTCATTTGCTTATTTCTACCGAGCTTCCAACACGTGGCTTAAGGTCGGCCCAGATGAGCTGATCCATGCCGTGACGGCACATCTGAGGAACGTGAGAAAGGCACGTCCAGACGTGTTTATATTGCCGCGCTGACATTTCACTGCCCTTCACGATTCAGCTCCTCCGCCTGTGGAAGACGACGGTGAGCGGCGAGATGCCGTTACATTACCACCACGCATCTGGGTGACTGGGACTAATCAGCACAGAGTCGTGCAGCCGATTTAACAGAACCGCGTGTCGCCCCAGATATCCAATGATGGCAAGGGTGTCGGCACGCTTGGGTAGGTTAAGGCGCTTTCACCACAGCCGATCATTGGTCTATATCAACAATACCGGGTACGGACGCTGTGCCGGTGAGTGGAAGGCGGTGGGTTCAAATCCAAGGCTCAGCACAGTGAAGCCATTATTAGGCACATAATCAAGGCTTTCAGGGGGTGTGGCCTGTGCATCACAATACGAAGTTATTTCTGCCACCATGAGCATGAAAGAAAGCTTGCTTCAAAGCCTCTATTTAAACACCTGAAAACCATGCAGGCAACTTATAAGAGTGAGTAAAACTTCTTCACCGCCGTCTGTGGAAATATCAGGCTCACTGGAGAAAATGACCGCCGTTCCCGATTACCGCGACTCACGCAACAGCCCATATGGAATCAGCCCATGCGAGGCTCCTCCACTTTTCAAGGACTCGCCCAAGAAAGACCAGAAAAACGTGTGTAATCAGGCCCCGCCTCTATTCACCTGGAAAGGCTCCCCCGCGCAATGCCACGAACTAACGCTTCGGATAAAAGGCTCACTCTCCAGCAACAGAACTTCAGATTAGTGTCGTCTCTTATTAAAGCATCCGTCCCCCGACCGTTAAAGCAAAAGCACTCGGAAATCGCGAATCAATTTTTATCTACAGCTGGCTGCAATGTCTCCGGTAATCACGTTAGCATCGAACAGCGCCCATCACCACCCTCCGTACCTCCCAAGCTTTCCGGCCTCTCACACTAAAAGGTTCCTTCGGAAAGACTGCATACCGCCTATTACTTTTTAATTTTTTTGCCATTACAAGCTTCATTATAACAACATTGATTGAGGGACAAGGTTTATACAGGGAGCAGCAATGAATGTCAATACATAAAGTCATAAGCTTTTAAAGACAGTCTGACAGGCAGCCTTCTACATCAGCGTGTACGAGATGGATGAAGAGGCAAAAAACAAGGCAAGATTTACGACCGTCACTGGCATTCTGGTTAATACCCAGAGTCAACACAATCACACAGCTATTTGTTCAAAAACAAATGTTACCGAATGACAAAAGGAGCACTTGCGCACGCACAGTTTCATCTCAACACACACGCGCTCTTTCCTCCTCCCCTCAGCCCATTCCCTCCCCCTCTCTCTCCTTCAGCTCGTCGTGACCGCTGGTTGCGTAACGGAGCTCCCATCTTTCGGGTCAGGTCTGATATAAGCGACCGCGCCCCGGGGGACGGTTCTCAGACGTCTCTGCTTCACATCTCACTCTAAATTAGAATAATGCACTATATGGGCTTACTGCGTCTTCAGGTGGGGATTTAAATATATAAACAAAATATATAACTAACACAGACACTTAAACGCGCATTCCATCGGAACTCCTGAAGGTACAGTACTCCAGCACAGACCCCAGACTGGACTTTTCTTTATATTTTATGTATGTATATATGTACACAGGAATGGAATCCCGATATCATTCAGCCCTGTGATAACAGAATCAGGTTTATTTAACACCAAATACTTTCACATACAAAAACTTCACTCCGGGGTGCCATGCAAAACAATCAAGGACGATCAAGAAAATACATTTCATACAAAAATAAAATAAGATAAAATAAAATAAAGATTGCCACGTGCAGTAGGCGGGGGCTGAATTCTGGAGGCTTTGGTGGAAGAGCCTTTAGAGCAAGCTGGTGGGGCCGGTACACCCCCCCCCCCAGCTGGAAGAGCAGGGGGGGTTGCAGGAGCAGCCCAGTGACAGGCCTGTCTGGGAATTCAGCCCCCCCTGGGGCTTCCAGCAGCTGCGGTGACTGCAGCATGGAGCGTGTCCTGCCAGCTGCCCCCTTACTCACTAACGCCCCACTTTACTCACTTAGCGTATGTCTAATCGCCGTGATGGAACGACCGGCACATTAAAACAGCCACTGGAAAGCCTGACTGAGCCACCCCC
>JAABNX020000001.1:43921494-43953894 GCA_015163995.2 Mormyrus lacerda | reverse complement strand
GTCTGCAATCCTGTGCAGTCTTTTAGCGGTGACTCACGCACGTCTCATTAATATGGCACAATTAACAGGACGGGCCACTTACCGTGAAGCTGTTGTTGACATTCTTGGTGCTCGATTCCGCCACGCTGGCGTCAGACAGATCCACTTCGTCGAAAATGAGGGACTGTGGAACGGGATGGAGGGGGTGGAGGGGGGTGGGGAGAGAGGGCAGAGGTTGGTGGTAAAGAGCGGCGATCGTAGACGCATGCACAGCACGGCTGCTGCCAACCAGCGTCAAAATACATGCCGAGGAAGGAATCTGCCAAGAAAAATCTTCTCCGGAGATTCTCTGCGTCTTATATTACCAGGGATGCGCATAACTGGTACACAAGTATGCATTTGTGGCATAAAGTGACACGCATGGAAATTTCTGGTAATAGCAGTGCAAATACATACTCATTTCATGTACATTTGCACTGTTACGGCAAGAAATTACTATGCATTTTAACCTCTTTACTGATAATGCATATTTCATTCTCGGTATAAGGGTTAAAATGCGGGTAATTCCTTGCAACAGCGCAATGAACAAAAAAATAAGTAGGCAATTGCCATATTGGTGAATGCGTACTTGTGTACCAGTCACGTGCATCCCTGTGCAGTATCACAAAGATGTAACAAACTTTTGTTATCTTAAGATATACACAGACATGCAATTGGCTCTTCCCCTCAGACCGGACAAATGCCCCAAATGTGAGTGCATGCATTCCGCATGGGGCACCTTCCCCAAGCGGCGGCTCACCATGGATGCCATGCTGATGATTCCCACCCCACCCTGCCTCCCCAAGTCCCTGGTGCTCTGCGTGGCTGCGAGAGCTGGGCGCTGGGCTCGGAGCGGAGATGTACCACTGTGACAGTGCATCTAAATGCCCGTTTGCCTGAAAGACCTCAACCCGCAACCCTAATTTGAAAAACCTACATAAAAATGCATTTTTGCATTTAAGCTCTGACACTGTCGCTGACATTTTAAAAATCCTTATTACAATTGAGTTGTGCTATTGAACCTTCTCAGAATTCAGGTTCTTAAGCCACTTCTCAGTTGAACGAACTGATTTTTGACTATAACGAACCTTGGGTCTTTTCCTGCAGCATCTCTCACATCTATATCCGTATGAGGAGCAGTGCATTTTGGGTAATCAAATCACATCTGGTGCGTTTAAAAGGAGGTAGCGGCAGTGGTGTGGGGGGGGGTGACTATATTGGGTTATTACAAGTTGCGCGGTCTAACAAGGGGGTAGCCACCTTTTCTAGAGCCTGAGCAGGAGATCCCCTGCCAGAACAGATTGATTTGTCCCCCTAGGCATGACGTCACGCACAGACTCTGTGGTCCATGCAGACTTATAGCTTTTTCTCAATATTACTAATCTAAGATGTGGAAACTAGGCCTCAAACTGAAGCAAGAGCAACTTTCGTCAGAAAACTCACAGCTTCTTTCTAATCAATTTTGTTTCAGTGCCAGCGCTAATATACAGTAACTTTCTTACACGTTTTCTGAGGTATCACTCTAGCTTGTTTATCATACAGAAAAAAATCGCTAGTCTTGAACGCACGACTTGGGGCCAGTTCTAAAACCCTATAATAGCAGGAAAGCAAGACTCTTTCATCCTACACGAGGCTAAAAGTGTCCTGGAAATCTGAGTCAACTGTACGGTAAAAATCCGCAGCGCAAATGTGGAAGAAGGATTTTTTTTTGTACCACCTACGCTGCACCCTGGAGAATCTTCAGCACAGATTCTTCAGCAAAAGATCTCACTCTTTTTTTGAGAGACGCTGAAGACATCATTGATCGAGAAGGACCCCAGTATCCCGTATAAATGGGCATTTTGTCCTGCGGGGACCAGTGAGTTGAGGAACCACGTCTTAAAATGAGACTTTCAACCCAGTGGGCAAAAGCGCAAAGAAGGGGGGGTTCTGAAGTCAGGGAAAAGTGGAATGTTGGGGAATTCACATTACATGCAGCGGTCACATGACACGCGGCGATCACATGACACGCAGAGCCGGTCGCTCTGTCCACACCTGAAGAGCACTACGCGGGGAAGACGAGGCCGTGCAATGAAGCCCCTCCCCTTGGAGATGTAATGGCAAAAGGGGGTGGTCCTTCCTGCCCCCCCCCCAGACAGCCCCCTTTTATTCAGGAGGGAGACATATGCTGGCAGTATTGAGGCACAAACGTACGAACGGACGTACGGACGAACGCGGGACAGGACACTCGTGATTGGCATCGCCGGGGTCTGTTTGACAGCAGGGAGGGGGGCCATTCTCCATCATGGCGAATGAGAAGCAATGCAGAGAACTGGCGTCCCCCGGGGGGTGGGTGCCGGGGGGGGGGGAGGGCGATGCCAGCCGTGGACTTGAAGCGACGTGGTGAGGATAAGCAGATGCCCCCCCGAAGCCTGACGCTGCCGGTGCGGCCGCTGCTGCTGACCCGGCCTGTTACCAAACCTTCCTCTGATCCACCGGCGCCCAGAGAGGGGGGGGCGCGGCGTGGCCCGGTCCAGCACATGGAGAGTGCCCTCCAGAAAACCCTGCTCCGGGACGCCCGGTGCGCTCTCTCCTGCCAACGGGCCAGCACGCCACCCCCCTGCGACAGTGCAAGTACATGGGGGGGGGGCGTTAGGGCCGGCGCAGTACCCAGGGCTCATCGCTAGGCGGCAGTGTCCGAAGAAGTCGACTACGCTCTCCACGGGAGCAGAGGCTGGGCTTCACAGAAACCGTCACGTTAAAACACCGTCTTGGGACTCTTTCTCGGGCGGTACGAATTCTACGGGCCGACAAGGCTCATCGACATCATCGACGACGGCGGAGGCAGTGCCCGCCAGCAACCAAAATCCCCCAGCTGCCTCTACCCGGCCCGCCCTCAGCTCCACCCCCTTGCCCCCCCCCCCACACCCAGACTGGCTTACCTTGGCATCCTTGGCATAGTACAGCGTCCTCCCCCGCAGCTTAAAGTATCGCTTCTTCCACCGCTGGAAGGAGCTGGTCTGTTTTAGCAGTAGCCCTTCCTTAATGCTTGTCTGCAAGGGAGACAGAACGTGGCGTAATTACCAGGGTAACAGTAACCAGGTCACCAAGTGGGAAGGTGATGCAGTGGCCTATAAGAGCCGTCCTGCCACACAAATCCGCCGCCTGGACATTCGTATGTATTAAATTTATCGTTTTATTTATTAGTACAGTGCAATGTGTTGCCATTTCCTGTGCATGTCTTGCGGCACTGATGTCACCTCTGACTTTGTTGGGTTTTGTCTTAAGTTTTATTTGCACAACTTCATCGCCGACTTTGCACGCACGTTTTTTTTTTTTTTTTTTTACCCGCTCGCGTTGACCAAGCGTCAAGTGATGCGATTAATATAGGGATTTGATGTGACTCAGACATTATCAATCTGCTGCGAATCCCTGCAACTGGGTACGGGCTAAGGGACGCGGTTTGGTATAAGGCTGGGGGCCGAGGGCCCAATGAATCAGAATGTGTTGACCGTGAATGGCATGTGGGATTCCCCCCTGAAAGGTGAGGCTGAGATAATTTTGGGGGGGGGGGGGGTGTAGCTGATGTGTTAAAACACTGTGATTGTGGCAGAGCAAAGCCAACATCTGAGCCAAGCCCCAAATCCCCAACTGATCCAGGCACTACCTGACCCTACTTTCTCCAAAAAATAGAAAATGAAAACACATGTTGCTTTGGATAAAAGAATCTGCTAAACAAATGAAAAGTCTCATGAGACGAGTAAAGACACAGATGCGCCATCAACGTTTTCTCCATCTGCCGACTGGCCACTCTCAAGCACTACAGACACTCCAGCCAATAAGAAATGACGAGACAACCAATCAGAAACACGCGATTTGGCTGGGTGAACGTCGAGGCTCCGTCCAATGACATCTCACCATGAGTGTTACAGATGTGCTGCATCTGATCCCCATTTCAGTGATGCGCAGTTACACGCATCAGTCGCTATGGATAATTTAAAGATGACAAAATCAGGATTTTCTATTTGCAAAACTCTCGACATATTATATGTACAGACATTTGCAGGTAAAATGAACAGTGAACAGGGTTGGACCCAAAATTTCTATTTGTAATTACCATTTGTTTTTTCTGTTGTTAGCAAAGGCTATGCAAGTCACAACTAGGTTTTCCTAGCGAGTTGTTAAAACGCGTTAAAACGTGTCAGCCGTGGGTATGTCGCATTCCCTACTCCTGCCCCCCCCGTGTATCTGCAGGAAGCTTTGCCAAGATCAACTGTGCCCCAACGACAATTTCACGCTCGGGAGAAGGGAGAGTAGGCAAACGGTGAGGCGAGAGAGGGAGTCCATCAGTGAGGATCGCACACGCAGCTGCCACAAACAGCCGTCTCCCAAAAACCGAGAATCCCCCAATGAGGTTGGGGGCACAAACAGAGACAATGGAACCAGGGGGACGGGGGTGTTGAATACCCCCTAATAACCAACTTGGATTCATTCATCCCGCTAATATCAAACTCTGTCCCAGGCCGTTGGATTATTGTTGAAACACACACACAGCGCGTGCACAATGCACACTGCACACACACGATCATGTGATGACACCCACAAGAAGACAGTCAACACCTTCTGATCAAACACAGAGGGAGCGACGCTCCAATCACATGGAATCGTTAAAGAACTCCTGGACTCAAGGACATGTGAACGGTAGCTTGACTCACTTCATTGTAAGCAAATAAGCAGCTCTCTCCGTTTTCCGGGTTGCCCTAACTATGCAAAAGAACCCAACAAAATTTAAGCCAGACTGTTGAGTAGGACCGAACACAAACCTGGAGCTAAAACGGGCCGGGGGGCTCTGACGGTAAACAAGAAACAGGAGAGCATTTTCCTTCCATCCCATTCATCTACAAATATAGCATGAACATGGAAGCACTGCTTAGAACAACAGGAACACAGAGGCCCTATAGTGAGACTATTTTTAGCAGAGGAAATATGTGCTCTGGAGGCAGAACTGCAAACAGAAAGGCAGGCTTCGATCTAACATCCTGCCGCACAGCTGTGTCAACTTAAACAGTGGCTGCAGCTCTCTCCGGGCCTGTTTCCTCATTCTAATGTTGCTCCTCAGGCAACCAAGACTCAAACGCACACTTTTCCAGCTGGTCCTTAATACAACGTCAGGGCTCTAATTACAAGGTGACATATCGCGCTGAGAGCAACGCGGCATGTGAACTGGTTGGTTTCAAACTCTATTGAGAAAACATGATCCAGGAAACACAACAGCTTATGGCCAGACTAACAGACTGAGCACAGCTTCGCTTAATCCAAGGAAAGCTACAAAAAGTTTAAGCACCCATTTCCTTGGAAGATGCACCGATTGCAATTTTCTTGGCCGATTCAGATTTCTGAGTTTTTGCAAGTGTGACAAGCTGATACAATTTTTTTGCTGATTATGATTTTCTTTATAGCACAAAACTGACCTTCTTCTCTTAAAACCAAAAAATCCATAGGTTACAAACCTCCAAATAAAACTAAAGTGTGCTATACATACTATGCTATGCACATGCAATTCTTACATTGTTAGTAAACTAGATTAAGATTTTTTCATGCTGTCATACTGTACGGACATTATAGTGCAGGGGGTTAAGGTTTCGCTAAGCCGTTTTTACTGTCATTGGAATTAATCTTAGCTAGGTTTGCAATTTTAATGATTATTCCTTTTCAGGGTTTAATAATCAGTTTAATCAGTTTCAAGTTTACCTCCTATGTTTTATCACGTTTTCGTGGTGGTTCCTCGTAGTTTACTTTGGTTTTACATGCATCACATATTGCAGTCTTTGTGTCGTCTTCACTCAGTGTGAAGACATGTTAGCATGCGGCTGTGAGTGTGCATGCGGCTGTGAAGCGACTGCCTGCATGGCTGTGCGTATGACCTGTCAGCCGATCCTGGTCCCTGGCTTAAAATTGTCAAAACACAAGTATTTTGATTGGCTACTTACTGTAATCTCTAATTTCTTTCAATTTGCGTGGCAAAGTGTGGGGCTCACTTTAATCAAATTTAATATCACCAGGGTCTTTGATATGAAGACACAATGCCAGCTTGGGTGGTATTTCGGTGATACCACAGAAGTTTTATATATCTTGGTGATAAAATTAGCCAAGTGGGGGGAAGGGGGGTCTTCCTGATATAACACTGCGGCTAAAATGATCGGACGTAAGTAGCTAAGTAACTCAGTAAATTATTGGTAAGACTTCACAATGCAGGATTAGTGCAGTCTTTGGAGATAATGTCAAAATACTGCAAAACCGCAGAATCATGTCTGGACGGTACGATGGTATGAAAAATTAGATAGCGACCAAGCCCAGCACAACATAATGTCAATGTAATCGCGGCCAAAACTCCACATGCATCCCGTTCGGGCACTAAACCAGGTTATTAAATGGGGGGGAGGGGTAGAGTAGGGTGCTTAGACATGAGGAGCTCTCGCCACAGAGACGTCACGACCGCGGCCCATCTCTCCGTGGCCGGTTACCATGGTAAAGCAGCCGGCGCCTTATGAAGAGCTGCAGTTGGGGACGCCGCGGCGAAGAGGCCGCTTCGCTTTAGTTTGATGTTCTGCTTTTACACTCTGACCTCCTTGCTTCCTTGCTATTTTAACTTTTTTTTCCCTCTTTGGTTCCCCGTCTGTTGCCAAGTGGGACAAGAAGCAGCCTACTAATAGATTTTTTTGCCCCCTAAATTTCAAGATGAGGAACAGCTCTCTTCAAGACATTTGCTAAAGCCACACACACACACACACACACAACACTATGCTGACTGTCTGAAACACAGAAAGACACTCAAAAGCAGCTGGATGCATGGAATTGGACGTGGGTGACTGACACACACACACACACTCTCTAATGCCAACATGATGACATTAACCCCTATCCAGCCCTAACCATAACCATAAGTAACCAATCAAAATACTAGTCTTTTGACATTTTTAGTTTTTTGATTGCAGGTACAGATCAAAAAATTGAGTTTCCCCTCATGGGGATTAAAAAAATGGTCCCCACAACATTAAAATAACAGCTTTTTATCACATTTGTAATATATACATCTCACACGCATGCACACACACACACACACTTGTGCGGGACTGGATAGCAGCAGGGCCCCAGAGAGTGTAAAGCAGCTTCTTACAAAAGTAAGGGGGGGCACTCGTCCTGTCCCTGAGGATATCCAGAGCCCCCTCAACCACGCACAGCTCCGGATATGACCGCACCACCCCCTGGCCGTTTCTCATCCGAATTCTGTCACACCCCCAGAATGCATTGCTCACTTCACTCTGACTCAACTCCGAACGGGCGAGATGGTCAAAAAAATAGCTAAAAATGCGCAATGCGTAATAGATTTATTTCTAGGGCTAATTAAACAAAAAGCAGTAGGTGCTGCTTTAGCTAAAGTCCCCTCAGAAAAGGTCATTACGCTCCAACCATTACCATACCAAATGACCAACAAATAACAGTAATACAATTTGAACAGTAGAGACATCGTATATTAGCTTTGCAAACACTCTACATTTTGTCGTCCAGTCTTAGTCCTCCAGGGAAGCTCTCCGCTCTCCCCTCTTCCACCCTGTAAGAGGATCAGCTCCAAGCACAGACAGGAAGCCCGGAGCTTCATGTCCACCTTGAATCGAGGCTGGACGGAGACATTTGCTACCGTCGGCCATGGTACAGGTGTCTTCAAAAGACGGTGTCTGTGATAGTGGAGGGAGAGCAGTGAAGCTATATTTCCCACGGTACAAGGTGGGATGATTTTGCACAGAAGGAGAATGGTGTTCATCCCCGACGGAGCTCTGCATAAATGGACCCTTTTGCGCTTTAACTGTAGACATTTCAGCTGAACCACTGCAGTCTGTCGCCATTCCTGACTCTCACTGCCACAGTTCTTTTGTTGTTCTTAAGTACAGGTACCCCAGGTTATGGCGAGGTTACGTTCCGATAAACTTATCGGCAGAAATTCATTTTAATACAGTACAACCTAACAAAGATCATAGCCTAGCCTATAGCCTACCTTAAGCATGCTTAGAACAGTTAAAGTTGGGCAAAATTCATCAACACAAAGCCTATTTTAGAATAAAATTTGGAATATCTGATGCAATTTGTTGAATAATGTACTGAAAGTGAAAAACATTTATCCATCGTTAAGTCGAAATATCGTAACCATCACCTGGGGAGAGTCTGTATGGGTCAAAAATAAATACTCAATACAAAATTTTGCACAACGTGTACTTGCTTTCAAAATGTAATATTAAAGAAATGATTTTAAATGGTGCAGCAAAGTGCAAAAATATCTCACTGGCCACTCAGGCAGACATTTTACCATGTAAAACAATGAAGACTCCCTCATTCTTCAGATTCCACCAAAAACACGTCGGTTCGACTCACTGTAGAAAACGCCTGCTCGGCCCGACACTGAGAACAGCGGCGGCGAACGAAACAGGAGCCACGCGGAGGAAGGAATTTTCTGGCAACTTTGGCGGTAGGTAGGCCACACCCACCACAAGGTGGCCTCTGGCGCCACAACACGAGTCCCCACATGGAATCTCTGGAGGTTGTAGCCAGCCAACAAACACCTGGCACCATGACCCATAGGCAGAATGGGCCACACTTGAAGAGAACTGGAGAGACTGACCAGGGAATGAGACGCCTTGGCAGCTTATGCCCTGGGACGGGTACTAGGCCTAATTAAGTAAGTTAAGTAATCCTTATGGCTTACATGGCGCCCCTATTAAGACATCAATCAAGCTTGCGCCATCTGCTGGGATCCTGTCCGTGCAGGTCCCTCTCGCTGGTGACGTTAGGGAAGTTCTAGTTTGGGAACGTGTCCCAATCGAGGTTCAGATCCAGACTGCAGTGCTTTGCCTTAGAAGGGAGCAGACTCTCACTGTGAGGGATTACGCGGAGACGTGCACGATTGGCCGAGCTCTGCTCCTTCCCTGGCGTAATGTCCAATCAGGCGGCTTTTAACGGCCTCTGGATGAGAAGCGTTCCATGACACCCCCATGACAATGCCAGAGAAGTACCTGTTACACAGTCGTCAGTCTGACACCTAAATGAATAGCGTGGTAAAGCCTGGGGAGGGGGCACACAGCATCCCTTAAAACACCATTCTCATCACATTCAGCTGAGGAATTGGGTCAAAGTAAATGTGCTTTGACGTTTCTAATTCCTGAGGTCGTCCTTGGGGTCAGACTATGGCCCTTTGTGGCTTGACGGACAGACAAAACAAGCACACAGGATTCGGCTACACTCCTTTGACAAAAACCACCGGATGCTAGAGAAAATACAACCCAGAACCCGGCAAAGACACTGACGGCGACACAGGGATTTAATTTGATACAGGCAAATCTGTGGGACGGTCTGAAATTAACCCAAACCGATGAGCATTTCTTAGGTTATTCATAGAATGAATAGGGCAGAACTTTTTCCAACTAAAACTGTGTACAAATGTAATTGAAGGACAAAACCAACAGTAGAAAATAAAAAGATATGCATATATAAATATCCGTCTGAGCCAGATGCACCAGAGTTTGAGCTTTGTTATATATGCCATTTTTAGCATTGTATAGTACAGTCCTTCGAAGCAAGAGTGATCTTGATAAACGAAGCAATCCTATTGGAGGAAGCAGACCTACTTCGCATTAAGACAAAAATAGGGAAATGAGTTCACACTTAAAACCCACTGCACTTAAGAGGTATCACTTCCACGGAAAGTTTACCACAAGGCTGCAACCAGCTGAATGATTATACCTTGTCAGCAGTTTGTACGCAATTTTCCCATCTCCAAGGAAACGGAGTCTTTGTTTCCGGGGATGGCAGGGAATAAGGTGGTAATTATCTTTGTCAGCAGGGTTTAGGGCAAAGGAGGGGTGACATGAGTCTTAACTGACAGATAATCAGTAGTGGGGGGGGGGGTCATTTAAAATACTGCTGTGTGTTAATTAATTTTTTGTTGAAGGTGAAAGTGCACAATGATATAAATGAGGTTCATCAGTTGCCCCTGGGCAGGATTTTACCAAAGAGGGAGATTAACAGGAAATGTTAGTCCTACATTTAGACGAATGCCAACCGCCTGGGAGAACGCCGATCAGTTTGGGGGGGGGGGGATCAGACAATCACCTGACCATCAGCTGCGCACCAATGAGGAGGAAGATGAGGATGGGATAGATCTTATTCCTAATGTCCTTACATTAGGTGATGTAACTATATAAGCAAATCCTACAGACACCAAATGCTGAGCGCGGTATCCTGCAGAACACAATCTAATACACTTTCGACTCTCCGTGGCTGCAGTGTTATTGAAGAGCGGGCTATCATATCGTTTAACAAGGGCGGCGTCTCACACCATCGTCCTGATGGCGACATGCCGCATTTTGACTAAAAGCGAGAGGAAGGTGCTCGCCAAGTCTGGGGGAGGGACGCCCACAGGTCTCCGTGTTGGCGTCCGCCGCAGCTCGTTCCACTGAAGGGCACCATCCATACCCCAGCATGGTGGGACAGGTCAGGGCGACCAGCACAGACAGAGGGGCTGGGGGGGGCACCACTGCCTGGGGATGCTAAAGACATCGGGGATGATGCCTTGATAATGTGATCTGATTGTTCCACAACGAATGACAGCATCGCTGACCACAGTTACAGACAGAGGATAAGAAGACGGCTTGACATTGGGGGGGCGGGGGGGCATAAGTGAATAATTTAAATGATTAAATAAAAGGTCTATTGATTAAGGGGGACCATATGAAGCCAGATTAAATACTGGGGGTTCACGTCACTCCATTCAGCCCAGTTCCTATGCCACTGGTTTCAGAAACTGGCAGCATAAGAATAAAAAAAAAAAAGTAATTTATGAGACCACTCCATCTAAATCTAAATATAAATATGATAAATTGTGTTTTATTTTCCATTTGCACAGGTACATTGGAATGCTTATTTCCACATATCCCATCTTTCTGTCCTTTAAGTCACACACACAGGTTTTTAATTATATCTTTGTGAGGACTCTCCATTCATTTCTATAGCGAAAAGTTTTATAACAAGAACCATTATTCCTCCATCCATCCATTTTCTGTAACTGCTAATCCTGTTCAGGACTGTGGGGGTCTGGAGCCTGGAGGATACAGGCACTCAGGATGGGGCACCAACCCATCACAGGACACACTCACACACCAAGGAGTGATTGTGGTAACTCCAGTTAGCCTCAGTATGTTTTTGGACTTCAGTTTGTTTGCTATACAGGGGCTTGAGAGGAGCATGAGTGCGGGGAGCATCGGGAGGGGGAGCGATTTTGCAAGACGGTCCACGTTTTTGCTCCCTCCCTGAGAGACCCTGAGGACCGGGTAGGGGAGCACTGGCCTAGAGCGTCCTCTGCACTCACGCTGGTTCTTAATTTTATTATCAGTGGATTATTAGGGACCCCCCCATTCATTAGCGGGGGGGCTAACACAGAATACAAAGTTCCAGAGCTGAGAGGCATGTTTAATGTTATGCTTAATTTAATAAAAGCCACTATCTGACATCCCTTCGATTCCCTCCATTGATGTTATCACCACTGTCCCCTACCTAATCGAAACTGCCAGCTGCCCGTACTCAGAGTAACAAAAAAGCCCATTTTATATTCAGAGGCGGAAAAATATCAGTAAGAGGATTATACAGTCCGCTACAGGTTTCCTGTGGCCATGCCGAATCTTCAGAAATAGTTTAAGCAAAAAAATTTGTCATTACGGTAATGTTTAGTAAGAAAGTTACCCGCTCGATGCCTTCTCCTGGCCAGCCCTGAAAAAGAATCGCCCAATGAAACAGCAATCCCTAGGTCACATGATTCGGCTAACCAAACCTCTCAGACTTTCCCCATAGTGCTTTATCGACCTTTATTGATAGCTAGTATATTAGATGTTTTTTCCTAGGATGAGGCTACAAGTTACAATTTTTTTTTTTGTTTTTAAATTTCGAATGCTAATGCTATATTTGTTAATTAGGCTTATTTTCTCCATCTGAGTGACTTTCACTATTAAGAAACCATTTTTTTATAATGTGCATTTTTTTTTTTTCATTTTATATACCTGTGCGAATATCAGAAAAGCATTTTTGCAGAGAGGATTTTTGCATTTTGTAATTACTGTTTCTAACATCAAATAGCTAGTCAGACCGAGATTGGCTATACCTAGCGGGAAATCAAAATGGTTTGATTCGTTCTATAAAATAATTACGAAAAATGTGCGTAATACCACTACTCACCTGATATTCGCTCTGATCCAAGTTTAATGTTGCACATATAAGGTGATACACAGCAGAGAGAAATAGTCTAGATCAACACTGTGCGTCTATGGGGGAAGTAGCCTATATACAAAGTACCTCTACATACATTAATCTACGTACAGCTGTGATTTGAGTGCCTTTAAATCTGCCTCGTGTTGAGTGGACCATCTGATGGCATGATATCAAAACGCTGCCATCTGTATAAAGGTGTTTTATATCTGATTTTATATCTCAGTACGTAGATAAATGATAATATTGTTCTGTACAAAACATGTGTCCAGGTATTTATAGGACTTAAGGTCCTCTGAGGATCAACGGTTCAATAACTTCAGGGCAATCTAATATCGCTCACGAATCAACAGTTACCATAAAGTCAATTAGCGTCATTCTGTGAGCTAAAGATTCTAAGGTATTATTTTTTATTCATTGATGTGAGCTACAATAATGGTTAACATGCATACTTATAAATAGCATTTCCTGTGTATGCAGTGCCTCTCTGCTTTTGTATTGAGGAATGAGGACTAACAGCCGTATACATTAATAAAAATTGTATCCTCCAATACATCAACAGTCAGGTAGCACCAATGGGCTTTTTAAAGGAGAGCTGCTGATATCACGGGACTGAATGCTTATTCTCAGCTAACTTTCATTTCCCCAGACATTTTTTACTGGTCGTATGACGTGGGGGAACAACCTACGTCCCCAGCTTCCTTGGCTAAGGGCCCAAGTTCCGGAAGGTTCTGATCTTCACCGCTTCACCGCTCCCAGCGAATGTTTTCTGATCACGCATCCCCAGGAGACAGCCACGCTAAAACCGAAGCGGTGATAAACGATGGAGGCACTTTCCGACAGCAGATCTTTGAGACGACCATCAGGACGTCTAGACTTGTGATGATTAATGTTTTACAAGCTCTCTAACAGGGTGATCAGATCCTTCGCTTGCATGGCATAATCGTATCCCAGCAATAAACTAGGAGACCTTGCGTTACCCTATATGCACAACACATTACAATTAGGAAAACTGATACGGAATAGAACTTTGTCTGGATATTTATTAAGCAAATTTCTAGATAATTGTATCATCAAAAACATTATTTCTTTACACAAAATAGAGGTGCTGTTCCCGTTTCAGACATTTTGTGCATATTGTTGCCTTAATTAAAGAATGTAATAGAATAGCATCT
This sequence comes from Mormyrus lacerda, assembly GCA_015163995.2. Taxonomy (NCBI): domain Eukaryota; kingdom Metazoa; phylum Chordata; class Actinopteri; order Osteoglossiformes; family Mormyridae; genus Mormyrus; species Mormyrus lacerda. The sequence goes on along the minus strand of JAABNX020000001.1, from coordinate 43,940,416 downwards.
GTACTGAGAAAAATGAGCGAAAATTTGCATCAAATTCACTGGTAAAAGGAGCATTTGGAATATTCATAAATCTACACATGGTGCCTGGTTTTTTGCACCAAGGATAGCGAAACCTGAGTATACCGTAAAACTGAACATGACTGTCGACTTCCCACACCATGATAACAGGCATTTTAAAACAAATTAGAAGATCTTACAAATTAAACTGGACTACAGGTGTCAAACTCCAGTCAGAGACCAAGAGGTACGTTGTTTTTTGTCTGACAGAGCACTTCATTAACTATTATATTTTAACTGAGCTGCTGCCTAAATGGATTATGTGAGTAAAATTAAGGAAGAAATATGTTGATTGATTAATTACTATCATTTGCTTGAAACCAAATTTGTGTATCTAATTAAACTTTTATAGTGTGCAACTGCATTAATAAAAAGTTCCCTTTAGCTGAGTGATTGAGAAACTAAACTTAATATATCTACAACTGATTAATCTATGTAGATTATAACGTAAGAATGTAATATAAGAAAGTAATATAAAATTGGTAATAAAATTTTTTTTTAAAAAACCCACTCTGTGCGTCTATGGGGGAAGTAGCCTATATACAAAGTACCTCTACATACATTAATCAAGTTTCATTAAAACTATAGAAGCTGGTAGTCCCCAGATAGCACATTCAGTTCAGAAGGTTAGTTATAATTAAACCTAATAAACCATGAGGAATAGAGTCTGATACCCATGAATTAAGCCAAGCATCTTGTATTTGCTCATAAACAATACTGGTCCAAATCACAGATGGTGTCTTGATGAATGATGTATCGTGAAAGCATGATGTTCCCTTTTTGGATGGAGAAACAATCCAAAATTGCCATAAGGAGAAGCTATTTGAATCTCGAGGTTTTCATACAAACCTTACGGATCACACGAACTAAAAAAACAAAGCGAAAATATTGAAATTAGCCATATTTCTCCATCTAGCCCACAATAAGGACTATATCACTAATCAGATTTTTCCCCTGTACCATATACCCATTTAAGAATATCTTTGGGGGGGGGGGGCATGGGTAATTCAAAAAAGTCACAAAAAGCCCTCCTTCATTCACATTTTTCTCAGTAATGGGTTTTTTTTAATATAAATGTCAAATATGCGTCAAAAGTCGCTAAAAGGAGCCAGTGACGTCACGGACATGCCTGAGCTCTTTTCACACAGAACGCCTCATTGATGAAAAGGCCAAGCCCACAAAAACTAAAGACTGGGCAATCAGTAAACGTTTCATCTGGGGGAATATGGTAAACTGGTTCTGGGGAAATAGAATTTTTCCATGATATGTCTGTGCACTGCTAAAGGATGTTCTGTTCCCTAGCAACAGTTGCCCTAGAACCTTAACACTACTGAACTGAAAGGGTTCAATGGTTGGAGAACCGAATCTCGTGCCTCTTTGTCCGATTCCGATCAACAGCAGGTCCTGCGAGTAACTGTTGTGCATCAATCTTAAACCGTTCTTAAACTTAGCAATTTTACGTCAACAGAGGTGCTGTGTGGTTAAGATATTTTTCCAGCAAGATACCTTCCAGCAGAAAGTAAACAGCAAAGCAAGAAGTATGTGATTAGCCAGAATCAGCAGAAATGGATGCAGAGCATATTTGTTGACTTACAGACCTATGCCTCATTACCTAATCGGGCCCATGCGCCAGGTCGGGCCACCTTTGGCTAAATCTAGCTAAATCTATCTTAATCTAGCTAAATCTAGCTTTCTCCTATATGGAAACATTTAACAGTTGAACCGAGTGTTTTATGAAACAAGCTGAAAGCACCACAAAAGCTGACCACACAGTTTCCCTCAATCGGAAACAGCACCTCCAACCACTGTTATAATTTCCAAAAAATGGCGGATTGTCATTAGCAGCTGCATTAGCCTCGCACGTTAGCCTCGCACGTTAGCCTCGCACGTTAGCCTCGCACGTTAGCCTCGCACGTTAGCCTTGCATCTCTGCCAGCCACTTGGAAGCATGATCAAAATGCCCATTTAACCTCCTGTCTGCTAGCAGTCAGCCTAAAGCTTAGAGCGTCTTGCGAGACTAAACCTTGTTCCACGCCACAAGAGAGGGAGACACACTGGAGGAGAGTCTGAAGTCACTGGCTATTTCATTAGGAGCTCATACAGACTCAGCAAACACTAAAATATTACAAGGCAAAGTGTTATACAGGCCCGAAGAGAAAGGGAATATTTACTTTAGCCATCTTCATGTTTGTCTTTACTGTACAGTACTTGCAACTAGCTTTATAAATGGAAAGTGAACCATTTTACTACAGCTGATGGGTGTGTGATGTTAATATCGACGCTGCATGTTATGTACATGCAATTGTCACATGACAAGGACCATAATGGTCAGTTGGGTTGGGACCATCGATAAGCTACAGTAAAGCATCTTGCTTGGGTACAGGAAACAACACTTAGCAATCTTTACAATCTTAACGACTGTTCCTTTTCGAGATTATCCAGCATATGTCAAAGAAAAATCTTACCACTTTAATTTTACCGCCGCTGCTTCTGCATGAGCGCCGCGCCCTGATCTCTGAACCAATCATGATTATTTTCATCCCTGCTGTCAGACTCAGAGAACGCAGCGCTTTCCTGAGAAATTTACCGAAAATGTTTGAGGAGGAACAAAGCAAACAAGAATTGGTCACCGAAAGACACTGGACTTCCACTGAATGGAAATATCTCAGATTCCATAAAGACGATATTGAGCAAAAGCGCACGATCAGTCGGTGCAGATCTGCAACACCCATGGCACCACCAAAATACTCGCCAAAAGTTTCAAATACCACAGTGTGATTTTTTTTTCCAATATTGTGCTGCCCAACACTATACTGTACTTGATATATAAAAATATATATTTTTTTATATATATATTTTTTTTTTTATATGTTTTTTTTCTTTAAAGATCTGCCAAAACACCTACAGCCATTTTCTTCCTCAGGCCCTTCCTGTCTGCAGAGATGTGATCGTCACTCTCAGTCGTTGGGTATAATATTGAAAAAGCGGCTTGCCCTTTTTCTCCCCTCTCCTTGAGGCCATTAGCTAGATGAAGATATGGTTGGTGGTTGCCATGGAACCAGCAACTCGTGGTGGTGGTGGTGGGGGGGGGGGGGTATGTCCCTGCACCCGTGCAGTCAGAGATACACGGCATCTGGACTATTGAGCACAGGAGTGGGCGGAGTCTGGCTGATGTATCTGCGGTCGAACGGAGCGACGAGCCTCGCTGAGTAAACACCGAGGTGGAACGGTGGTCTTGCGGCCACATGCTACGCCTCCGCCTTCCCCACGGCACGCCGCGCCACCCACCTGCCTGTCTCTAATACCCAGTGTTCGGCCTGCAAAGACCATCCAGAACCCCGAAGGGCGGGGAAGGACCCAGACCTCACACAGGTCGCCGGATCTCAGGAGGCCGCGCGGTTCTGCGCCGCTCCCTCACCGGAGCCGACGACCCCGGTGACCGAGAGCTTCCGTCCCGCAGCGGCAGATGGTTTGGCGGGCAGAGAGAGCCGGATGGATGCAGCCTGCCAAAGGGAAGTGTGCCAAGAGAAGACTCCCGTTCGATTAAGGCGGCAGGTAGCGCAGCAGACAGGCCTGAACTAGCAGACAAAGGTCTGCCAGCTATAGTCCCAGGATGGTATTCTCTCAGCGGGCAAAAGCGAAAGCTAAAAGAAGCCACGTCTGCTAAGACCTTACGGTTATGGCAGAAAAGACGTCTAATACCAGAGATGAAAAAATAAAAAAAAAATTACCCACGATCTTTCAGAATGCATGTAGGCATATATCAATATTATTTACCCTTTACAAGTGAGTACACTACCTTCCTTTACAAGACAGAGCAGGCGTGGAACTTAATTAAACATACGTGCCGTTTGAATAGTGTAATGTGGCTTAGCCACACGTCTTTTGATGCGTGATCTTTGATGGTCCCATAGTTAAAATTCACACCATCTCATTAAGGCACGGATTCTATAAGGCAGACAGAAGCATTCCTTAGGTCCACGCTGACGCTACATAGCTGTAACAGCCCAATAATTTACCTGACACTTTTATCCAAATTAACTCACAGAAAAGAGAAGGCTTACACCTTATGTGTTCCCCCCGGAATCTGAACCCATGACCTATATGTTGTTAGCACGATGTGCTGCCTGTTGCGCGACAGAAGCAAAATGCTGCCAATCTCTGAGGGGAAAAAAAAGATGTTTTCTTTTTCAGGATCTACATGGTTATCTTGACTTTTAAAAGGTACAGGAACAGGCTGAGGTGTTGCGGGGCGCAGAGTCAGCATGCAGGTGACTGGCACGTGTTTTGATGCGTGTCCTTTACTTTAAGGATGATTAACTGACTATCATTTACTGCTCTGAAGAATTTTTAATTAGCATAACAAAGGGCCCCACTCTCTTCATCATTTCCAGGTCCCAAAAAGGCAGCTAAATATAACCGCCTTAAATAATGTAACCAGGCATTAGTCAATAATTGAGTGGACTTTCTCTGTTTAGAAAAGAAGCAGCTCTTAATCCCAGTGTGAGAGCAGTGAAACAGGCCAGGCAGCTTGATCAAGGCGGACAGTTTCTCTTTCTCGTTCTAGTTTAAACTACTTCAGGGTCTTTTTTCCTATATTAGCTGAAAATCATAAGGACGCAGGATCTATGGGTTTGCACACCGCCACAATCTGGCTGAAACTCCCAGGAAGAAACTTTTCGCCAAAAATCGCAATCCTAATGCTTAAAATTTGCACACAGTACAAATCAGATGTTACTCCGTGATATGGCAAAGTATATCATCTTTACAATAGCAATGTGTCCATATATTAATAATCATAAAAACAACAAATATCAACACGTTTTAAAACATCAACATCTGGCCTAGCAGGTTAACATACAGTAATGCGGTTCCGTCGTTCATTTTATTTTCTAAATGTCGTGCTATTCAACGTTTTTATAGACCTTGTAATTGTGAGTAGTCACTATACACCAGCTACTAAAAATATGAGGTGCCAGATTTAATAGCAAAGATAAACGCTTCTCTTTTATAAAATAATGAGTTCACTTACAAATCGTTATTTTAAATTTATTTTGTGCATTGGCTTCTAGATTATCAGAAAAGCAACTAGATGTATCGGCCACGAGTCCCTGAGAGTTTAAACGTTAAATGTTCATAAAGGCTACAACGTTTTTAATCCACACATGATTGCGAACACTTTCCGCCTGCGACCATAACTATTTTACGTACTTATTTTATTTAATACATGTTACAATTCATTACAACAGCGATCTACGATGTATCAACAGTTGGTTGACACAGAAAGCCGCGTCCTGCGGCCATAGCTGACACCTCCAGCTGTTTCTTACCTTGCTCCTGATCTGCCCAGATGTTGACACTTTTCTGATGAGTTTCTGGGGCCCTTCTTGTTCCCCCTCGCTATCAGAGGACTCGTCCACCGCACCCGGCCCTCCGACCGCCCCCATGACATGCCGGTGCATCCCGGAGCCGCCGATCCCGGGCGCGGCGGCCGCCTCTTTCTCCGGATCCTGGTGGGCAGGGGAAGCACAGCACTGCGGGTTAGCCTTAGCGCGGTCAGCCGCTCCCTTCCTCTCCGGGACCCGAGAGCCGGACAGCGGCTGGAAAGCAGCCCTCTTCGCCGCCATCTTCCGCTACCTTTCTGTCTCCGATTCACTTTTACCTATTTGAAAACCGTACAGGAGCACAGGAGCCGGTGCGGAGCTGCCATGATCGTGCGCTAGGCATTTACTCTAAGTGCTTTTTGGTGGGCACATGGAGGCTGGGGATCGCCCCTGCCGCCTATGCCGTGCGGAATCGGGAGGAAACCTCTGCAGCAGACCCTAGCGGCTGCTAGAAGCGCAGGAGCACCGGGGATCACCCGTGTTCTCCCTGCTCATTCTTAGCACACCTAAAACTGTTATAATAGGAACAAAAATAAACATAGCGGAAGGTTTTTATTCAGCGGAAAAAAATGATTTATCCATTGCACATTCTCGAGAGGTCGTTCTCCTCAAACATATCTTGATTTGAAGCTAGACAAACAGAATCCAGTATGGTTACAGTATCATAAATTCATTAAAATACTGTTAACTTCAATTATGTTGTCTAAAGGTTGTCTAAGATTTGCATTCTGGTTTTATTCAGATTCCTGCAATGTAATGTTCAAACAATGGTGAAAATTATTCAATGACACGATTGTATTCAAATTATGTCATTATGTTAATGTTTAATAGCTATGTTAATATTTTCATTCTATTTTACTATCGTATGAGAAACATATGGTGATGTAAATCATAAAACGCTTTTGACATCGCCATTTCAAATTTATATTTATAACTACTTGTATGTATATTAATTATGTCTCTTACACCATACATTAGTTTAATTTGCAAAACGTAGATTTTCACCAAAGAAAAAATAGCATTTATAGGCTACATAAAACATACATATAATATCCGCAAGAAAATTAGGCTATAGATAAATTCGTATCGTTGTTCTGCAATGTTAATGTAACATTGTTTCCAGTACTGTGAGCGGAAGAAAGATCGAGCAGGAGAAAAACACAAGGAAAGACAATTTATGTTGAAGTGGAAATATCGAAACGGGCCATTTCTTGATAATCGGGATCATTTTATATATCGGGTGCTTCATAGTTGTCTTACTACAGACACATTCGGTGTTAATGAATATAGTCTATCTACACAGTGTTATTAAAAAACATCTAATGTTATTTCATATTCCTCTGTTCCAGACTTCAAGTAGACCGTAAACTTTGAACGGACTGCCCATTTTGAATTCACTAAACACCGGAGGAGTGTTTTCTTTGCCAAATTTTAAATACAAACATTAAATTATACTTAGTGGACTTATGTAGGCTATTAATGCATAGGCCTATATTCAACAGAAAAAACAGCTTATTCTAAAATTAACATTGCTGTGAATATGCAAACTTTGTATTTTATTTGATATTTAGAACAAGTATTACAGCTATTGCAATGTGTTTACATATTCGTGATAAAATTTGACACTTGCAGAATATCGCTGGTCCAGTTTTAATGCCTGGCGTCCCATGGGTGGGACTATAAAGCAAGTGACTGTCACAATCTAGAACATATCACGACAACGACGATATATATATAAATATATATATATGCTAATATATGTATATATTAATGTATATACACATATATGCTAATATATAGAGGTGTCAGTAGCAGAAATAATCGGTAAGAAAATACTCGTGGTATAAACGTGTTTTTGGCGGTGCAGAGTAATGGAACCCCGCAGCATTCCATAAATCTAACAATAAAGGCGGACCGTATCCCTAAATTAAACTGTCTTCTTTAAATATCTTGTTCGCAGCCCTAAAGACTGAATCATTGTCTGAGAAACCGGTTTAGAATTGGTTTTGTCCGCCTACCCTCCTATAAATTAGGTAATTTTTAATTAAGGAGACGAAAATATTACTCTCTATTCAAATACACCATGAAAGATGAGTGAACGTGACACCACTTAGTTCACAGACTGATCTTGCTACATTGTTCACTGCCTCCGATAATAAGTGTCCAGTGGATTCGCACGTTTCCGATTTCAGAAATCGGAAAAAGACTAACAAAACAAACTTTTAATCTTTAATTTAATTATGTATAGTTCTTAGTGCCGTTCAAAGGTAGGTTCTTCAATGTTGAACACTATGAAAGTAATATACCCTGTAGGTTAGCCTGTAAGCCTATAAGGTCTTGTATTGCAATCGATTTCAGATACAAAGACGCAACGGACCAAATTTACTTCCTTTTAGTACAAAATAAAACATACTGACCAGTTCCTCCCAGACGGGGCTTCGAGTGTATCGGTGGGCATCTTCCATAATTGCTATCCGATCTGTCAGGCTTCTTGTTGAGATTGGCGAGTTTCGATGATATTTACTACTGGCGTCTAAGCATAAAGCCGCACGCAGCGTGGCGTTTTAAACCGAGTGTGTATTTCGCTTCCCTCCTTTTCCCCGCATCGTCGCTTCCCCTCCGCGCGGCTCTTCCAAGGGTTGAGCTTCTCCGCCACGTGATAAATGTCATCCTGTATAAGGGGCAGAAGGCAATGCTGCTGATGTCATCTCGATGCAGGAACACTTGCTTACTCCTTCTTCTTTTTTAAGGGCAATACAATAAACACAAAACTGTTCAGTGCTTTGACGTTCCAAGTTCTTATTCAATGTCAGTGTTTAAAGAAGACGTGTAAAACTGACTGTTTAAACAGAAATAGACCCAAATAACAACGAGGTCTGCTTTTACACTGACAAGAAATATATAACAACGAACATATTGCTCCATTTAGATGTGTAATGGGCCTAATATTAAAATTACCTACGTGTGCAGCAACAAGTAATCGTCATAAGTTAAGTCGCAGCTTAAAGCATAAAGCTAAAATTGCATGTCTTATGCGCGATTTCATACATAACATAAGGGGGAAAATGCTTAATTTGATCTGAGGGTCCCCGGAATAAAGCGTACAATAATCGAAATAATATAATTAAAAAAAAAAATTAATGTTATATATAGACTATTTTTCTTGATGTAATTTCAAATTAATTGCTACCTATATATAAATATTATAAATTATAGGCTACAGTAGGCTATATCGCGCTATATCATTTATTGCAAATTAGTAGGTGTTGAAAACAACCAAGTCCAATTTCTGGCAGAATAAAATTTTGGTATGGATTTCACCTTCGGAAAAAAACTAATCAATATTTCTTTGTTTGTTTGTTTATTTATTTATTTGTTGATTTATTGATTTATTTATGCCGAGATTAATGAATACTGACAGAAGAATAAATGGCTGGGATATTTTTACTCTACGAGGGTCTACATGGTTATACAGTATAAAAGTTTATAAATGCATATTAATGTTTCCATTTTATTTTAAGTTGTGGGTTTACTGTTTATAATTAGAGTTTAACATATTATTTTGAGGTAGGCTTATTTTAATATCCTCTCAACGTCTCCCACGTTATACATAAATTCACGCGTTATAAACTTTGTTGATTATAGTAATTTGAAACCGCACATGCCCAGATACATATTTTTATGGTAGTATGTCACAATATTTCTTCAATCCTTAACATATCCCGATTTTTTTTTTAACATTGGCTGTTGTGTCTGGCAGTCGGAACTCAAATTGCCTTGAATAGGCGGTTTGACGGAAAGTTTGCGGTCGGACCATTTCTGTTCTGCATTTATTGTCGTCAACTTACACTGGGGAAGTGGGGCTTATGTACAATTATGAAAACAACATGGGCATAGCAAAATAACCGCATTAATTGAATACTCCCTGTCTTTAGATTGTTATTCAAGGATGCAGTCACGAATTTTGTGCAATGGCACAGTCGCCGCTGTTGCCGCCAGAAGAATGCGAAACATTCTGGGGACTGTCATGGGAAAAGGAGGCTGGAGATGCAGTGCACATGAGGTCAAACTCCTTAACACGTCGTCAGGTGAACGTTTACTTGATGTCATCCCTTATTTTGCAAAGATATATATTACGCAATTATGTCCGTTAGTTGTGTATACGTGGTTTCTACAATCTGTATATTGTATGTTGTGCTAGTTAAAAAACATAGCAAGTTAGCTCCCAGTGCTTACGTCATTGCCCTGGGTTGCTAGCAAGTACCCTTGACCCACTAAATGTAATTTCCTTATGTCAGACACGTTCAGTTGAAATCCAACTGAATTAATATGTAAATGTATGAAGATTGTTCAAGACTCGTTCATCACAATTTAAAGTATTCACTTTTACAAATAAGCTCTTGTTTCGTTGATTTTAATCACTGAAGTATTTTTTGTTGTTGTTGTCGCATGTAATTCAGGAAAAATAAGTTTTTGTTTTAATTTTTCCACCAGGTGGTACGGTGAAAATAGGCGAAATCTCATTTCAGTTGAAACCGCCCAGAAACCCAGAACTTGTGCCAGTCAACCACAGTATGTCACGTCATTCATATTTATTGCTTATATGAACTTTTAGCAAGTACCGAAGGCTATTTACGGTTTTTGCTGTAATAAAATGTATACCAAACAGTCTTGAGCAAGGCCCTTAATCCCCAGCTCCCTGGGCGACCTAACAGGTGGCTGCCCTTCACGGACAGCTTGCTCTACAAAGATGTACAAGTTGAGGGAGGCATATTTCCCCACGGGGATCAATAAAGTTGTAATTACTATTTATTATTATTTATTAGGTAAAGGGGAGATGTATGGTGATTCAGATAGAGCCGCCGTCATTCCTGTCTGTGGGCCACGGAGTTAAACCGCTTTTTTGTAAATGTCTGGTAGGGGTTATTAACTGGAGTATAGTGTAGAGTTTCTGGCAGCAGACCTCTTCCCTGCTGGAATCTCGGGATGTTAATCATGCGTATCTTGCTGTGACAGTGACAGAGTCAGTATCGCCGACTGTGGTTCAGCATCTCCGCTGGATCATGCAGAAGGACCTTCTGGGCCAGGATGTGTTCCTCATTGGGCCACCTGGCCCTCTTCGTCGCTCCATTGCCATGCAGTATCTGGTATGATACTGCTATCGTGCTGACCTTTTTAAAGATCTTCCTCTCATTGTTCTAAAGTGGAACAGTTGCATAAACTTCCTTGCTATCTGATACCCTGCAGCTAGCTATGTGTAACCTGTTCTGTTTACTTACTGTAAGTTAAGGCTGTCTGAAATTATAATAAATTGTAATCATTCATTGCATTGCAGCGTAGCCTTACAATTCAGGTGCGAGGTTTGAGTCTGTTGACTTTTGGGACTTTATTCCTGTGTCTGGAAGGTTGCAGGTTCGAATCCCATGGCCTGCAGAGTAATCATATGACTGTTGCGCCATTGAACAAGAACCTCAATTCTTCAGAGATGCCAGCTGAATGTCTGGCCCTGTGCACTGACCCCCAAATCTCCCTCTCACCTGTATATGTCAGGAGTCTCATAGGAGAGTAAGATGCGATATATGGAGATTGAATTTCTACCTGTATGACGACAACAAAGGAATTCTATTCTATTCTAAATCTATTAATTTATTGTAATTTTAACCATACACAGTTAGTTCAGTACACAATTAAAAGCGAAACAGCATTTCCATGGGACCAAGGTGCTACAAAGATTAACAGAAGACCAACATGTAGCAACCGGACAACACAGAGGGCACAGTGTGCAATCTGTGTAAACACTGCAGCACAGCAGACACTGTGAAAAGTCCAAACAGCACAGTAAGCACAGTACTGATAAGGCGCAGTTTGGCTGTGCAATGCAGTAGCAATAACATGAAAAGTAACTGTAAACATTTCACAGGCAGAGACAATGTGAGAAATACCGGAAAAACCCAATATCAATGTACAATGAGGTAGTAGTAAGATAATATACAGCAGTAAACTTAGCAAATAGTGTTGTGGGTATTGAGCCTCTGTGCCTCTGATCAGATGGTTGCCGGTTTGAGCCTGACACCCAGCTCCCTGGGTGCTTTTTGTGATCTCTTTTGCTGGTACATGTCATAAGGGGGTTAATAAATTATAATAAATAAATATATACATGAACACATACCAGGGATACAATGGACAGAAGACTGGTAACATTGTTATTCCCAGTACTGACCATATGCTGACATTCAGTGCTGGTGACGCATTGCCTCATGCCAGATCGCTCAGGTGGTTGTTCTCCATCTGTATATACTTTTACAGAAATTCTTTTCCATTGCTGTTAGTTGTTATGAATAATGTTTTATTTATAAGCAGTTTTTCTCCATGACAATAAAAGTATTCAGATTCTGATTGTTGATGGTCAGCATTTATGCCTATACAGATTTCACTTTCAGCGGTATTTGTTTGATAGGTTGCATACCAAAAATGTTGTTTTATGTATATCTGTATAATTTGTGAGTAACTGAATTATATCCACATGAGACAAAATGCACCAGTGATTAAATAAATGTCTCTCATGCAAATCCCATAAAGGAACAAAGGACGATTCAGTTTTTTGGGATTCCCTCTAGGAGCTGACCAAAAGGGAAGTGGAGTACGTGGCCCTGTCTCGGGACACAACAGAAACGGACCTGAAACAGCGCCGAGAGATCAGGGCCGGAACCGCATTTTACATCGACCAGGCAAGTCAGCGAGTCATCTGCCCCGTCGGCCCACCGCGCAGGGGTTGGACATGGCTGGCTTCTTTCTGTTCTAAAAAGAAGGCCCGGTACTCTTTTGCCCGTGAGTACGAGACGTCTGCGAGAGAGGGCGGGGTGGGTCACGCGTGATCCTGTCAGGCCTCCTGCAGCGGAACCCCATCCACTTAATTAACACTCACCAACGGTGGACCCAGCAGCCACCTTGGAGGTCTGCTACTCGAACACCTGCATAGCGCAGACGTCTGTGAAGATCTGCAGCTCAGCAAGGACCTGTGAGATTCTTAATTATCAGATTCGCGAATCGAAATGGGCTCCCAGCGGAGATCTCCCACAATCCTACAGTCTGTTAGGTGCCGCTTTTAACAATACCATCCTTGGGTCTGTCATACACTGTCGACATTTCGGCGGGAATCCAGAGACGTATACACCATGAATCTATCTTAGCGTTGCCTCTGTAGCTGTCAATACGCACAGCATCCGAAAAATACATTTTGATACATGTTGATGGTGTCAGATCCGGCTGCTTTTGAGAATTTCAAGGACGCCGGAGAACTTGGAGTGTTTGTGACAAAAGCATGATCGCGCACACAAAGCCTTTTAAAAATAAACTCTTCAGCTGATTATAGCCTAATCTCAAAGAACCCAACGGGTCGCCACTGCAAACAAGAGAAACCCAGGTGACCGGTGTTTCCATGGAAACCCACACATAGTAGTCACACTAATTACCGATCGTGTTAATTAAAACATGGAATGACATATGGTTCTTTAACTCTATTTTTTATATGGGACTGAAGTTGAATTGTGGTAATTAACTGGCCTACAAGGATTTTTTTCATGAATTTGATTTTATTGACATTTAAATTATAGAAAATAGCCTGCAGAGTGCATAGAGACATAATATACTGTATTTTAGCCCCCTGGAGCATTGATTTTTTTTTAATTACAACATGATGGAAAGGGGATTAGCGCAGTCAGCAGAATGGTACACCAATCTATAAAGAAGCATAAATATTAAGAGTTTTCCAGCTGCAGTTTGCTAGGGCTCAGCGTGATTAAATTGAGATTCCCTCAGAGTGTGTTTCTCTCAGGGTTTCCCGCTGTCTCGCCGGGGTTTGAGTGTTGCCTTGTTATGAAAGGTGATTGTACTTTCCTCACCTTCACCTTGGTTTGAGGGTGATCCATTTGTTTTTTGTTTTTTTAAATTTTATTTGTGTTTGGGTACTTTTGACCCGCGTTGTCTGTTTTATGAAAGAAGATTGTCAGAGTAGGGCATGGAAATAGCATGAACTCTTGCATGCACGCGTGACACGACCGTATTATCAGCGCAGTCATTTTTTCCCCACATGGCTACATTTTCAGTGACGAAAGTGGAAAGTCGTTCTCAGCCTCAGTGCGTACGCGTGTCCTAAAAACATTTCAGTTTAGCTTAAAGTGCTTGAAACACTCTTCGCTGCAATGTACCATTGAACAGATAGTTCATAGCTGTAAAGCAAGTCCACATTCACATGGGATTTATCCATGTAGTTTTATTTTCACATCCACACCGCATGATTTATCCAGGGCCGCTTTGCACCACGCGCCCCTGCAGCGAGTCGCGAGTTGATAGTTGTTTAGCTAAAGATTCAGATGGTTCAAAATGGTCAGCTGGGCGTCTTTGACAAATTCTTGCACCGACGTCTGCAGAACCTTAAAAGTGGCCCTGTATTTATTTCTCCTTACCGTATTACACACTCCCCAGCCAAAGGAGCCATTTCTAAAATCCAACTTGAATTTTAAAACGGCACATTTTCACCAACAACTACCAAAGTGTACAGTCTATTACATTTACTTTTTCATGTCAAACCAGTTTAACCGCAAATTTGTTTATGTTAATGTTCGTTAATGTCGCTACTAAATCGGGCTTACGCTGTAGCCAGCTTTGCCCTGAACATTTTTAGATACATGCTGGATAATTGATGGTGTGTGCCCGTCCCTGCATGAATATTTATAGATAGCGGCTAGAGTCACAGTTGGCATCTTTCAGCGTAGAATGAGACCCATCTGAGCATTTGTCTGGTGGCACAGTGGTACACCGGACAAAGAAGAAGAAAAGGATGACTGCGCAGAATTAAAACTGCTTGGTTGAAAAGTTGCCCCACTACAAAGAATTCAAAAACAAGGGCGAAAAGTATGAAATCATTGGTTTATTTATATTTTATTATATACAACACATGATTCCGTAGAACAGACTGCTACAGCCATTGTCAGCCAGACAATTTACTAGAATGACACATGCCTGCATTTACCTTATCAGTCGTTACAGTCAGGCATTGATTATTTGTCACCTAGCGAGAATGGCCATTGACAAATTTACAATTAGCAAATTACCAGTTGTTTTAGATGTAGGTCGTTTTGTATTGCCATTACAATATCCATTCACCCGTCTGTAGTTACTTATCCAGGAGAGGGGTTGTTGTGCTTCTGCTACATGTGAAATACATACGATACGAATTTCCTAAATGATTTTCGCCACTTTCACTGAACTGGAAGCGACATATATACACTAAGTAGCTCATTAACCAACCAGATAATATAACAGGTAATGTGTACCAACTTGTAATATATTGATATGTACTGAACATCTCAATATGAAATTTGTAAAAATGGAGCAGGATGAGAGAAGTAAAGTGCACCCTGTATATGTTTATGTTTGCTGCGGCCAATAGAGGTGCTTGTAACTGCCCGAGGCACCTGATTGGCTAAAATTGAGAGCAGCAGAAGGGCTCCTGGGAGTGAGCTGCCTCTTGGAGCAGCTTACAATGGGAGGAGCCTGTCTTCCAGGTCATCTGACTGTTCCTCCGGGACCTGGGCTCATTCGGAGACCTACATTCTCAGCTTAGTGTGTCAGCCTTACCGGATATTAATTGAGATTAAAGTTATTGTGGGTGCAGTGTGCAGTTCCTGCTTGACTTCCTTCAGTATCCAGGAGATGCAGGGACACACATTTTCCAACTTTCTGAAATCGATCTTAAAACTGCAGTATTGTATTGTTCGCGTGCACCAAATTCCTGCTTAATTACACATTCACCAGCTGAATAAAAGCGAAATAAATGTGTTTATGGTGGTGTGGGGGGGGGGAGGGGGGCTTGAGCCAATCCTAGGCAATATGGGGCAGAAGACTGGGGTACACCCAGGACAGGACACTAATCCATCACAGGGCACATATGTTTGCAATTTATGCAATTGATGTCACTAAGGCTGAATGAGTGTCTTTGCATGTGGCCGATATAAAAGGAGAAAGGGCAAATGCATGCATGCCGCAAAAGCCGGATTGGAAGAGCCAGGCCTACAGGCGTCCGCCTCAAACATGTTTCAAAGAAAAGGGGGAAAACTGGACAGAGCTGCTCTCTTCTCCTGCAGTTGGCGTGGAGTAGCAGCAGAAGTAAGAGGGTGTGCTTACTTAATGAAGCATGCACGCAGCCTGTTGGTTAATTTAATCACAGGAAGGGCTCCATGAATTCAGGATGCAGTGAAACTGGAGTAGGAGTCACGCGATGTGAAAACACTGTGGCGGAGCGTCTTCGGCCTTCGGTTTTCCCCTGTGTTTTCCGTGCTGGGGTCTATCCTGAGGGGGGTGACTGCTAAGCTGTCAGTGTGGTAGGCGCTTCCTAGACTGAAGTGGTATAGATTTGATAACTGGCCATTAACAGATACTTGGTTATTGAACGGCCCATACCATCTTAGACACATGGCCGAGTGCAGCCTAGCCAATCAACTGCCTGCAGCCTCCTTTTAGATCAGCAGATGATTGGCTGCTCACTGTAGGTCCCGCCCATCACCACAGCTCTATCTACATGAGAGGAACTGTTGATGCACAGTATGTTTGATCTCCCTTAAATGTCGTGGGGAAGCATCATTTTAGAGCTTCACTTATCCATGTTGCTGTTGCGCTTTCGCCGACTCAAGTGTTTTTTATTCTGTCTTCCCTTTTTAAGGAATTTCACCACGTCTGCATCACTGCCCTTTAAAATAATTATGTGATTACAGTGTCTGTGACAAAAATGTATTTGGAGTTAAGTTTAGAACATCTGGCTGCACTTTAATTGGGTTTCTTCCCATAGAGGCAAGCCTATATTTTTATGTAAACCAAAACCTAATTACATGGCAACTGTCATTTTGGTTGCCAGAGTAGTTGAGAATTTCCTCTCATTGACGTCAGTATCATTTGATTTTTTTTACACTTATGCTTGCAATGTCAGTGTATTTCATGCTTGATTTTTTTAGGAACAAAAATTAGTTAAATAGAAGTTGAATCTCAGATTTTATGGGTAAAATATACTCCTGAAAATTCCACAGTCAAGTGGTAATGGCGTTTTTGAAAAGTTCACATATTTTCTGGTAACGTGAATGATCTGTGTATCATAAAGAAACTTTGATTAAGTTAGATGACGTTTTGAAGGTCCATAAATCATTTTTTTTACTGACAACTTTCATTTCTAAATCTAACAAGAAATTATTAATTTAATTACTACTTTTTTTCTATTACTTTCTACTTTTGGCTGATCAGTTTTCTTGGGTATCATTCATCCATATACTAGCCTTATTCTTATTCTGGTGAGGTTTAGAGGGGGTGGGGGGGGCTTAGTTTTAATAACAATGCAAAGTGGGGGGGGTGATATTGCTTCTGTGATTTTTCCATATTTCTATCAGGACTTTTGTCAGCAGCCTGTGTTCAGTAACGCACTTCCGGCTGAGTGGAGCAGAGGCCAGACGGGGAGATAAACGGTATTTCCCCCCCCCTGCCCCCCCAGTGCGCGGTGCGAGCCGCAACTCAGGGCCGCATCCTGGTGCTGGAGGGCCTGGAGAAGGCTGAGCGCAATGTGCTGCCCGTGCTGAACAACCTGCTGGAGAACAGGGAGATGCAGCTGGAGGACGGCCGCTTCCTCATGTCCGCTCAGCGCTACGACAAGCTGCTGCAGGTGAGCGGGCCGGTGCCCGGGGGGGCGGGGCCTATAGCCCTACTCAGGCAAGGTCGGGGCCATAGTCAGAAAGCTGTGGTTTCGTCTGTGAAGCAAATGTCAGCGTTGAGTAGAAGACCAAAGTCAATAGTATAGATAGATGGATGGATGGATGGATGGATGGATCTCCAAGGAAATTGCAGGAAGTAGAGGAAATAAATGGCGCTGCTTAAAAAAGTACTATAGAACCGCTGGATGGAATGGATTTGTAATGTAAATTTACGCAACCGAATGCTAATTCTGCTAGCGTTTGATACTCATCTATCACAGTGATTCCACAGACGTGCTAGTAGAAATTAGCACACAGAGCAAATTATAATAAATGCAGATTATAAATCATGCTGTACACTGGGTGGACAGTATATATGAGTCTCTTCGGTTTTACATCACCGTCGCTCTCCAAACCCGGCGACGCCTTTACTGAGACGACCCTGCAGTGAGTTAGAACTAGTCTCTCTTCGTGTTGCGGCTCAGGTACGAGTCGGTTCCTGTATGCCAGTGTAAAAGTGACGTCATCAGAGATGACATCAGCATGAGTAAGCGCATTGTCATAAGTTAGCATAGACTGGGCAGAAGGCATCACACAGATAGTCTGTGTGAGTCCTTGTGATTCACGGGTTAGGATACTGTGCACGAGATTGGACGGTCGCTGGTTTAAATCTCAGGGTCAGCGGTAATTTTGCCGATGGGCCCTTGAGCAAAAGGACCCCGGCCCCCGATTGCGGCGTCAGCTGGCTGACCCTGACCCTGCTCTCTCACCCGAACGCCGCTTTCGGCGAAAGCATGCGCCAGATAACAAAAGACGTGTAAATGCCCCGTTCGCTGGAGTCTCTCGTGTGAAGTGCGCGACAGGCCCATTAGCAGTGTCTGTGGCTGAAGAGGCCGCCTGTTCACACGTATCCCGAGGGCTGTGGCGGACTTTGCTGCCCATGTCAGCCCGCTTCGACATTTCAGAAGCGCGAGCCCGAACCCGACTCCCCAGGCGAAATCTTACCACCCTCCCTTGCATAACGCCTCTAGTTTAAGGCATCTCATGATTGTCTAATTCCCCACCCAGTTTTATTCAAAGTTCATTCAGAATTTGACAAATTTAATTAGCTGCTAGGAGGCTGCTTTGTTTAACAGGAGAACTTGCATTCATACCTGCACTTACAGTAGTGCTCATGTGGGTGGTGTAGCGCAGGTTATAAAAAGGCATAATGTGCCGCTCGTTATTGAGGAAATTTTATTTTGTGCCTTTGCATGTTAATGTAGATGTAGGGCCAGATACTGAGACGGACAGACATGGCTAAAGCATTATTGTCATTGCACGATTATAGCTATATGTTTATGTATCACTCAGTGGTTGGCAATCAATAAATTTAATTTTCATTCAAACAATAAGCTAGCATCTGTCAGTCTATTCACTGTCAAACCCAGTTTAGGGGGTGGGGGCCCCTGGACTAAAGTTATTTTTGGGGCCCAACCTACAGCATAAAATGCTGCTGAAACAACCAGAAAAAAAACTGGGCCCCCCCACAATTTGGGCCCCTGGGCTGCAGCTCGTCTTTAAGTCTGGTCTTGGATGTATTTTCACGTTCCCCCTTCAGAATAAGGGAGTTTTTTTATGGTGCTGTTTTGCTGCTAAACGTGGCCGCTGGTGTGCCGTGGTTTATGTCACGTTGTGACCCCTGGTGTGCCGTGGTTTTTGTCACGTTGTGACCCCTGGTGTGCCGTGGTTTATGTCACGTTGTGACCC